>CM021109.1:282919755-283325255 GCA_007115665.2 Sequoiadendron giganteum | reverse complement strand
AAATTAGATCGAAGCAAAGATTCAACGAAGGAGGTATCCACAAGGTTGGAGAACTCTTGACATAAATCTAATTCTTGTATAAGGATAAGATCTTGCAAGAAAAGAGAGATAGTACCTAGGAAAAGAGGAAAGACCGAAATGGTCAGAAAGAAGTAATCAACGACGTGGGCATGGATCCACCAACCAAAATCAATGAGATTATTGGAGTTTTGATTAAAATGAGAAAAAGAGACCAAAAAACTTTGGTATCTCTAAAGGTTATGGGAGTAAATTATCAATAAGTGGGAAAAGTCACTTGAAAAGGTGAATATGAGAAAGAAACCTAAAGTGGTAAATCAGGTTAGTCTGACCAAAGGTTTGGATAGTACATATATTGGTTGGAGTATAATATGAACTCAACAAAATGTTTGTGAAAATCAACATTTTAGAGGTTCCAAAAGGAAATGGAATACAATAAGGCACTATGTGTCATATCAATAGAAATTGTAAGGAAAACAATGATCTAAGCTGAAAAGTATATCAACAAAAGAGGCTTATGAGCATGAATATTCCTCCACCAAAAAGGATATGGGAAAAGAATTGGAATATTAAAGTGCCTCTCAACTTGTAAAGTTGGTGATTATTCATTAGATCTCTTATCAAAACGATCTAAAATATTGAATCTACGGATTATAAATCAATGATGAATCTAACTTTAGGAAAAGTATATTCAAAATATGCCATTAAGGAAAGAAAAGGAAATATAAATCCAACAACAATGAATGACAAATCATTTGAAAAGAGACAAGTGTTGCTAGGAAATTCGACCTTAATAAATCAAAAGTTGTGGAAACACTAAGGAGGGAAGGAAGAGAGTGGATCAACTTGGGTTAAGTACCCGAACCAATGAATAACATAGATATGTTTTCAATTTGGAAGAACTAATGACTTCTTCATAAGTAGTGATGTCAATTAAGTCATACATTTTATGACCACAAGGAAAAAGGTATTGGGATTTTTGGAGAAAGGTAAATGGAAAGGTCAAGAATGATGGCCTATTATCTTCCCATACCTTATAATTGTCTAATTGGAAGATCAAATGGTATTATTATGAATGCCTTAGAAAAGGATAGGCAGATAATTTGATCATGATAGGGAAGATTATTGCTTATGGGATTAGCAAGGTAAGATCTAGGTTACTCATAAATTGGAGGAAAGTGTCTCTACACTCCTAAATACCTTGTATGGGGGATTTATATAACGATGTTATTTCTTTATATAAGTAGTAATACTACATATATGAAGTATATCCATGTCGTAAAACTACTTGACACTGTAGCTTACTATGCTAAGAGACCTAGGGATGATGAGGTTTATCTATAAATCCAAAGAGATGGAGTGAATGATAAGGTAGGATGTGACTTTATGTGAACCACATCAAAAAGAGTGATTATTTGATCATAATTTATACTTCAATGAAACCCTAGGTTTAGAATAACCTAATTGGGATGAGAAGTTCATTCGAATAAAAAGAGGAACCTTATGTTAATTTTTACCTATTGGGTTGGAATATGTACTAGACTACTCATTAACACCTTTAAGTTGGGAATAACTTACATGGTTGAGTTATACATTTGGTCTTGATTGGAACATATAGGGGTAGAGTAAACCTATAACATAAAACTAGTCATTGATCGAGGAGTCTATCCTAAGAATTGGAAGGGAATATTGAGATTGAGATTCACCCATGTGGGTGTGTAAATCACTTGATCTTATGAAATTTTATATGATGGGAAACATAGGTGGGAAAACTAGTGAGTTAAAGTAACTACTTGGTTAATTACTTTACACTCTTGAAAGGAAGTCATATTATTGACAAGACTCTTATTTGACTAGCTCTTATATTAGAAGGAACGCACTCTCAAAGAGAAGCATCTATTGTTATGTTGTGACATCATAGAATTTTCACTTAGTGTGAAATGTTGGAAATTTTACTAAGTAGAACACTGGGTTTGTTACATGTGCTCAACTAGGATATACCGAAGTTGGCACTATCCTATATGATTAATTGAATCAAAGGAGATAACAAGGAGCATTCATGTTTGGTAATTAGGTATGTAATTAAGTTTGATATCTTCTAGGGACCAACATGATTGAACAAGGATTAATACTCAAAATTAGTACCAATTCTTATCGAGAAAATTAGATTGAGTTAAAAGATGAATTACATCTTTGGAAATAATCCTAGGATGGAATAAATCCAGGTTGTGGATGTCCTAAAATAAAGGAGATTTATTTCGCTAAACTTATAACCATTATTATATGGGAATTAAAGATGGCATGAGATTGTAAAATGGGTTTTTACTTAGTCAAAGAATAGACTATTATTGGATATAAAAGAACCTATGTACCCAAAATTTTGGAAGATATGGGAATGAAACAAGGAAACTAATGTCAGAGTTAGGACATTGGAACGACAAAGTGAATTTTTAGGCATGAGGATCCACTATAACCTGGGAAAAGATAGAGTAAGAAGGTTGCACAGAATGTGGTAAGATAATGTCTAGTATGCTAGGAAATGAAGACCATATGTCATCATCACTAGGACATGAATACTCTCTTGAGATTCTAAAGGGAAAATGGTAGAAAACAAGATAGATCAGTCTGTCTATGTCGGTAAAACTGACATAATTTTATAGTGGATAGACTCACCAAAGTAACCAATGCTATTCGGAAACTTGAAGTATATGATTTGGGTCCTAAATAATATATTGTGAGAAGTAGTTGCTTAGTATTCCTGAGAAGGTTATTTCAGTTTTGAACAAGCAAATAATGATAGGGTTGTGTAAACCATGATCATACTATGAGACATTCAATTGAATGAATGCACAATATATTATTATAGCCCAAATAGGCAAAAATGGTAGACTAAATCTTGAATGTTTTATAAACTTCTAACATTAAAGTTTGGAACATTATATGGAAAGGGAGGTTGGAAACTCTATTAAGCTGAAACAGGATTAGAAATAGGGTAAACCATAGACTTGATAGATTTTCAAAAAGGAGTAATAGATCGAAGATATCAATGAAACTTTATCGATACAAAGCTTAAGTATGAAGCAGTATCAGGATTTGACAAGTGTCCAAGAGCAAAGTTATGCTCAAGATGGACAAGTAATCAAGAACAAGTAGTTTATGGTAAGGAAAATGGATGTGTAAGTGACGGATGAACTCGGTTTATGAGTTGTCTAAATTTGTAAATACCAAAGGAGAAGGATGGGACCCATGAAGTAGTGTACAATGCACTGAAATTCCTTATCTATTTGGATTATACTAAGGATAAATTCATGGGCCAATGATTTTTGATCACTATATTTTAGGTGTCAGGTATAGCTACTATTGTAACTAGGATGTGTATATGTAATAAATCTCTTTGGGAGAGTAAGTATGTGTGAGGCATACAAGATTTCCCTATGCAATAAGTGAGGGCACTCGAAGCAAGGTCTAGGGAGGACAAGGTTGCTAGATAGGATGAATGTTTTACAAATCTTACGTATTTTTAGAATGGTAAGTAAAACTTTATTTGGCTTTAATTGTATGTTAAAGAGCTATAGATCATTGGGGACAATGATTCACAAGGGGGGAAGTATGTTACACCCCAGTTATAGAGTTACAATTTACTATTTCTATGTAGGGTAAAATGTGAATGCAATGTGAATTATGGAGATGAATAAATTGTGCTTGTACCATGTTGTCAATGTGAATTTTATCTCATTTCATGTTATTTCATTTGATGTTATCCCAATTGATGTTATTTCATGGAGAAATATTGCATATATGTGAATAGATGGTTATTGAATTATTATTTTAACTTTCGAGACGTTTATGTATACTACATATGTTATGAACAGTTGACTGTCGTAGGCATGTGTTAATTGTTGCAGGTAAATGTTCATTCCTCCAAGTGGAGGGGAAGTTTCTCTTGGGAGAATATATTGGTTGGGTAACTGGTAAAAGTAAACTATCTAAGCATATACACACACCACATTAGAATGATTGAGTTGAGTCAGTTTGTGGGTAGTAGGTAAGTCATCCCTAGCTTGAAATATATGCATTAGTAAAGGTCTTGTTTACTATCGAGTGCTTATTGGGTGATTTTTATATGTTTGAGCTTTTAAGACCCTCCTTATCCTACTGTACTTGTTTGTGTGGTTGATTGTGTCTCTACTCTTTATGAAGGGTCGCCTTTACATCGTTTCATATGAATATAAAATGTAGCATGAATATGGGCATATATATATATATATATATATATATATATATACATGGACCAATGTATGAGAGCATTAGAAAATGCACATGTATGTGAGTATAAATACTCACAAAGGTACATACAAAAGGAAATGATTATATGTATATATATGTGTGTGTGTGAAAATAGTTACTAGGTCATAACTATCTAGGTATCGAATGGATCATTTGACTATCATATTTGCCATTGAATATATATGTTTATATTTATATATATACATACGTAAGCATTAACACTTATTATAGAAGTGTGTATATATATATATGTATGAATACTTATATATTGTTCAATGGGAATGATAATTTGGATGTATGCATTCAATTATCGAATGATGCTTTGGTGAAGCTAATATATTATATATGTTTGTAAATATATACATAGTATATATATATATAGTGTATGGATATGTGCATATTACTTGACATAAACCAATAAGAGGATATAAGCATTCGAAGTATCAAATATATTTATCCAATGGGTTGAAATATAAATATATATATATAAAAATATACAAATAAATATATATAAGTATATCGGATATACTATATATATGTATATATTATATTTTATTGTAAGGTAAATAGCGCTATATATATTATAAATATATGCTATGCATGAAGACAAGGTGAAACATATTATGCTTGTCATCACATGGATTATAAAGGTCGGATGAAACATTAAAACATATATCATTGTGTATATGATTCTTTGCACATAATCAACCAAAATATGGAGGTATTATTAGCATTTAAATGTTTGATACCCAACGACACTGTTTACATTGGTGCATAGCTAGTAAATAATGTAAACTATATATTGTGCAGTGCTTAAAGTACTAAGCCTTTAGTTTGCATATAAATAATATGACGATCTTTTCCATCTAAATGGAATTCAATGCCAACTTTTATAGTGACTAGTGCACCCTATTGAAGGTTATATTTGGCCAAAATGTATATTATGGAAGAGGATTCTAAAATAGATACATGAATTTAGAAAAGAGTTTAGTGCTTAGCTTAAAATCCAACGCATTAAGTCATAGAATATTTAGTCAAATGCAAGTAGGTCGCTACCTTATAGAAGGACGTTTGAATATGACATAGAAGCCGATATATAAGTCTATTATAGTCGATAAAGATAATGGAATAGACCGATTTAATAGCTTATGGTTGTTAAGTGTAAATCGATTATCTTTCAGATGACACACAGTTTATGACATTTCATTTCATTTGGTATTGATGTCTATGGTTAACTTCACTTGGTCGACACTGTGATAAAAACCATGCTTGACTTTGTCCAACGTAATAAATTGCTTAAGTCGATTCATTCACCAGGTGGGTTGATGAAAACCTACTGTCATATAATGGAAATTGACTGAGTTCAACTACACCAAATATGAAGGAAATAGAATAGCAAATGGCACCACCTTTGAGTTTGAATAGCTATAGATGTCTTCTCATTATGACAATTCAAATTCTCCATGTGTATTTTGAACAAGTCTTGGATTGATATCAAGGAAACTAGTCAATTTGTAGGAGGCTTTGCTGAGTCTGAGCTTATTTGATCGCCACCTTATTGTTGAGTTGCTTTGCATAGAGCTTGTTGTCTTTTTTCATGCCTAAACTGTAGGGTTTGAGGTTGCTTGGTTGATCTATAAATAGTTGAAATATTTCATTAAGAGGGATGCATTTCTTCCCTAAGATAATACATCTTTTGCAAATCATAATTTTGTATATTTCCAGCCATACTTTGCTTTGCATTGAGAGAGAGTAAGAAAGAGAGTTCATATATTTGAGAGGAGATTATATTTGAGAGAAAGTTATATTTTGAGAGAATTAAGCTATCAACTTGTGAGGTAGAGTTTGTAGTGACATTCTTGAGGAGTTGATTACCAAGCTTGTTGCTATGGAAAAGGCTGAATTGCTGCCATTTGATTTGGATAAGCGATAACAAGCATGGGGATTTCTTCTTCTTTGTTATTTTTCTTTTGAATGATGTGTCTTGCATGCATGGTTAAGATTTCTTTTCTGGTATATGCATTAGAGAATTTAGATTGTTTGAAAAGAAAGATGAAGCTATTATGTTGTTTTCATATTGTGTTTTTTAATTACTCCATAGTAGGAGAGATTTCTTGAATAGGTATTTAACTATACTAGATAATTCGAAGAGATTGCTTGACATAGGTATTTAACTATACTAGATATGTTTAAATATGGGCTACTCATAGCTAGTTATTTGATTGTAAGAGATAGCTAGTGGGTTACTTATGGATTGAGAGGTTTAGTGAGACCTAGTGAGTTAGAACTACCCTAGTGAGTTATAACAACTGCTTGATTAGTGTCTATGCATATTTGTATACGAAGTTATCGTATTGATAAGAGTAGACTTATAGCTCAAACCCTCTTGGTAAAAGAGGTGATACTCTCAAATGGAGTCCTCTATTATTATGATAACTCTTCGATTGAGGCCATGCATTATGTTTTTATTTTACTCCATAGTAGGTGATGGGTGTTTATCATAGGTATTATATGCTAGGTATGATTGAACATGAAAAACACATATGGTGCATATAGCTAAGTTATTGATTTAACTAGGAAAGCTTATGTTTACTCCTAGGAGAGATAATTGAGTATGGGAGGGAGTTTTTAATTACTTACATGTAAGTAGGGTTATCCAAGTATATAGGTTATCTTTGAATTATGGACTATTCGTATAAGGAAATACCTAACTTGTGTACTTATTAGTTAAGTAGGATTATTCCAAGTAGATTAATATGGTTGTAGGTTATTTGGGATGAGGAACTATCCATTGAAGGAAATACCTATGTGTAGCTTAAGATAGCCTTAAGTCAAATCGGCCATGAGTAGTTTATGTGATAAATGACTTCATTCAAAGTACTGAATGAGAACTCTTTGATCAAAGTAGTGTGAATGTGTGAGACTCCACTTAGTTTGTGTGACTACCGAGACTACACTATTAGTTCACCGTGATCCAGTATTACATGCTAGGCAGAGATTGTAGGGTTACAAGTTCTAGTTATTTAGAATACAACACTATGCTCAGTTGGTTTTCGTTATTAGTTACTCTACCAATCTCTTCATTGAAGGGAAGGTCCATTTATCAAATGATAGATGTGTGGGGGACCACATTATGAGTCAGTGGTTGGCAGAAAAGCACTTGAGTGATGCTGCTTCTCCACAATAGGTGACAAAAGAACCAAGATTTCAAAGGATCATGGACCTTCTTACAACTATTTTTCTAAAGCACATTGGAGCTATGTATGTAAATGTATGCAGTCTTGTATTATGGTAACTATGATGTGATTGTAAAGAAATGGAATCTTTATTGTAAGTTGATATGGAATCTTGTCTGCATATTCTCAGTAAAGAAAGATTTTTTTTTATTGCAATGACTTGTTACCTAGATTATTTACTCGTTAAGTGTAAATTTAGAAATTTTTACTACATTGAAGGGTTGGCACGTTACAATTTTGTTTAGACTACTTCTAGTTTAGATAAGTACAACACTAAGGAGAATTTCTTGATTCTAGAGAGGCAAGATGAGTGGAATTCACTTCAATGGAAATTATGTTGGGATAGTAGATGCCTTCATAAAGCTGGTGCTTTTTCCTAGACTGCAATCTAGGGGAGGATTTTGACTGCATATAGGATTAGCAGAATGGGTTATCATGGTCTATCATGGTGTGTGATGTGAAATGAAGTGAGGAATATGATAATCATATGTTTCTTAGATGCCCCTTTGCTCAAGAGTGCTAGAGGTGGTTGTATGCAAAGATAGGTTGGGTTAGCGCTCTTTTGAATGATATTTTGTCCCTTTTTAAATCATGGGCCTTATTAAGGAGAGTGATGTATTCATGCATATGGATAATAAGCCCATCCATTATGATCTGGAAGATATGGAAAGAGTAGAATAGGAGGCTATTCCAAGGTAAAGATATGAATACATCACCCTTTCAAAACAAGGTGGAGGCAATCATAACAAAGATTGTAAATAATAGAGTTGCAAGATCGAATCCTCAAAAATTAGAATTCATGAATTGGGATGTGAAGTTGAGACTTGGGTGGTTTTGTCTCAAGATCCAAAAAATTGGGAATCAAGGAGTTGTTGGACAACAAGAACCTCGAGCCAAGGCGATTTGGAGGCCACCTAAGCAGTCATGGGTCAAATTGAATTTTGATGGGGCATCATGAGGGAACCCTGAAAGATCATGGGAAGGTTGCATAATCCAAAATTAGAAAGGGGATTTCATGGGGGAAATATTGGCCCCTCTCTTGGATGGGATGAATAATGCAACAAAAATTGAGGTAGTGATTCAGGGGCTTTAATTCTACCTGGAGCTTAAGTGCAAAAGTGTCATGGTGGAAGGCGATTCAACTCTGGTGATAAGTGCTCTTAGATCATGTAATATTTTAAATTATAAATTATAGAGAATGGTGGAGAGGACTGTGGGTCTGTTAAGGAAGTTCAAGCATTTTGTGGTTAAAAGACATATAGATAAGCCAATTTGGAAGTGGAAAAATTAGAAAATCTAGGTGCAGATGGGGTTGCTAAGAAACAATCTTTTCTTACTCTCAAACGAGTTAGTGGTTGATGTTAATGGATGCAGGTGGAAAATATAGTTGGTGGAAGGGTTTAGCGGTAGATGCTGAGGCTACAAGACCTAAGTTGGTGGTTAGGCACTTGTGGTATTGTTGGAATTTTGGCATAATTCAAGTGGAAATTGGGTTTCAACATGAATTTTTGTTATACGTGGCACTTGCTTGCTTGGTTTTGGTGTAAAGCATAGGCATAGTCAGGGTGAGGTGTTTTGGGTTGATAAGTGACGTTCGTGCACTTGCTTTGGTGTAAAGCACATGCATTATTGTAATATGGTGTGCCAAGCTAACACGCAACGTCTATGCTTATGTTATGATGTTAAGCCTAAACCTTGATAAGAGGAGTTGTGTTGGAATGGCAGGTGGTGTTCGCTTGACTGATTTGGACCCTTGGTGTTTGGATTTATGTGGTAATTGTCCAACCCTCAAGTTTGTTCTTATTTTCTGATGGGGGGGGATTCATTAGGTTGATAAGTGGCAGCTTAGCACTACTTTTTGTTTTGGCTTTGAGCTTTACTATAAGGAGGTGTGATGGTAAAAGAGGTGGAAGTTTGGCACATGTTGCTGAGTTTTCCAAGTTTGGGGGTACTCTATACTACATACCAAATTTAATGTTGATATCATTTACAATATCTCCATTATTTGTGTTGATTTGATTAGGGAGATGGATTAATTAGAAAGTCACATCAACCAAGCCAGCTTAAGAATCCTAACACATGGGCTAACTTGGGGTGTTATGGTGTGGCATTAATTAAGTCTAGCTCTCGTCCATGCAAGATGCTAGAGGGAGAATTTCATAGTCCATAAATGTTGCACAAAAAGATTGTAATCTAGGAAAGCCTTTAATTTCTAAGCTCTAGCATGAGTGAATTGTTCTTTAAAAGTGGATCTCAATGGAAAATCAAGCGGTTTGTTTTGGTGTTATGTGTGGGTAGAGTAATGTATATAGTGATAATATTGGTCAGCTCTTGAAGGTAAATGGCCTTTTTTGGATGAAGTCTCAAATTTGAGGCTAAGAAGGATATTGCTTGAAAGTGACTTCTTGGCACTTGGTGCAGTGAAGTTGATCCTAGGGTATATGTTTTTATCGCTGGAGGAGAGATATAGGGTAGACACAGACATAACTTCTAGGTTTGTGGCAACACTTCTGGATCTTCAATTGCCAAAGAACGAAGTCTTGCAAATTACAAGGAAGTTGATGAAGCCTGAGTTGCTAGGTGGTCTTGAGGAGACGATGGGCACTACTCAGCTAGGTGCTGGCATTCCAAGGCCATGTGATATGGGCATGGTCAATGCTCCAAGCGTAATGGTTAGGTTATACCCTTTCTTGTTGGATGTCAAAGGTGAATATTTGCTACCACATTGGATAAGGGCTTTACAGGGGGTGAGGTTCTTAAAGAAGTAGCTACATCTAGAACCACTCCAGGATTGGTCAAAGTTTTTATAAACTATCTGTAAGAGAATGGGGTGGTATAAGCTCATGTTCTCAAATTTTGGTTTTTTTTAATGATTAGCTTTTGGTCTAGTAAGGAAATATTGTAAGGTTTTTGGTAGAATTTTCAGAGAAGCCTTTTTGTAAGCTAGTTCAACCCCCCTTTTATGGAAGGCTAGGAAGGAGAGCATTGGGGATGTTCTCATTTGTAAACAAATAATGTAACCTTTTTTTTGAATATTAATAAAAATACTTTCTTACAAAGCAAAAAAATAATTATTTATAATTATTTATCTTATGAAAAATTTAATTATTGTAGAGTAATTCTATTTTGGATTTTTGTTATAATCTATATAATAAAATGAATTTCAAACTTAAAATATAAATTAAATTTATAGAGTGAGAGTGAGAAGGTAAGTTTTGATTAGTCATTTCATGTCAACAATCCAAGGATAACATGTCCCTAGGGAGTTATGCTTAGGGTAGCATGTCATTTGATTAAGTATTGGATATGATAATTCACCTTTAAAACCTCTTCAATTTACCCATTGCACACTTAGGAGGAAAATAGATAGAGAGAGAGAAAGAGAGAAAATAAAGAGAGAGAAAGAGAAATAGAGAGGGAGACAAAGAGATAAAAAGAGATATAAAAAATAGAGGTATAGATATAAATGAATAAATATGGAGAGACAAAGAGAAAGAGATAGGAAGAGAGATAGAGAGAGAGAAGAGGAGAGACATAGATAGATATTGTAGACACTAAAAAATGACTTAAATGATATCATGCACTCAAATCAGGTATACTAACATCATTTCATCTTGAAACCCATCCTCTTTTTGCTTAATTGATTAAATTAGCCTAACTATTTAATTAATTATGTCATTTGCATCTATTAACCTAATTAACTTAATCAGGTTAGTTCCCCCCTTTCACGCTAGTTCATTTCATCTCATTAAATTAAATAAACCAAACTATTTAATTTAATTCCCCGTCTTCTTATTTAATTAAATAACCCTAAGTTATTTAATTAAATGTCATTCACCTTTCCCCATTCATTAAATCATTAAATTTAATGAATATAGTTGTATTCTTCTAATTCCCTTAATTACATAATTAACATTGTTTAATTATCAATTACTTAATTAATCTAATTCCTCCCACTTGTAAGGGAATATTCCCTCCCCTTTTGCACAATTAAACCTTGTTTTAATTTACAAAATATCATTTTTCCTCACCATGAGAATATTCCAAAGAATATTCTCTCTCCTCCAATCATTTAAAAAAGGGAATATTCTCACATAACTTCAAATGCAAGTTAACTTGTGACTTCTTGTGCAAGTTAACTTTTGACCTCTTGTACAGGTCAAAAGTGTTGGAAAGAATAAGAACCCTTGATTAAATCTCATCTTTCATTCTCACCCGTTGATGAGAATCCATGATCCATGCTTCCAATTTCCTCCATCCTTGACCATTGATTAGCTTTTTCATTCTCAACCCTTCATTTCTCATTTGCTTTCCTATAAATAGGTCACTATTTGGAGACAAATGGATCGATCTTTCAAATAGAAAACTTATGTTGTTGAAATAACTCACACTCACACTCACATTTAGCACATATTTAGCATATTGTAGTTCATTTTAGTGGCATAAATATCTTAGATTTCGTTAATGGCTTCCATAATGCATCTATTTAGCTAATTAGATAATTAGGGTTTGAATCTTTTTAGTTTAAATCGAGCATTTAGATTAGCTTAGCAATTTCATATCTACACCTTTTAGCATAAAATCATGTTATATTAGATTTTGCATCATGTTCATTTTAGCATAAATCTTGTTTTCATTCAAATCTCACCAATGTTTCATCGATTCTCTTCAATAGAATCGATTGAAACAAGCTCACTGATCACAGGATTGGGAAAGGGTCGATGTTCCAGATTAACATGATACCATTCCCAAAACGAGATAAGTTTCAAATGGGTTAGAGTAGACATTTTGATGTCTTCATTTTTATAATGCTTCATTTTAATGAATGTTTAGTTTAACTTCAGTTCGATTGATCCTATTTAGATTGAGTATTAGTGGCATGAATATGCTTCAATTCTTCATGGATCAAGCGTAATTGGCCCATACTAATATCCTCGATCACATTCTAACACTAGAAGGAGGGAAAACATATCAAATTTAATCAATTTATATCTCGAATTCTGTTCATTTTGACTTTTGCAAGAAAGAGCGATACCCAAGATAATTTTAGCGATGCCTTTGCAGGGTGTCTCCATATAGCGACACTATCATCATTACAAACAAAAATTCCTATTAAATACACCAACATTGATTAAATAAACAATGATGCTTGACCAAACAACGACACTATTATCATCTCTAGTTTCTTTGCAGAGCGACGCCCAAGTTCACCAGAGTGACGCCCTAGTTCACTAAAGCAACACTATTGTGAATAGCGACACCCAACTCTGGTAAGAAATCTAACAATTTTTTTTAGCATGTGTTTAAATTTTTTCACTTCATCAGAGTTCTAACATGCCTCTAATGTTGTTTTGGTTTTTGGACTAATACAGTTTTCTAGGATTGGATGACACGAAGCTAAAGTGAAGAAGCATTCTCATCTTAAGATCTTATGATTGTAACAAGTGTTTGACGCTTTGGGGCAATTATAACCCATTTTCTTATGCTTTTTACTTTATGCTCTAGGACCTCACTAATTTTCATTTGGGTTTAAAATGAATGCTCAAATGGGACTAAAATTGAACCCTCATCTTATCATTGTCTTTTGGGATTTAAAATTGAACAAGGCAACTTAACATTTTGACTGGTGCATAAAATGAATTCATCTTAGCTTTAGTCGTTAAAATGAATGAGTGTTTTCCTTGATGTGACACACTTGTAGTGCATATGCAATCCCCTTGTGCTTCATGCGATCTTGGGTGAAGAGAATTACTCCACGTGTACTTCACTATTTGTGCACTTATAGTATGTATCCAATCCCCTTACACTTCGTGCGATCTTGGGTGAACATAAATACTTAAGTACAATTTTATGCTTTGAGTCGCCCTTAAGAGAGGACTTACTATGAGATACACCCCATAATGAGAAATTCATAAGCAAGTTCTTGTAAGCACGTTTACCGGTAGGCTATATTAAAGGTTGGGGAATCATGAGAAAGTACCTTCTATCCTGGAGTGTATAACATACTACACCTAGTAACATGCCTTAAGTGGAATGGGAACGGTAGTAAGAGCCTTAATTGGCAAAGTGGGTGCATATACAACTAGGTGTTCTTAGTTTGTTACTAAGAACCACATTGTTTAGTTACCAAAATCATTAATGCTTGTTGGTACAAGAACGGTCGTTCTGAAGTTGCCCCACATTTGTACTATTCATTGTTGAAACAAAAAAATCCTTTAGATCTTTGGATTTTAAGGATTTTGATATTTGGTGATCATGAGAAGTGAAAGCCATGGAGGGGAGCCACTGTCACCAAATCTCTAATTATTCGCAATGTCTTAGTGTTTGGAGAAATCCGAGTGGGGACTCAACAAGTATGGCCATTTCAAACCTAGGTGGTAAATTATTGTGAGTCAGCTGAATACATTGCTTGGTTTCAAAAACATAACAAAACCAACATCACTATCTCCCTCAAAATTTCAAACACTTTGGCCTAAATATGGATACCTTTTGAAATAGCCTCGATATTACTGCTTGTCCTAAGGATTTCTATCCTTAGAGATTTCTAAATATCTTGAGCTATAACTTAATCCATATTTTCCAAAGATAACATAGGAAATTATGGCTTTAACCTCACGATTTTCACAAAATGGACATTGTGAAAGTTATGATGTTTTTGACATAGAAATTTAGTTTGAAAACATAATCAAGATAAGTTTTTGTGGTAAAATAAACTCATTAAGCAAGATAAACGTGACAAATTGAACCCCACATGACTATTTGGAGACCAATTTCTCTTATTGAACAACTTGATCTTGAAGGTGCTATCATTCAACCAAACTTTGAACAAACCAATATCATTAGCAGTTTAAGAAGCTTCACTTTTGAAACAAAAGAAACACTCGCTCAGTGGAGAAATGTCACAAACATCTTAGATGAAGAAGAGGAAAAAAATGATATTGAGGCTGAAAGGCCCATATTACCACCACCTGTGTGGCAATAAATATCCTATTTTCTTCCATAGATGTAGACTTCTCTACATGATCTCACTTAAAATCAAAATCCCCAAGAGAAGGTCTACAAGTCGTTACCTCAAACTTAGGCATCGCAATTCAAAAGCAATCAAAAACCACATTTTGGCACTTTACCAAAATAGAAACAAGTTGTTAATCAAATTTTATGAACGTGCACTAAGGAAACATCTAGACATGTATATGTTCTTTATGGGTCAAAACCTAGGTCTTTTTCATGATAATCAACCTATCTAAAACATTGGGTCTTTAGGATTTGAAAACTTTGGAGGTGTAGCATGTTTCTCACTACCTTGGTCTTATCAAATAAAGGTTTACTTTAAGTCAACATTGGGTCAAACATTTCATTCACCCCTCCATCAAATTTCATCCTTCACTTCACCTAACTTTGCAAAAATTTCAAATACACCAACACTTTTTGACTTGAACATCAATCAACCCAAACCCTAACTTAGCTACTTTATTTGTGAAATGAATCCTTTTACATACATTTGGTTGAGTTAATTATCATTTTTGGACTATTTTATCTTGAAGGCCACAAGTCTACCCTAAAGATTCACAAGTTCATAAACATCCTTTATCAAGAATCAAACTTTTAAGTCAAAAGTGTTGTCCCAAAATGTTTACAAAGATCATTTTCCATATCATCCACCTTTTCATCCCCCATTATCATCATTGCTCCGAAAAGACTTAGAGTGTCCCTTTTACCTATGTTTGATTCAACTAGAGAGTTCAAACATTACAAATCTCAACACAAATCTCCCAAAGGTGACACAAAATTTATGGTAAAGACAAGATCACAACACAAGAGAATCATGGAGAAAACCAAAGTCACATTTACCTCAAGTGATCCAAATCCTCTAGAAATTGATCTAAGAACTCAAGTTACCCCATCACAAAATCCATCATCTTCATCAGGACCATATGAGATTGAAGACATCACAAATAATACCTTTCAACTTACTAGGTAGGAAATCATGGAACATCAAGCCTTTGAAAACATAGCTCCAATTTCGCCATCATTTATTGCACAAAATTTGACACAAGGCTTCACAACTTCATTGCTAGGGATAAATCAAACATCCACTCCCAACCTTGCAACTAGCCTTGCCAAGGACTTTGGTCTAACTCTTCCATTCAAAATCAACACACTTGTGGGTACCCTCAATAACAATCCCCCATCTCAAACAACCACTTGGACACCTACCTTTGGTGCTCCTCCCATTCTCGAAGACCCCAAGCAACCATATAAACCCCTTGAGCTTCATTACTCCACAACAACCACCACATATCGAGGACACCCCTCTTCATCCATACTCATGAGCACCACAAGTGTGCTTGCCATCACACAAAGCAGTATGAACCAAGTATTTAAAAAAACACATAAGGACATGTCAATTCCATACCAAAAATTCAACCCTTAATGAAAATAGGGACATATCTGTTCAATCCTGCAACCGGTTCATACATACCTTTGGTTTCACAAAACACATCCACCGCATCCATTATCAACCCATCTCAAAAAAATCCCTTGGCCATGAACCCCACCAACCTAGGTAATACCTTGTTTACATCTCTAGCACAAGGAAATCTTCAAGACATGGTACAAGGGAATATTTTTAATCAATGGACTCAAGGTACTAGTGTGTCATTACCATCACAAAATCTAATGGAATCATCCTCATCATTTCCCACGGCCCCCTTTACCATGCAAAATCAAATGGGACCTCAAACTTACATTCCTCCACCCAATCCACTATATTACAAGGAATTTTAAACCAAGGGAACTCCCAATCTCTCATCAACAATCTACTACCTATTCAAAACATCAACATCTCCAATCCATCACAGATGTCCCAACAACCAACTAATCCTACATTGCAACCACATGCCTTAGCTTTACAACAAATAGAACAAGCTTATCAACAAGTCATCCAACAACAACAATAACAAGTAGCCCTAGAAACACAACAACAACAAAAACAACAACAATAATAGCAAGAAATCCTAGTTGCACAACAAAAACAACAACAAGTAGTCTTAGTGGCACAACAAACAACAACAACAACAACAAGCAACCTTAGTGACACAACAAGAAGCCTTAGCAGTACAACAAGCAACCTTAGTCCATTAACAACATTAATGTCATCAAGCATCCTTAGTAGCACAACAACACCAGCAGGCCCAACACCAATCCCTAGTGGCACAACAACAACAAGCCCAACAAGCAAATCTCGTGGCTTAACAACAATAGCAAGCCCTACTAACTCAACAATATGCCCAAAAACAACAAAAACCAAGTTCCCACTATAATCCTCAAAAAAACATCATCAATACAAATGTGTTAGGAACATACACATCAACACCTCAATAACCTTCACATAATATCTTGCCACCATACACCCCATACAACACATCATCATATCAGAATCCTGCATACAACTCATTTGTCATCCCACCATATGTTCCTCCACCAAACCTACAAGATGATCTAGCATTGCAATTTAAGGCACTATCCCAAGAAATGTAGGATCTTTGAATTAGAAAGACAAAAAATCCACATACACAGAATCTATGTCCGTATCCATTTGATCGAAACATCAGAATGGTACCATTCCCTTCTAGCTTTGAAATCCCCAAATTCGATAAATACAAAGGGAGAGGAAGTCTTGTGGACCATGTCAAGGAATTTAATTTCATGTGTATGGAGGTGGCCTAAAATGATTCTTATTTAATGTGCCTCTTCCCTCAAAGTTTAACAGGTCCTACCATGATTGGTTTTCTCATCTACCTCTCGATATCAAAACTTTCCAAGAAATCACCAATAAATTCATCGATCACTTCTCCTTTAATCTTGACATGGATGTAATTCTAGAAGAATTGTACAGTCTCAAACAAAACAAAGGAGAATCTTTTGCTAATTTCTTACAACGGTGGAGACAAAGAGCTATTAAGAGCAAGTGGCTTCTTCCCGATGAACAACAAGTGGGAATCATCATAGCAAATCTAGATCCAGATCTATCCTTCCACTTGAAAATATAGTCTATCACATCTTATGAAGAGCTTTTCCCTAGAGCCCTTAACATCGAGAGAGCTCCAATTTCACAAGGAAATACCCAAGCTTACAACCACCCATCAACTAGCTCAAACAACAAGCCTCGTGTTTGGGCTAAAAACAAGAACGTAACAAATGACGGTGTGGTAGATGCTAAGGTAGTCCTAAGTGCTCCTAGACCAAACAACAATCACGTTGCTAACATTCAACCAACTATACCTCAAATGATACCTCCTCAGAACAATCAAATCGATAACATCAAAATACAACAAAGGCGAACCACTAATAAGAACAACTATCCTAGATGCAAGTACACTCAATTATTGGAACCTATCGAAACCATCATGAAGAAGTTGGTAGAGTCAAACCTGATAAAACTTCCCAAGTTTGAAAACTACCAATATTCCAAAGAGAAACCATCCTGGTACAACGAAAATGATCTTTATGACTTTCACTAAATCAAAGGACACAAAACAACAAACTGCATGAGGCTTAAAAATATTATCCAATATCTCATAGAGAATGACACCATATTTGTTGAGGTACCAGCTGGGAATTAGGATCTTAAGATATACAAGAACCCTATGCCAAATCATAACAAAGGGAACAATAACAAAAAACCTAAGGATTACACAAATGTGCAACATACCTATTCCAATATGGTCGCTTCTTGTGATAGCGTCATCACTGTTGTCACCATAAAAGGACCTAGTGCGGAGTGTGGAGTTACCACGCAACATGGTAAAATTACCATCCAAGGAGTCCCATCTCAATCTAAGGCACAACCTAATTTTCCAACATCAAATCCTAACAAGTACAATCTCCTAGATCAGCTTAAAAAGATCCTCGCACAAATCTCAATCTTAGAACTATTAAGGCTATCCCTCACGCATAGGGAAATCTTGGAGAAAGCTTTTTCAGATTCATCTGTCCCTGAGGATATTGATATAGATCAGTTTCAAGCTATGGTAGGGAATATCGCTAATCATCTTCTCACCTTCTCAGAACAAGACCTACCGTCACAACCATCTCATAACCGTGCTTTACACCTTGAGGTTATCATTCATAAGAACAAGGTCAAAAGAGTCTTAGTAGATGGAGATGTTGGTTTGAACATTTGTACCCTTCAGTTAATCAAGAACCTGGTTTATTCGAAGGATACTATTGAGAAAGCAAAGAGTACCACTATCAGAGCATATGATGACCAAGAGTAGGCATCACAAGGCATCATTACATTACCCATCCAAGTGGGACCTATCATTGCAGAAACTACATGCCAAGTGTTAGACCTTGACCTTCCTTATAACATCCTACTTGGCTGACCATGGATCCATGCCCTAAAAATTGTAGCCTCGACCTATCATCAATGTGTAAAGTTTCCATTTGAGGATAGAGAGATTACTATCCATGGAGATCCTGAGCCTTTTTACTACTATAAGAACCTTGACTCTAAGTTTTATAAGATCCCCAAAATACCCAAGAATGACAAAGGGCCTACACCTTCTACCTCATTTGTTGACCCATCATCCCTTGCATCGACCTCAAAAACAAAAACACCCATTGTGCAGAATATCCCTAACATCAAAGCAGTGATCCAAGATGATGGTTGTGGAAACTATAAGCTAATGAAGAATAATTTTGTCTTAGGAGAGCTACCTCTTTCTCCTAACTTCCATGGGAAACCCACATCTAGCACTGAAGATCCCAAAACAATCAAGATGGGAGCTACAACCTTCACCAAGGAGGGGGACCTAAATCAAGAAGATATCAATGAGGAAGATGTCTCTAAACTGCTCTATCAGGATGAACAACCCATTTGTGCTCTTCCCATGGACGATGACAAAAAAGGCTTGTAACTGATGAAGGGAATGGGCTATAACAAGAATGAGAAGCTAGGATAAAATGATAATGGTTTGCTAGAACCCATTGTTCCTGAGAAATGACTAAAGAATCTTGGCCTAGGTTGTACTACTAGCAAGGTCACCCTTATTGGAAAAGGTACTTCCACTAAACGGACCAAGGCTTCCTCTTGGTTACCTACATCACGTGATACAACCTTAGATTACTTCCCCCTTGATGTTGCTAACTTATTTGAGAATAACTCCCTCTTGATGATATCCAATACATCCTTTTATCTAAGCAATCAACTGACTGAAATATGTCGAGTATACCCACAACTCATTGACATGGATCAACAAGGACTGTCGATTCTTGATTTATTCAAAAACGATGAAGTAATCTCAGAACTCATGAGACTTCATGACAACTTACCATGGGCAAATCACAAAGAAAATTTTGACATAGAGCTAGACATAGGGGCATACTATGGGGAGACGATTGAGTCCTTTAGTCGCAAAATTGATGAAATGCAATTAACATGTAGATCTTTGAGTGAAAACCACATGGTGGCACTCTCTGATCCTAAAATAGTAAAAATAAAGGACGCATCTAAAGGTGAAAACCTCTTTGAAGCGCTTGAGGATGAGGGATTCAATCTCCTCCTTAGTGCAATGCATCCAAAAAGGTCAGCAATACTAGTAGAAAAAGGCCACTCTGATCAATGTAGGAACAAAAGAAGCACCCAAGATCACTTTCTATGTTGAATCCCTATTGGATGAAGAACAAAAAACCTGACAACATTCCTGAAAGAGCGAAGAGATAACCTTGCATGGTCATACACAAATACGCCATGACTTGATCTAGAAGTAGTTGTGCATCATCTAGCAGTCTATCCTGGAGCCAAAACAGTAAAGAAAAAATTGTGGAAGATGCACCCTCAGATAGCACTCTTGGTGAAACTAGAATTACAAAAGCTTCTTGACATTGGATTCATTTGACCGATAGATTATCCTGAGTGGGTTTCAAACCTGGTACCAGTCTCAAAACCCACTGGGGGCATCAAAATTTGTACTGATTTTAGAGACTTAAACAAGGAATGCCCAAAGGATGATTTCCCTCTTCCTTACATTGATCTCATCTTGGACTTAATAGTTGGCCATGAAATGCTATCACTCATGGATGATTTTTCAGGCTATAATTATTGGGAAATATCAGGTCATCTCAAAATAGGGCATCTGAGATTAGTAGTGCCTTCTTTAACTTTTATTTCATTAGATTGCCTCAAGACACATACTACTATGCCATAAAGCAAAATTAAACATAGTTCATTTCCCACATTAATCCTTTTGAGAGAAACTCATGCAAAATAACCAGTTCCAACAACATGCACAAACAAAATCAATAAACATGAAAGATGGAATAGAAGACATGAACATAGATATACATGGTTTATGGGTAAAAAACCCCACACTCCAAAAGACCCAGATTGCCATTGTATTATTCAACAACAAGCATACAAGTTACAATACAATATTAGGCTCATGACCTTTACAAGAGATTTACATCTTGTTCCATTCTGGAGAGTATCCGATAGCACAACCCTTCTTGACCACCTCTCTTTTTGAGAGACTTCTTTCTTTCGGCTACCCAGCCTCTTGGCTCGACCATCGGCCTCTCGGCCCGTCATCCACTGAGTCGCTCAGCCTCTTGGCCTGACCGTTGGCCTCTTGGCCCATTAGCCACACAACCTCTCAGCCTTTGAGATTCATCTCTCTCTCTACTCCTACCCCTTTAGGGTTTCCATACTTGTTGTCTTCACCAACAAACTACATGTTCACCTCAAGCCACACACCACCATCCAACATTTGATTTTGGTCATCGAATAAGCAATCATTCAAATCTCCATTGTCAAACTTAAGGTTATTCACCTAACACCATGTCGCTCTATTGAAGAGACATTCATTATAGTCTCACTGATGTCCACCGAGCACATGGGCCCACATGCCATTTGTCCTCCATGTCATCGCCACCTATCGGATTTCGTCATGATCCACCATCATCACCATCCTATTGAGACCCACCAAAGACAACCACAAGCAAAAATCCAACACATTGCCCTATCAGGATGTCCCTTCGATATTCACTTTATCACTCCAAGTGGTCCCCACATCCATCGGCTTCAAAGTCACTATATCACTAAAAACTTGAACTTCAAAACCTCATTTCGGAGGTTGTGAAGTTCCCAAAACTTGTGACATGTTGACAACAAAGAGATCACTAAGTCACTCAAAACTCAAACTTCAGAACCTCAAGTCAGAGGTTGCGAAGTTCCCAAAACCCGTGCCATGTCGACAACACAGAGATCGCTAAGTCGCTCAAAACCCAAAATTTAGAACCTCATGTCAGAGGTTGAGAAGTTCCCAAAACACGTGACATGCTAACAACACAGAGATCGCTAAGTTGCTCAAAATTTGAACCTCAAAACCTCATGTCGGAGGTTGCGAACCCGTGACATGCCGACAACAAAGAGAACCTCAAATTCGCTAAGTCAGGGGGTTATGAAACTTTAGAACCCCACAACTTAAGTTAGAAAAACATGAAACCTAGTGACTTAAGTCAGGCCAATGAAGGATTTAAACATAATCTATAGGGAGAAGATCAAGCCAGTAAATTTGAGTCACATTTTCCAACATTCTCCCACTTGATGAAGAACTTACTGGCTCCTTACATGCAATCTCAAGAATCTTAAAAAATGCTTTCGTGCTGCAACCAAGACACCTACAATGACATCCAAGATGTCCACCAACTTAGGAAACAGTTCTAGTCATCCACCGCATGAAAATGAATGAGCTAAGGTGCATATGCACCAGTCTCAAGAACAACACAAGCATCAGATCCAATAGATGACAAGGGCGTCAACACTGCCACCACTCCACTATGCTCACAAGCTATATAAACCCAATATCAACTTCAAAGCTCCAACCTGAACACAATCGTGATGTCATTCTCCAGAAAACAAGATAGAAAATCAACTAGAACAACAACCAAAAAAATGATTGCTCCCATCCAGCTGAACACAAACCCATGCGACTAAAAATATCACCCACAACAAGTGCTAATGCATCCAATCACACATACCTCCAAGGTATCAACATCAGTAAACACATGCCATTTACATAGCCAACCCATCAACTACAAATACAAGCTCCATGTGCCAACCAATCGAAGAAGATAAAACACATCTAAGAACTCTCATTATATGGGTAATGCTAGATTTGAAAGATCAAGGCATAACAATTCTACCAACAACATCACACAAGAGGTGTAAAACACTTCATGTAGTCCCAAGGAATCATCCACAATGATATGCACAATTTGTAGACCAATAACCTGTAAGAACAACTCTCACCACAAGTCTTCACAACTCTTCCAAGTTCTTTACACACCCAACAAAGGAAATAGATAAAGAACAACCTCATACCAATGTAATGTGAAACCAAACATCCAGGAAGATAACCAAGAGCAAAGAGAGTAACTACTACACATTATGAACTTGTAGAAAATCCTCCTATATACACCTCTAAATTCCAACTGTGTCAAGTATGATCTTCACAACATCCCAAAAGAAAATCCATAGCAACACCCAACCATTCAATCACAAAGATCAAACACAACATATATATCATGTAACTACATTGATGTAAGCTTCTCAAAGAAGATCAAACTACTCCATTTCCCATCTTAGGAAACTAGCCCACTACAACTCCTAAACTCAACATAAATGAATGTAAACACAATGCATAAGGAGATAACCATGCTATCCATCTCTCACAATGAATCCTTCAGAATCATCTAATAGTAGTTCAAGATCCATGTCCATGAAAGAAAGCATAAAATACCTGAGAGAAACAATGGGGAATACCTCTTAGGTGATAAGTTGTCAAGTAGACCAAGAGAATGGAATGAGGATGCTCCTCTAGGGTAACCAAGTCCTCATGAATTCTCCAAGAGCAATCTCCTCATTGGTCTCGGTTGAGCTCACGTCCAACAAAGGTGTAGGCTCCTCAAAATTTATGTTGAAATCTCATCAAGAGTAACCATCTCAACAACACTTCTCTCCTCTCAAGAGAATTACAACCTCACCTTATTCTCCATGTATCCATGAGCACTTGCAAGCGATCATCTCATACTAAACTTCAAATGCATCACTGCATTATCATGAAGTTCTAAAGCATATGACCAATGCGCCCAAAACACAGAGAATCACCAGACCACTGTCAATGCTCTAATCATCTGAATCAGAAACTTATCATGATCTTACCACCCCCCTTAGGAGATACCATGCTCCAAGTGAACATATCATGATCTCAAGAGTAATGCATCATGCCAATACTCTACTGGGAAATCAAGAGTATACCATGACATTAAGCAAAACAAACTCTAAACCAACATCACCTGTCAAGCACCACCAACACCTCAACTAGAGACTCTAAGAATCCTCCATGGTTTTGAGATGTTGCACATATTCAAGTAGTGTCCATGCAAATGTGAAAGAACCCTTCTGCAACAATTGCATCTAAGAGCTCCTCATAGTAACATCTGCAACACTAGAGAAGACCATCCATCAACAAGAGATGAATCCACAGTCATTACTAAAGCTCCCACTAGTTCGTGACAACCGAGCTTTCCAAGAATCATGAACAAACATCTGCTAAACTGGAAATCCTCTAGGTCCACTCATCATGTCCATCTAACAACAATACTAAGAAGCACCAAGATCTTCAAACCAAGTAGACAAAACCATCACTGTTAAAAGCTTACACAAGGTCCTGTATCCAAGCTATCCATGAAATCGTGATACAACATGCTACAAGTCCCCATAACTAACTGTCCAGGTACTCAAAATGATCCATCCCCACATCTCAAAGCAACTATACCAATGTACAAGTGACCACAAATAAGGCCAACTAACATGTCTGCACCATCACAGAACCAGATCTCATGGATATAGATAGTCCACTTCCGAGTTTTCCCACAGTAAACATGTAGGTAAAGATAGCCCACATTTGGCACAACCCATAGATCCATTCAATATACCATGCAAACCCATCATCGCACTAGAAACTGAAAAATTGAGATCTCACAAAGAATAACCATGTAGACAACATGACTCTAGCACCAGATCATGGTCAAATCCGATTCGCTAATAACATCCATAATAAGCACCATAGTCAAGGAACCAACAAGAAACACCACAAGAATGCTAAGTGACAAATCACATACCAACACTCCCATGCAAAGACGAAATCTCACCTTCTCTTACCATCTGAACTACAACTACCTCATCTAGTCACACCCCAAAAGCTAGGGTTTAAAAAATAGCTTAACAACAACTCTACATAACCACAAGTTTTGCTTGATCATGTAAAACTTGCAAAACCACAAAACCATGCAAGTAAAAAACATCCTTAAAAGGAAATGAAAGATCAGCAACTCCAGGCCCATTTCAAGCCAACTCCAAAAACCACCGGCACATGCATTCAAGAGAGACAGGCTATTTTAGAAGCTTCCAGATCATCTAATGATCAACTCCATAGCCTACTTGTAATCGGGGTACCATAAAACTGTGCCTTCCAATACCAAGAAAAACACCTAGCATAAACACATTACTCCATGATTGAACAACAACCCACGCTTCTCCATATCATTAGTGAGCTTCTCACACAAACACCCAATATGAAATTTTTTGCTGCAACACCGCCACAAAGCAAAATATTCCACCCCATGTATAAAGGTTATACCATTGCCAACTAGGAACCTCATATTAGAACATTCATGTATGACCAGTTATAGTTTCTCTATCTTCACCATCTTCACCATCTTCCATGCTACGTGTTGTCTCAAAAACTTATACAAAAGAGCAATAATTTCTACTCGCCAAAGCATCAATACATCAGTCGATTCCTCTAGATTTCCTCAAGCCTACAAGACTAAGAAATCTTCATAGAAGGAATAACTAGAACCAACATCTCCAAGGAGAAATAAAAGCCAGAAGAAGGCTCTGATACCACTTGTTGGGAAATATCGGGCCATCTCAGAATAGGGAATCCTAGATCAGTAGTACCTTCTTTAACTTTTATTTCATCAAATTGCCTCAAGACACATACTACTATGCCATAAAGCAAAATCACACATAGTTAATTTCCTATGTTAATCCTTTTGAGAGAAAATCATGCAAAATAACCAGTTCCAACAATGCGCACAAACAAAATCAATAAACATGAAATATGGAACATAAGACATGAACACATAGATATACGTGGGGAAAACCCTTATAGGTAAAAAAACCCACACTCTAAAAGAGCCAGATTGCCATTGTATTATTCAACAACAAGTGTACAAGTTACAATACAATATCAAGTTCATGAAATTTATAGGAGATTTACATCTTGTTCCATTCTGGAGAGTATTCGATAGCATAACCCTTCTCAACCACCTCTCTCTTTGAGATACTTCTCTCTTTCAGCTACCCAACCTCTCGGCCCGACCATCCGCCTCTCGGGCTGTCAGCCACATAGCCTCTCAACGTTCGAGATTCATCTCTCTCTACTCCAGCCCCCCTTTAGGGTTTCTATACTTTTTTCTTCACCAACAAGCTACTTGTTCACCTTGAGCCACATGCCACCATCCAACATTTAATTATGGCCTTCGAATAAGCGGGTATTCAAATCTCCATCGTCAAACTTAGGGTTACTCACCTAACACCATGTCACTCTATTGAAGAGACATTCATTACAGTCTCATTGATGTTCACCGAACTCATGTGCCCACATGCCATATGTCATCCATGTCATCGCAACCTGTCGACCTTCATCACGATCCACCATCATCACCATCTTGTCTAGACCCACTAAAGACACCCACGAGCAACAATCCAACACATCGCCCTATCAAGATGTCCCTCCGATATTCACTTTATTGCTCCAAGTGGTCCCCACATCCATCAGCTTTAAAGTTTCTATATCATTGAAAACTTGAACTTCAAAACCTCATTTCGAAGGTTGTGAAGTTCCCAAAACCCATGACATGCTAACAACAAAGAGATTGCTAAGTCGCTCGAAACTCAAATTTTAGAACCTCAAGTCAGAGGTTGTGAAGTTCCCAAAACCTGTACACGCCGACAACACAAAGATCGCTAAGTCACTCAAAACCTAGATTTCAAAACCTCATGTCAGAGGTTGTGAAGTTCCCAAAACCCACGACATGGAAAAAACACAGAGATCGCTAAGTCACTCGAAATACGAACCTTAGAACCTCATGTCAAAGGTTGCGAAGTTCCCAAAACCCATGACACACCAACAACAAAGAGAACCTCAAAGTTGCTAAGTCGAGAGGTTATGAAACTTTAGAACCCCACGAATTAAGTTAGAAAAAATTGAAACTTGGTGACTTAAGTCAGGCCGATGAAGGATTTAAACATAATCTGTAGGGAGAAGATCAAGCCAGTAAATTTGAGTCACATTTTCCAACAATAATCAAATCATGATCACAAAAGAGGATCAACACAAAACTGCATTCACTTGTCCATGGGGAACATATTGTTGGAACGTGATGCCATTTGGGTTGAATAATGTAGGAGAAACCTATCAAATGGAAATGACCCTCATCTTTCATGACATGATCCACAAAACAATCGAAGATTATGTAGACAATTTTTTGAAAAATCAAAGAAAAGAAGCGAGAAAATAGGAGTCTTAGGACCCATCTTTGACAGAATTGAAGAGTACAAGGTATTTTTGAATCCAAAAAATTGTCTTTGGGGTTACATCAGGGAAAATTCTTGGCTATATCGTCTTGCAAAGAGGGACAAAAATTGATCCAGCAAAGGTAAAATTCATCCTCAACACGGAACCACCACAAACACTAAAAAAAATTGTTGCAAGATGGTGTGTCCCTTGGTCTTCCTTGTGCAATGAAACGCTTGGGTTTGTGACATGGCTTAACCACCTCTTGTGGATCTTGTATAAATCTGGCAGTTGTATCGAGCATTAATAGGTTTATCTTTTGGTGCAATGGTAACCACCAATGTAACATTTGGTATTAGATCTGAGGTCACAGGTTTGAACCCCTCACTTGTGTTGGGCGGATTGTTGCAAGATGGTGTGTCCCTTGGTCTTCCTTATGCAACACAACGCTTGGGTTTGTGACATGGCTTAACCGCCTCCTCTGGATATTATATAAATCTGGCGGTTGTATCAGGCATTAACAGGTTGATCTTTTGGTGCAATGATAACCACCAATGTAACACAAATGACATGATTACAAGTAAGATTGTAGTCTATCAGAAGGTTCATAGTGCAACTATCAGATAAAATCCACCCCTTTTCGCATCTTCTCCATAAAGTAATAACGTACAAGTGGGATGAGAAGTGTGATAAAGCTTTCTAGAAGATCAAAGACTACCTGCTAACACCTCTAGTGCTCATGTCACATATACCAAAAAAACCATTGATCCTATATATCTCAGCAACATTAGCAACACTAGGAGCTCTTTTAGCACAACATGATGAAAACGGAAAGGAAAGGGCTATCTATTACATCAACATGACCTTGGTGAGCTATGAAATGAACTATTCACCCATCGAGAAAGCATGCTTAGCAGTAGTTTTTTCATCACAAAATTTTAGACACTACATGCTATCACATCAAATTAAACTCATTGCAAAGATTGACCCATTGAAATACCTGTTATCCAAAGGAACTCTCACTAGGCGAATGGCCAAATGGGTAATGATCTTAACTGAATTTGACATAGAGTACATGGAGCACAAGGAAATCAAAGTACAAGAGATCATAGACCAACTAGTAGAGGCACCCATCTATATAGAGAACCCATTGATGTCTAAGTTCCCTAATGAATCAGCGTTCCTTATCAATCTCATAGCTCAATGGAAAATGTACTTTGATGGATCATTCACCCAACATGGATCAGGAGCAGGTATTCTTTTCATCACCCCTCAAGGTGATTGCATTCCAAAGTCATACAGGCTATCAATTCCATGTACTAATAACATTGTTGAGCATGAAGCCCTAATCACAGTTCTAAGGATAGTGGTTCAGTGGCAGATACAAGAGATGAAAGTCTATGGAGACTCACAGTAACCAAGTCAATAACGACTATCAAACTAAGGACGACAAGCTCACTCCTTATAAGAAGATGGTAGAAAGTATCAAGGACCTTTTCATTGACATAACTTTTGAGCAAATTCCTTGCATGAACAACAGAGCAGTAATCGCCATGGCAACAATTGGATCACTGTTAGATATGTCGAACAACGTCCTTCAATGTGAATTCTTGATAGAACAACTTCTCGTACCAACTTTCAAAATCCATGAATCTGAATTCACGTGTGTGAATCTGAATTCACGTGTGTGAATCTGAATTCACGTGTGTCATTGTTGGTCCTGGATCCTCATGGTATCATGACATATTCACCTACCTAAGCAAAGGAATCCTCCCATCAGATCACCTCAAACCTTAACAAGACCTTTGTCAAGAAGGCATCCCGATTCGTGATCCTAGGTGATACCCTTTACCGTCGAAGCATCAAAGGGACATTACTATAATGTCTTAACCAAGAGGAAGCCTTAACTGCTTTAACAAAAGTACATGATGGCATATGTGGTTCCCATTCTAGTGGTATGACTTTAGCTAAGAAACCATTGAGGATGGGGTATTACTGGCCAACTATGGAAAGAGAAGCTCATTATTATGTGTCCATTGTCAACAACATGGAGATCTGATTCATGCTCTAGCTCAGGAATTGCAACCAATTATCACACCTTGACCTTTTTGTAGTGGGGACTCAACCTCATAGGAAAAATCACTCCAACCTCATCCAATGGCCACAAGTTTATCATAATAGCCACTGATTACTTTACCAAGTGGGTTGAAGCCATTCTTATGACCTACATAACGGGGAAGCAAATTGCCAAGTTTATCCTAAATTACCTAATCTACCATTATGGTGTTCCACAAACCCTTATCTCAGATAATAGAACACCCTTCAAGAATTAGGATGTAAAAGAATTATGCCAAAGATTCAATATCCAACACCAATTCTCTACCCCATATTACCCCTAGGGAAATGGTCAAGTTGAGGCTACAAACAAGACCATTCTAAAAATCCTAAAGAAAATGGTCAATGAAGTTATTCATGACTGGCATCTACAGCTAAATCCCACTCTCTAGGCTTATCGAACCCATATCTGCATGCCAATAGGTGCAACCCCGTTCGCCTTGGTCTACGAATCAGAAGTCATTTTGTCTATTGAGGTTGAGCTCCCATCATTGAGAGTGTCATTACAAAACCTGATCACTAATGAAGAATACAAAATATCTCTGCTGAATGAGCTAGAATTCCTAGATGAGTGTCATCTTGATGCTCATAATCATTTGCAAGTATATCAAAACTAAATGAAATGAAGCTATAACAAGAAGATCAAATGTTGATCTTTCCAAGTAGGGAATCTTGTTCTCAAACAAAATAAAAAAAATCTACCAGATCAAGACAGTAAAGGAAAGTTTGAGCCTAATTGGTTGGGTCCCTTTTTCATCACAACAAGCTATGGATTAGGAGCATACCAATTGTCAACACCTGAAGGAGAAGCCTTGCAGGCACCAACCAACAACTTGCATCTTAAAAAAAATTATGGCTAGACTTCAAAGGTGTAAAATCTGAAAATACAAAAAAATCAGAAAATGATCAAAATCCAAAAAAAAAAGAAAAAATATTGAAAACAGTAAAGAAAAAAATTGTCCTCTAGTGAAAACCACTTAGGTGACACTTTGGGCAAGTACCTTGGTGAAAACCTGGCAAACAGGAACCTCACATAAATAAGGAACCTCCATCTATTATTTGGCTCTTTATCCTATCATTCTTTACATCACCATTCATTCATCACCTTATCCATCTTATTTATTCCATCACCCCTCTGCATCCTTATCACAGCTTGATATTGTGAAGTATCGTATCCCCTTTCGTACTACTTGGCGTATTCCAAAGGTTAGCTTGTCCTACCTATATTGAGGTAGTCTATTGCATCACGCTGGGGGAACTTCATTATGGATCATATCAGGTTCTTGTATATCTTGAGGTCATTTGACAATCTCATCGAAAATACCAAAAATATTCGTAAAACATTCATCAAAAAATCCAAAAAGACACTTGCAAAATCCTATATAGCTAAAATTCAAAACATCTAAAACACATCAAAATCCCTAAAAAGGTCGAACATCAAAAATCCAAAAAATAGTACCCTTGTCAAACTATGTCGTCTCTAAGCTTGAACGTAGGGAAGAATTATCTTTGATCAACCCCTGAGACACCCCAGGTCAGTCCTTTAGGAGTTTGTCATAATAAACTAGCATCCCTCAATTATTTATCTCATCTTCAATAAGTCAAGTCAATCGAACTATGTGGTCTCTGCGTGTATAATGTAGGCAAGGCTAATCTTTGATCATCCCCCAAGGCCCTTAGGATGGGTCTTTTAGGTTAGGTTCTTGGTCGAAACTCAGAAAATCCCAAAACATTCAAATATCAGAAAACCCCTAAACATTCAAATATCTTAGAAAATCCCAAAACATTTGAAAATCAGAAAACACAAAAAACATTTGTAAAACTGAAAAACCCTAAATAGCCTCAAATAATCGAAAATATAAACATTCGCATAAACTCTCAAAAAGACCAAAAACAACCTTAAAACATTTTCAAAATACCAAAAAAATTGAAATATTCCAAAAAATCCAAAACCATCCATCCCATCTTGCTTTCACCTGTAATAAACCTCCATCCATAATAAATCAATCATCATCTTCAACCTTTGGAAAAACAAATAGAAAATAAGTATAGCATATCATAAGTGAGTTCACCTTGGTGTCAAAATCTAAATTCTAAATCATAGGTAAATGCATCAGTGAAGTTTGTATCAATGACTATCATAAAGCTCATCATCATCCTACATCAAACAACCATCTAATCAACATGTCCTAAGATGTATCCTTCCTGCAATGGACATCAGTATCAGACATCACCTTAGCTACCTTTTAAACTGGCAAGAGATATAGATAACAGTGACTGTTTGTCTTTGATCTTTTCTTATGATTTATCTTAATGACCCATTCCAAGGACCTCTTGATGATGCCTATCAAAAAAAATTAAAGAGAAAGGAATGGGGCATTGATCATTATCTTTTGTTTGTTGTGCTTGTGGATACTCTTGTATAATAATATTGGTGCATACTTGCTTAGTTGTGTGCAGGAAGGTTTTTTGGAGTACATTGTTGACTATTGTATATGATTTGGTCCAAGATATTCTAAACTTCTAACTTACATTCCAATGAGGTTTATGTATGTCAAGGTGTGAACAAGAACTATCCTATATGTTTGTAGAGTCAAAGTCCATTACAGTAGATACAACGCCAACTTGGTTATCAATACCTTGATATGTCATGTCTATGTGTTATATCAAACAATAAGGAATGACAAAAAATCCCACTCCCAAGATATGAGAAAATCATCATCATGCATCATTATCATCATCATCCTACATTTCTCATCACCATCTCTAATAAAGTCTCGATGGATCATAGACTTGTTGGATCTTTTGAAGAAATCATTGAAATCAATGGTCAATCATCTTGTTTTTCTATCTTCTTTCCGCAAAAACCTAGTATCATGACAGTAAAAAAACATCATCAATTCATCCATCTTGCATCCACACGTCATCAACATGCATACATCAGAACATAATCATAACATATCATAAAACATCCATCATGCATCATTATTATCATTTAAGTTGTGATGAATAATATAGATTTGTTATTCTAAACATCTTAAATCATTGCATACATTAATATATAAACATGTCACATCACATCATATCAAAATGCATCCATACATTCATATTCATGCAATAAGATGAACACATCATATCAAATTTGTATCATATATATATCAAAAAATGGTTGTCATGGTACAAATATCTGAATTAGTATATCTATATATCAATCAAAAATACAATATCCACGAGGCTATAAAAAATGAGCCCATGAATGCGTATTTGTATAAAATAATTAAGTAACAACAAAAAAAGTGTCTATACAATCGAGCTAGCCTTGATGGTTGCTCCCCTCTCCAGCTTGTCTCTTCGGCTGATCCTCTGCTCTAGGGTGTGCCCCGATCCTTTAGGAGTAATCTGGTTGTTTAGCATTGTGAGGAAATCTCTATGATAGTGCATCTTGGAGTAGGCTGCCTCAGTCACAACCTCTCTATATAATCTCACAGACACCGTCCGTCCATGAGATGCAACTATCATCATCTCAAGTTGTTGTCGTTGCTCGACCTTCTGCGCTAACTACATATTGATAATTTTTCTAAGCTGCCACTCATGGTCTCTCTCTGCTATGACAACCTATACCCGTTGATGTGCCTAATCCCTCTCAGTAGTAATCACCAAAAATTTTTGACGAGCCTTATCCCTCTCACCCGTAATAGTCTAAAACTACTGCTACAACTGTTGAATCTGTAAATCTCTAGGATCTAGCCCCGGTGGTGGTGGTGGTTGTGGAGGTTGTTGTTGTATAGGAGGCTACTGTGGACGTTATTGATCCATTGGTGGTGCCCCTAGAATCTACCCATCCTGGCCATTATGTCCTTGGCCTATGCCTCTTCCTGCACCCCTCCCTCTTGGTCTCCCTCATGGAGGATCACCCACTGGATTTGTTAATCGATGAGGGGGTGTGATACATGCATCATATGCAGGCATCATCTGAGCGTCTGCCTGTCCCTGATCATATGCCCATGGTTGGGCAACCAACTATCGAAATCCCTCAACCACCTCAAGTGTTGGGATCGTAGGTCCCCATGTGGGTACCTCTTGTGTTGACCTGGCGAAGATGGCTCTATATGCATCATCTGACCTATCCCACCTCTCTCTAAACTGTCTCACAACCCTATCAGGCAGGTATCTATTGATGATAGTGCTCCCAACCTTGCATATACTGGGTTTGTCTATCCAAGAAAAGTTGTTTCACATCGTCAAACCACGTTGACATTTGAAGCCAGGGCCACCATCTGAATACTATCATATCATCAAGCACTTAGTGCCAGTATGGAATCCCAAGCTGCTCAGTGTGTTGTAAAGTGATGGCACCTTTGTATTGCCAAACCATAGGATCATTTGGCTCTACATCAGGCATCTGCACGATTAGTCGAAGCACAACAATGTGCTCCCAAGTCCAAATATGCAGGAGAGTGACTCTTGTACTAATGGATTTGCCATTATAGTATACAAAATTGTGCATATCATGATATAATGAGGCCAACATCACTAGCCCCCATGCAAACAGTGTCCTCCTAAATAACATCTTGTGCCATGTTAGGCCCCATCCTAGGCTGAACCCTTTACTCTGTCAGTCTGGAGCCACCAAGCCAGAGATGATGGCTGCAACTATCAATCTAAAGGTGGGTACTTGACCTTTGTACATCTCGAGGTCTATTTGTGAAGTGACTAGAACAATGTCCTCCAGGTCCATCACCTCGTGGCATGCATTGTATCCAATGTTGACATCATATATCACGTGCTCACCATGTATCAACAAATACAAAATCCACCATACATCCTCTAATGTCACTGTCGCCTCACCAGTGGGAAGGTGGAACAAAGAGGACTTGTTGTGTCATCACTTGCACAATGTTGTCATCATCGCTAAGTGTGTCTAGATGATGGGCATGTACTCAACCTACCACAAGCCAATCTCTCCCAAGTGCTCATGTCGCAACTCAGATAGATCACCAAGTCTCTCCAAAACTATGGGCCAATGCTCACAGGACATCAAAGGTGGAATGACCTCCTGCACCTTCGAAGCACACGACGTCAAAATTAGAAAAAAATTGGCTATTTGGAATTTTTAGCTCCAAAATAACAATAGCGTCGCTATAATTAAAATTTCAAATTGTGATGCTCAAGGCATTTAAAATGTAAATCACAATATGCATCGCTATAAACATATGCGTCGTGATTTGAACTTTGGAAACCCTAACCCTAATTTGCAAATCGAAAAGTACGTCACTATAAACATATGCATAGCAATTTAGAAATGGAAACCCTAATTATAAATTACGAACTGCATCGCAATACACATATGCGCCACTAAAACTCAAATCAGTGTCGCCGATTCTCAAATTAGTGTCACTTTAGAGTGACGTCGCCAAAGTTTAAATTCTAAAAAGCATGAAATGCATCAAAAAGTCAAATTTCAAATCAAGTTTCAAATTGCATATCGGTGGTCTTGTGCCTGGAAGCCTCTGGTACTCTTGAACTCGGTTGAAAATGTGTCGCAGGAGCACTTGTTGCACCATTTCGTCAGAGGGTTAGAGCTCAAAAAAGCAAGAATTCTCTAAGGTGTGAATGCATAAATGAATTGAAAGTGAGCCTTCTTAGCTTATTTATACATCAAAATTAGGGTTTTTTGCCCTAATTTATTCTTAAAGCTAGGGATTATCATCATTTTCACCAATTTTGCCTATCATAACCTTATTTTGCATCGCTTTTTGCATTTTCGGCATGTTTCTTGCATCTCAGAGCCTTTCTGGACCCTTGGGGAAACTTTTCATCTTTATCGAGAAATCAACCCAAAATTCAAAATTTCCACCCGATTTCTCGAGGGGGCAGGGAATCAACTTAATCCTTTAGCAGTGGGACATCTAAAAATCAATTTTTTATTTATTTAAGCAACAATTTTTAATCTGAAGGGCATCAATCTTTGAATCGAAGTAGCAGGTACCTTGCTTCAAAGAGGGGCAAAATGTAAACACTGAAAAAATGACATAAATGATATCATGCACTCGAATCAGGTATACTAACATCATTTTGTCTTGAAACCCATCCTCTTTTCGCTTAATTTATTAAATTAGCCTATCTATTTAATTAATTATGTCATTTGCATCTATTAACCTAATTAACTTAATCAGTTTAATTCCCCCCCTTTCATGCTAACATTTCATCTCATTAAATTAAATAAATCAAACTATTTAATTTAATTCCCTAAGTCTTCTTATTTAATTAAATAATCTTAAGTTATTTAATTAAATTTTATTTCACCTTTCCCCATTCATTAAATCATTTAATTTAATGAATATCACTTTATTCTTCTAATTCCCTTAATTGCATAATTAACATTGTTTAATTATCAATTACTTAATTAATCTGATTCCTCCCACTTATCATGGAATATTCCCTCCCTTTTTTACAATTAAACTTTGTTTTAATTTGCAAAATATCTTTTTTCCTCACCCATGAAAATATTCCAAAGAATATTCTCTCTCCTCCAATCATTTAAAAAAATAAATATTCTTACTTAACTTCAAATGCAAGTTAACTTGTGACTTCTTGTGCAAGTTAACTTTTGACCTCTTGTACATGTCAAAAGTGTGCTTGTTTGGAAATAATGAGAACCCTTGATTAAATCTCATCTTGCATTCTCACCCGTTGATGAGAATCCATGATCCATGCCTCCAATTTTCTCCATCCTTGGCTGTTGATTAGGTTTTTCAATCTCAACCCTTCATTTCTCATTTGCTTTCCTATAAATAGGTCATTATTTGGAGACAAATGGATCGATCTTTCAAATAGAAAACTTATGTTGTTGAAATGACTCACACTCACACTCACATCTAGCATATTCTAGTTCATTTTAGTGGCATAAATAGCTTAGCTTCCATTAATGGCTTCCATAATGCATCCATTTAGCTAATTAGATAATTAGGGTTTGATTCTTTTTTGTTTAAATCTCATTTAGATTAGCTTAGCAATTACATGTATACATCTTTTAGCATAAAATCATGTTAGATTAGCTTTTGCATCATGTTCATTTTAGCGTAAACCATGTTTTCATTCAAATCTCACCACTGTTTCATTGATTCTTTTCAATAGAATTGATTGAAACAAGCTCACTAATCACGAGATTGGGAAAGGGTCGTCGTTCCACATCAATGCGACACCACTCCCAAAACGGGATAAATTTCAAATGGGTTAGAGTAGACATTTTGATGTTTTCATATTTAGAATGCTTCATTTTAATGAATTTTTAGTTTAATTTCAGTTCAATTGATCCTGTTTAGATTGAATATTAGTGGCATGAATATGCTTTGATTCTTCATGGATCAAGTGTAATCGTCCCATAATAATATCCTCAACCACATATATAGTCACATAAAGGGAGAGAGATAGAGAGATAAAGAGAAATAGGAGACACATATATATAGAGGTAAAGAGATAAAGAGGGAGAGGGAGAGGGAGAGAGAGGGGGAGATAAATAGGGATAGAAAAAAATAGCAAGGGGAGAAAGATAAGGAGAGACAAATAAACATAGAGAAAAAATGAGTGAAACATAGATAGAGGAAGAGAGAAGGGAAGACAAATATAGAGAGAAATAGGGGAGAGAGAGGAAGAGAGAGATTGAGAGACAGTAAAAAATATAAAAATAGAGAGGGAGACATAGATATAAAGAGATCTCTCTTTCTCTTCCCACATCTCTCTATATATATCCCCATATGTACCTCTCCCTACCTTTCTCTATATATCTCCCTCTTTACCTCTCTATAGAACTTCCTATCTCTATCTTTCTATCCCTCCATCTCCCCCTCTCTCATTCTATCCCTCTCTTTGTCTCCCCCTCTTTTTATCTCCATTTCTCTCTCCCTCTCTTTCTCTCTCCATTTCCATCTCCATTTTCATCTCTATCTTCCTCTCCATCTCTCTCCCTATCTTTAACTCCTTACCTCTCCTCACATCTCTTTCTCTCTGTCCCCTATATCTTTCCCACTATATATATCTCCCTATCTCCCCCTCTTTCTATCCATATCTCTCCCTCTCTTCCTCTTTGTCTATCACTCTCTCTTTATATATCTCTCAACTTCTCTATCCTCTCCCTCTCTATATCTATCACAATATCTCTCCCATTTAGACACACACACTCCTTTTTTCTCCTTCCCTATCCCTATAACTATATCTCTATCTCTCTCTCTCTCTCACACACTCATTGTTTATCCCTCCCTATCTTTATCTCTATCATTTTATCTCTCCCCTCTCTCTATTAATTGTCTTTATTACCTCCTTTATCTCTCACTCTTTCCCTCTCTATTTATATCTTCCTATCTCCCCCTCTCCCTCTTTATTTATATCTCATTATTTGTATCTATCTCTCCCTCTCTTATTTACTCCATCTATCCCACCATCTCTCCTACTTGTTTCAAGTATGTTGCATGTGTTATCATTGATGTCAACAAAATGGAGATTGTTGATGGTGTTGTCATTGATGTCAGTAGAGTGGTAGTGTGTGGATGGTTGCATATGTTGCAATCAATATGTTGATTTGAAAGTATTATGTACGATGCTGGATGTCATGAGTTTCTATATAGATGTTCTATATTTCCTATTGCTCATGAATAAGTGGATGATGTTGTGAATGTTGTATTCACTTTCTGTTGATGTAATGTTTTTTGTGCAGTCAGTGGCTCAGGGAGTTGTACTGAAAAGCTCCGGAGAATGCTCCATATTCCTCCACATTTGAAGATAAGGTCCTACAATTTCAAAGATAGATAGAATCAAGTGTGGAACATGTGTGTTTCTATGTTTATAACATAGAAGTCACTGCAAAAGTTTCTTGAGTTAACAGAGTGAAGACTGTGTTGTTGCAGTCATGGAAGGTTTAGAGAAATGCTCTGCATTTCTCCACAATTGTTGTTGTGGTCTTGCGGTTTGGAGGACGTGTTTAACATGTCTTTTTGTTTTCTCCCTTTGAATTTCAGTTGCCGAGGTGTATCGCACATCAATTTTTCAATGTTCTATCTTAAGTCTGTGTTGTCTGGGTTTGCAAGCACTACTAGTTTTGTGTCTGTTTGCTTGTGCCAACATTATGTTACATGAAGTTGTGAAAGGAAGGAATGGAAAAGTTTTTTAATATCATTTGATGTTTGTGATGTAATCCGCATGATGCTATTTGGTCTCTTTGGTACCACTTGTGGTCTGGAGTTAATATTTTGTGGGATAAGTGTTTGTTGGGCTGACTTGGTACATTAAGTTGTTTGCGCCAAGTTTTTGTGGCGTGCGCCAACATGGGATTGTGTGTAGAGGTAAAATAGGTCTTGCTTATCTCCTAGCTTGGACCTCATTCATTTTCCCTTTCCTGTGAAGGTTTTGGAGCTAACACATTATGGTCATTTAATGTTTCATGTTTATACATTTCAGTTTGACCAACAAGGAGAAATTTTTTTAAGCTTACGAAAGGTATGAATGAAGGATCAAGTGTGTACAATTGTGTGTTGTGGGTTCAATGTAAATGTCAAAAGTAGTGCAATCCAAAGGAATGAGAGCATATTTGCAAAGAATTATTTGATGTATGCTGAAGGAAATGAGCTGAAAGTAGAAGAGTATAAGTAAAGTGCTAAAGGCAGTGAACCGAAAAATGTGTATGTTTGGGTGCTGGAGGCAGTGAGCTGAAGGAAGAACTGCATATGTAAGTGCTAGAGGTAGTGAGCCAAAAGCAGAGGAGTGAAAGTGAAGTGCTGAAGACAGTGAGCTAGAGGCAACAAAGGTGTTGTGGAGGTAATTGTTTATTTGATTCATCAAGTGTTGTATTATGAGGTTGCAACCTCTTTCCCATAAGTGTTGTATTTGACAAGGAGTTGTAAAATTCCTTTGGTTGAAGCCATAAACTAAGTTGTAAATCTTGTTTCATTTTTGTGAGGTTGGATTTGGACAGTAGCTCCAAGCAACTTTCTCACCCTGATTTTTCCCTTGTAGGTTTTTTCACATAAATCTGGTGTTGTGGTTTTATGTTAGTGATTTGAATGTTTTATTTGGTTAAGATAGTAATATGTTTTGATTGATAAATTTGAATTGGATTAAATTGAGGTATATACTGATTCACCCTCCTCTCAGTATATCTGTGTTCTAACACTACTCTCTTTATATATATCCCTCTCTACCTTTCTCTATATATCACTTCCTATATCTTTATATTTATCTCTCCATCTCCCCCTCTTTCATTGTCTCCCTGTTTCTATCTCTATCTCTCCATCTCCCTCTTACTCTCTCCTTCCATCTCCCCCTTTATATGTTTGTCTCTCTTTGTCTCTCTCTTACCCTCTCTATCTTTCCTGAGTTATATTTATCTCTATCTCTCCTTTATATCCCTATCTCTCCTTATCTCCATCTTCCTATGACTTCCTCTTTATATATCTCTCCCTAATTCTCTCTCCTATCTTTATTTCTCTCCCTCCATCTCTCTCCCTCTCTATCTATACATATCTATCTCCCTCTCCATCTCTCTCCATATCTCTCTCTTACTCTCACACATACACACACTCCTTGTTTCTCCCTCCTTATCTCTATCTCTCCATATTTAAATTCTTACATATCTCCCTCTATCTCTATCTCATTATCTATCCATCTCTCTATCCCTATATCTTTCCCTCTCTCTACCCCCCTCTCTCTCTCTCCATATCTCCCCCTCTCTCTCTATTTCAAACATGGCATGAGCCTATTAATAATGGAGCCTTATTATCTTCTTGATTTAGAGGTTTTGTTTTAGTTGTGTTCGGATCCCTGTAAGTGGATGAATAGTTGATTTGAAGCTACCACTTCGCCATTGAGACCTTTGTTGCATAAACAACATCATTTTCTAAATGACCTACTAATTGACCTCATGTATACTACACAAATGTATGTAAAAAATAGACCAAAAACTTTCCACACTTGCACTTAAAGGAGGTTCAAGGATTACGTCGGTAGAAAACTATATGTATGTTAATATGTTAGAGAGTACATGTTTGTGCATGAATGTATATAGATGCCATGTGCTACAAAATCTAGTTTTATGTGGTTGGATTAAACAACTAATACTAAGTGCTAAATAATGGAATGAAATAAATTTAGACAAATCTACATTTTTTTCCTTCAAGAAATTAAGTATTATTTGGTTTTGAAATATTTGCATATAGATTTAAAATATAAAGCAATGCAAATGAAAAAAGAAAGTTGCCATCAAATTGACAAAAAAATATTACAAATGTAAAATGTTTCCATCGAGTTGGAAAATCAATATTTATCTCGATTTTGATAAGTGAGATTTTGGAGGCTTTCACTTGATATTTTGGAGGCTTTTACCATTAAATCGCAGTTGATTTACCATTAAACCACAACTAAAACTTGTTTTTGAGGACTCAACATACACGCACGAGACTTGTTGTTTCAGGCTCAAATCTCACACTATATGTAACCTATAGACTAATAAAAATAAATAAATCCAAAATAAATAAATAAAATGTATTTTTCATCATTAAGATCAAATAGATAAAAAATAAAATAGAGGAGTTCAATATCAAATTTAATAAACAGTAGATCAACACTTCAACAAAAATTGCAGGATCTGCTGTTCTGGATGATAAAGCTTTTTCGTTTTGATAAAAAATTAACCTATTTTGTTGATCTTGAGACAACACAGGGATTGCGGATGAATATAATATGATGCACTGACACTTAGTGTATACAAGCGTGAAGAGAGAAAGCAACGGCATTAGCAAAAATGGATTGGGAGGAAGGCGTGGATGGGAATGACGTTGGGAATGTAAATGGTGGGGGTGTGATGAGCAGTGAGCAAATGGACGTGGAGGCATACGCCTCTCTTTACAGTGGGAGAACGAAGATAATGCGGCTGATGTTCATAGCGGAGAGATGTGGAAACGAGAGCATGGGCTTGGAAGCCCTGCGGATGGCCTACCATGAGGTTAAGAAGGGCGACAACACGGCGTTGCTCAAGGATGTGCTTCACAAGCTCGAGACCAGGCTTGGGTCCTCTTCTCAGTTTTCCCTCTCCAATGAGCACGACTGGATTGACGCCGTCGAGCGCCGTGCTCAACTCCGCAAAGAAAAGCTCGACAACGAACTCAATGGGTATAAGGTAAGACGTTCTCTTTCTCTTGCTACTGCTTGTTATGTTCGCATTTCAATACTAAATTCAGTTTAGGGACAAGTTTTAAGTTTTATTCGGCCGTAAACAACACTAAGGCAGCATTGCGAATCAAAAACATCAACAGGCCTAACTTTAAAAGTATAGGAAGAGATTTAAAATTTTACTGGGTGACTGTAATCCTGGAGTCTAAAAACTTCCTCAAACTGTCCCAAGTGGATCTGTACTTCAACCCTACTGGAAAGGAATTGAGCTACGCCGCTTCTTTGGGTCACCGTGACCATTTTCCACTAGAGGATCGGTTCCGAGGGTTGGTTGTGATTTTAGTTTTGGGATTGCAGACAAATCTAATAAAGGAGAGCATTCGGATGGGATACAATGATTTTGGGGACTTCTTCTATGCGCATGGGATGCTCGGAGAGGCCTTCAAGAACTATGTGAGGACTCGTGATTACTGCACCACATCGAAGCACATAATCCAGATGTGCCTCAACGTGATCTTGGTGAGCATCGAGATGGGGCAATTCATGCATGTCTCCAGCTATGTCACCAAGGCTGAGCAGACTCAGACACAAGCCCCTGACCTCCAAGACACTCTCCTCCTTGCAAAGCTCAAATGTGCTGCTGGACTTGCCCACCTCCATGCCTCCAAATACAAGCTAGCTGCTCGCAAGGTAATCTCTCATTCTTTGTCCTTCTATGCCATAATTACTGCACATACATATAGATGGGATCTTGATGCCTTGGTTGTAATTCATTATTTTTTGTTGAGCACAATGTAATGTGATTGCAGTTTGTGGAGACAAACTTTGAACTTGGAAACAATTATACAGAGGTTATTGCTCCACAAGACGTTGCCACATATGGAGCACTGTGCGCACTTGCATCATTTGATAGATCGGAACTTAAGGTGCGATTCTTTTTAATTTGTCATATTGGTATCTTTGTATCTTTTTCAGTGAAAAAACAGATTCTTTGCTACTTATGCCGAAATTATGTTTTTGTCTTCTTTGACTATGTCCTGCCATCAGAACAAAGTTATAGACAATAGTAATTTTCGGAATTTCTTGGAACTGGTGCCTGATGTAAGGGAGCTTATTCATGACTTCTATTCAAGGTATGGTTTTATCTTTCTTCATTTTTTCCCCCTTTTCAACCCTGTGATCACTAATATTTTAAATTTGAAGAAAATGTTTCATTTTTCCTATATGTTCCTCACAATGAGTTTTTGGCTTCTGAGGTTCTAGTTGCTCTAGAGTCTGGATGGTAGATGTCTTTCCCACCATGAGGTGTCTAACCTTATTTCAAGCAATATATTATCATGTCAAATATATATGATTTTTGAGATCCTTGATTAATTTTAAAGCAGATAAATTGTGTAAGAGGTTTTCAGTATCTGCTATTAAATCCAGGACGGAAAGCTGTGAATGATTAATTGTGTTATGTGCTAAATGGTCTTTACATCCTATGGGCGGTCAACCTCAAACTAGTAAATAGTAAGAAGGAAGATGTAGTGTACTAATTGAGTGAAGCTGACTTACAATCATTTAAAAGAGGCTTCCTTGTTTGGATCTTAGTTTAATGGTCAGGGTACATGGGAAGAGTGTGTACGTAGTAGATTGCAAGCACGCACTTGAAAATGTTGCGTTAAAGATATTTTAAGTTTTTAACTTAATACATGCTCTTTAAACCCTATGTTGTGGTCAACCTCAAACTATTAAATACTTAGATGGGAGATCTTTTGGTCTTATTGGGTGAAGCTGGAATACTATGATTTGTAGGAGGCTTCCTTCATTGGAACTTAGTTTAAAGGTCAGGGTTTATTGGTACAGTGTGCAGGTAGTAGATTGCAAGCACTTCCTTGAAAATGTTGCGTAAAAGATATTTTTAAGTTATGGAAGTAAGCTGAAAAGAAAGGGGTCACGTTCCAGTACCCAAGGAGAGGATCTGACAAGTTAATAATGCACTGACTGAACTAGGGGCTTTCACAGATTTTTTTCTCAATTTGTCTAGGTTAAGATGCATTTGATTTGTTTATTGAGTATTCTGAAGTTCTAGGACTCTAGGAAATCCAATTCTAGCAGTTATCGGTGGTGCATAATCCTGGTGATGGAACTGTATTCTTGTGTAAGTTCTTCCAGAGTTGCTAGATGCTTCCCCTCCCCTGCTCAAATATTTGTATCCATGTATTTGATAATGGGTACAGATACAATGCTCTTGGATACAACATGGTTAGTGTACTTGGACATATCCATATATTTGCCCATATTTGGGTCATATCTGATATGTCTAGATATGGTATCATAACATCGAATACTGCATCCAGTTTAGGGTTCTGTAAAACTTAAAAACATTGAAAAATTGTAAAAGGGAAAAGTTCAAAAATAAATTGTTTACTCATAAATAGATTTTTAAAATTTTAAATCACTAAAGACAAATATAATATGTGCCTTTGGATGTATAAATAATTGATATATGTGTATTTTTATAAGTGCCGCATCCAGTAATATCTGCATCTGGGGGTCTTGAAAAGTTGTGGCTGGTGAATGCCATGGCTAGAGGTGAAGACCGACCAATTCAACCAGAGTTATTTGTTTTGTCATATCCAAATGCAAGTGGATGAAAACTAAATTTAAAATCAAAAAGTAATTGGACAGCTGGACGAGCTCTAATATTAGAGAGAAATAAAGTAAAAGCAGGTGTACAGATCAGCTGTAAAGGGTAAAAAGAATTGAATTACAAGTAGATGGACATCTGGAAAGGTAGATAGAGATAAATTAAAAGTGGATAGAGAGCTGGAAATATAAATGTCTTTGTTTTATTTTTTAGCCTATATATGTAATAGCCCTTGGCTACAATGAGTGATACAGTTATGTATTTGTTCCCTGTCTGCAATATGTGATACAGTTCTGATATCCAGATACAAAATAGAAGAGAGACAGACACAGTAGGGAGTAAACAGTAGGGATTGAAACATGCATATAATACTACTACTGTAGCCACAACTTGCAATAGAAATGTCTGGTTTACAGTCAGGTCTGAGGTTACAATAACAGTACTGCAATAATCTCCCTCAAATTGCTATACATTTGTGTATCAGTTTAGGGTTTGCAGATATCAACAGTCCTGGGAAAGAATATCATTAATTACTTACAGACCGCAATCAATTACTTCACCTCTTGATGAACTCACTAGGTTATTGTTGTGACCTTTTCACACATCACCCCATCCCAGATGGGGACCCCCCTAACTTTTGCTTCATTTTGGTCTTTTGGCTTTTGTTTTGCATCTCTCTCTCTCTGATCTTTCTGTCCTTCCAGGGATGTCCCCTCATTTGACCTGATTGGAAAATTTGGCTTAGTTTGTGAAAGTAGGGTTTTCATTCTTCAGGCCAGATTGAGGTCAAATCAAGTTGGCAAATTGAAATCTGAGTTTAACATTGGTGTCAGAAGGCTTCCGGCAGATTCCAACTTAATTTTCACTAAGTACTCAATCTGGGGTCTTTTCTTCAAAATTTTGGAATTTTGACTGCTCCAACCCATTCAGGTAATTTCAAGGCGCTTGCACGCAAAATTTGAACAGATTCTGACAACTTGCTATTTTTAGCAATTCGGGCTTTAGGAGCCATTTTTAGGGTTTGCATGTGTGCTTTTTCAATGCATGTCCGAAGGATCTTTCTATGTTTTTCAAGACCTTCGCGATGATATAACATGCAGGCCAGGGTGATAACTTTCAGCGGTTCAGGCTTCAAAGGCTATTTTTAGGGTTTGCATGCAAGATTTTTTAGTGCATGTCGGGATATTCCTCATGGGTTTTTTGAGAGCTTCGCAGTGATGTGACATGCAAGCATAATGGATCATGTTTAAAAAATTTACTATTTTTAGCCAATGCATGCATGCAGACCAGTTTACTGGGTTTTTCTGAGATCTCTCGAGTAGTCTGACATGCAAACTTATCCGGCAATGGATTGATCACTTTTTTTGGCACTTACTATAAATAGCAGGTTCACTCCGGCAGCTCCCCAACACTTCAGTTTCACGAACATAGCAGTATGTGGCAGAAATCAAGTCAAACGAAAATCATTTGAGGCACATGCAAGTCATATTAGGGTTTCCTACTTTGGTGCCTAAAAAGAGGGGTAAAAAGCCAGAATTTCAAAAAACAAAGGTATCCCACGACGATCAACATCCTTTAGGCAATCTACTGGTAAAATTTGGGCGCAATCTGAGCACTTACCATTTATAGTAAGTCACCTCCGAAACAGGGCTATAAATAGCACGTCAGCATGAGGGGCAGGTATAAATAGGTTCACCAAGCAATGAGGACCACGTGGTGAAAATTTCAAATCAAACGGAGTTGCAGAGGTCTGAAAATCAAAGAGTTACTAAAAATAGAAAATGAGGGCAAGCAGGCTGAAAAATTGGCTAAGTATTCGAGAGCCACCTCCAGAAGTCTCCTTGGCACTCTAGATGAAAATTCTAAGGCATGCAAATTAAACTGGAAGGAGACCACTTGAAATGCGCCCAAGCTCCAAGAAGATGGGTTAAAAATATTCAAGATCTTTGGAAATAAAAGCTCCAACCTCCAGATGCGCCCAAGTTGTAAGGAGCTTAGAAAATTTTCCAAGGCAAGTTAAAATGGGAGCTCTACCTGTGAAATGCGCCCATCATGTAAGGGGGGTGTCAAGAAAAATGTTAAGGCAAGGGAAAATGAAAGTGTCACCTTCAAAATGCGCCCTCACCTTGAAGAGATTGATGAAGGCATTGAAATTGCCCAAGGCATGGAAAATGGAAGTAGCACATATGAAATGTGCCCTCAAAGAGAAGCTTCCCCCTCCATATGCGCCCACCTTGCATAGAGCCACCTCAAAAGGTTTCTAAGGCACGGAATAAAAGTGACACATGTGAAATGCGCCCTTAAGTGGAAGTAGGCACATCAAAATGCGCCCATCTCAAGCAAGGAGAAAAACGCCTAAGGCATTAAAGTGGAAGTTGCCTACCTCAAGTGCGCCCATCATGGAGGATGTCAAGCAAAAAAATAAATGCTAAGGCATTGAAAGTAGAAGTTGAAAGGGGTCTTAAATGCGCCCAAGGCAATGTGGTGTTTGAAAAAGTTTCTAAGTGTTGCAAAACAAGAGCTCCACCCCTAAAATGCGCCCTAGAAGGAGTGAGGACTTGGGAAAGTTCTAAGGCGTTGAAAATGGAAGTTCCCCACCCCAAATGCGCCCTAGGAGGAAGGAGGCATAAACTTTTCTAAGTTACAAGATGATATCTCAAGCCTCCAAATGCGCCCTCAAGGATGTGGAGAAGCATAAAAGGTTTCTAAGGCATCAAAGATGAAAGCTCAAGGGTAGAAATGCGCCCTTGAGGTGAAAGCCACTCAAAAGGTTTCTAAGTAAATGAAAATGAAAACTCAAGGGATAAAATGCGCCCTTGAGAGAAAGAGTGCCTAGGAAATAATTCCAAGTAGTGAACATGAGAGTAGACCCCCTCCATATGCACCCAAGGTGGAAAGCTAAGTGAAGGTGCTTGAAATTTTCCTAAGGCATTAAAAATGATGCTAGAAGGAGTAAAATGCGCCCAACAATCAAATAGAGGTGGAGAAATTTGTAAGGCACTAGCATGGAAGCTAGACCTTCCAAATGCGCCCAAGGAGATCAAGGTAAGTAAAAATTTCCTAAGGCATGGAAATGAAAGTGTAAAGGGTTAAATGCGCCCAAAGAAGAAGATAGGTTCAAATTCTTCTAAGAAGTGAAACAGAAGCACAAAAGGTGATACGTGCCCGCAAAGAAGGATAGTGTTCAAAATTCTCTAAGGCATAAAAAGCTTCTAAGTTACAAAATGAAAGCATCACCTTCCCAAGGCACCCAAGGTTGGAAAAGATAAAATGAACATTAGTAGAGAATATTTTCAAGGGTGAGAAAAAAAATTAAATGTACCCCTTCGTGTGCACCCTTGAGCAACAGAGTAAAAAAATATTTTTCTAAGGGAGGTATGATTTTGAAATTTGTATGCTTAGGGTTGTGATTTCAAAATGGGTGTCTGCCTTGTGATTAATATAGTTTTCTAAAGGCTCAGATGGATGAAATTTTCTAAGGCATCGAAAAGAAGGCAGAAGAGGTCAAATGCACTCAAGCTCGAGATGGGTGGAATTCTATCTAAATCATCAAGCTCCTAAGGGAAGGTGGACAAGACAGGTGAATGAAATTGCTAAGGCAAGAGGATGAAAACATCGGTATGGTATGCACCCAGATGTTGAAAAGTTATGAAAGTTTGCTAGAAATGATGAACTCCATCAAGATCCGGAGATCAAGCAGATTTTGAAAGTCAGAACATGGAAACTAGGTAAGTGAAGTGAGTTTATATTATAATTGTTCTGATGCTCTTCTTTTTGTTTGTTTTGTAGGAAGAAGATGTTGGAAGAAACGGCTAAGTGTTGGGATTTCTCCACAAGGACCTAATATGCGCCCAACTCAAGAAGGCACGCGACAAAGTAATGATGAAGAAATTAGGTGAAAAGTTCTCAAGGAAAAGGGAAATGGCAGTGAAGATTTGTCTAAGGTGTTAAGAACGTGATGCAAAAGAGGCTAAATACGCCCAAGGTAGTGAGCTGGAGAAATGTGAAAGCTACAGGAAAGAAATGCATCCAAGAATTAAGGCAACAGGAGGGCTTAATGGAGAATTTTTTTTGCAAGGATGGTTGAACTGAGTGTTGTATGCTCGCCTCCTCCTAACGCAACAGAATTGGCAGTCAAAACAGAGAAAGTCTTGCTGACGAGAATCTTTTGGAGGATAGTGGGCATTAATTGCTCATGGTGGTTTCTGCAAAGGAGTGGAGAATCTTCTGTTCATTTATTACCCCACTTCTCTTTGTGGCGGTTTTTAGGGCAAAACCCTAATTAGGGCATCTGTGGCTCAATCTGAGCCCTTCATTGTAATCAATTCTAAGTCGTCCATTGGACTGGGCCAACTATAAAAGGGGCATCCCCCCTCATTTGTAAATTATTAGATTAGAATAGCAGAAGATAGAGAGATAGCTAGGAGATAGAGCTTAGAAGTAGCATAGCATAGATTGCATAGTTTAGATTGAAGAGGAAATAAAGTTTTCCCATTTGAGGACTTTGTAAGAAGTTGTTGTGAACACTCTCATAATACAAAGATTTATCATTGCTTGGTGGTTCTATCTTTTGTTGTGAGTAGCTAGCAAGGCTTTTTCGTCTCTCCGATTCACTTAGGATCTTAAAGTAGCTTAAAGTAGAGTAGATTTCATTTCATGCAAATGGTTGGTAGTTGTGGAATGTGGTGTTTAATTTGAGCAAGCTTCGCTTATCCATACCACTAGCGGGCTCATTGATGGTGGGTTTGCCTTGTGTGGTCAACTGGAAATATTGTGGACTTAACTTTAGTTTCAGTTTGGCTGTTGGTATGTGTCGTTGTGATGGTATCTGCATGTTGAATCGTGATTTGAATATCTCTAATTACTCCTTTGAAGATTGCACCGGTTCTGTGGAAGTTATCCGAAGTGAGGCAAAGCAGAGCCTGGTTGGAGTTTGCAAAAGTTGATCCCCATATCCCGCGTGTAGATTAGTCCATAGCGTCTCTAAATCCCTATATCTCTTTAAATTCCGCACTTTCTGGTTAGCTTAGGAAACCCGAGCGTCACTGACAAATCTCCCGAAATTTGAGAATCCTTTCTTCTGAATGAGCAACTCACGTAAGTCCCCTTGAAATAACCAGCAAATCACATCAAGCCAACTGAGACTATCCACTGCATAAGGAACCTTGGAGTTGAATGCGTGATCTTTCTTGCAATCTTAGCATGCAGAATACTTTGTTCAAGAGAGGATAGAGTATCTATTGGGAAACTTTATTTTGTGTTGGTGCGGTCATAAAACACCCGTCAACAGGTATGCTGTGTGTTTTTGGCTATGACAATCTGAGTGTTTGCTGACCTGCACCCTGGAAATGTAATGACTTGAGTATGACCTGCGTCCTATCAATATGGCAAATCTGGGTGTGGTGATCTGTATAATTGCCTGGGTGTGACCTGTGCCCTGTCAATAGGGTGATCTGAGTGTGGCGATATGTATAATTGCCTTGCAAGAGATGGCGGTGGTAGTGCAATCTATGCCTCACCAAACAGGAAAGTAAGAGCAATATTATGACTGGTTTTCAGATCCAAATTCTTCCTTGTCTCGGAGCCAAATTTAGGTCATTTTCTTAAAGAAGGATGGTTGTATAAGTTGGGAAAATTGTGTGTACCTAAGGAAAGGAGGTTGCTGCTTTTGTGTGAGGCTTATACCTCCAAAGTTTTAGTTCATTTTGCAGTTGCAAAGACTTTGGCCAATCTTTGAAGATATGTGATTTGGTCATATATATGCAAGTAGATGTCTCATGGGTTGCAAACTATGTTATATTTCAAAGATATGTGTTTTGGCCATACATATGCAAGTAGATGTCTCATGGTTCACAAACTATGCTATATAAGCAAGCCAAACAGTTGTAAGTTGGGGCCGTACCAACCACTTGCAACACCTTCAACGCCATGGGAGAGCATCTCAATGGACTTTGTAGGGGGTCTTCCTATGTCCAAGAGAGGGCATGACTATTTGTTCATGGTGGTGGATAGATTTAGTAAGATGTGTGTGCTCATTCCTTGCAAGAAAATACTTAAGGGCAGCAAGGCAACTGAGCTATTTTTCACACATGCATAGGTTCACTTTGGGTTGTCAGAAAGTATTATATCATACCATGATGCCAGGTTCTGGGGGAAGTTTTGGTGTATGCTTTGGAGAAGATGGATAGCTGATTGAAGCGTTTCACCTCATTTCTTCCTTGAACTGATGGGCAACAGAAGTGGTGGACTGAGCCTTTGTGCAGATTTTGAGGGGGTATAATTAGAAGTGTCTGAAAACATGGGACGAGAATTTGGCATATATTCAACACTTTTACAATAGGGCAGTCCATACATTGACTGGTTTGCCACCGTTTGAGGTGTTGAAATAAACAACACCAATGCTAGAGTTTGTTTACTTTTATCTACTGTGTTTAATCTACTCAATAATCTGATTTTGTAACAGTAGAAAGATAAACTTGAGATTTAATCTAAGCACACTAAACACTAAAGCTCGGAATCAAAATGAAATAGTAAAAAGGAGACATGATAAGGAAAGTGTTTTTTTTATAAAATATTTGGTGATGATCTGCTGATTGCAATGGCCAGGGAAACAATTAGGAGGAACTCCAGGGGTGTACAAAAAAACTAGAGTAGGTACACTTTTCCAAATGCAATCGTGGTCTGCACCAGGTGGTAGTGACCTTGGCTTGCATTTCTCTACAATTTTCAGAAGTTGTTCACCAAAAATCTTGGAGCTATGTGACACTTGTAGAATTTGGAAATGTGTTGTCAGCATTGCAGAGATAACGTCAAATCTGAGGGGGAAGAAAAATTGGGTGTTTTGTGTGGGAGCTTGCTTCAGTCAAGTCCCTAGTTTGGCCTTTTCAGCCTCAAGTGTTGCAATAGTTGGAGTGTGTGATCCTCTAGTGAGCAAGAGTGATGGTGGTGTATGTAGATTGGGTAGGAGGAAAACCCTAGGAGCTTGGCTAAGGGGTAGTGGAGTATGTAGTGTAGCTGGAGAGAGACAAGGTAATGGAATCTCAAGGTTTGCCAATGGAGGAGATACACATAGGTCTACAATAAGGTTTAGGGAAGGAGGAATTGCAGGTAAGTTCAATAGTGGAGGAATAGTAGGTATGCATATGGGAGCATTAGAAGACTTGTCACTTAATAATAGCAAGAAAATTTGGTAGCTCATAGAAGAGTAGAAGTAGTAGTCTTTCCAAATTAGGAAAGGGGTTCTTAGACATACAAGATCAAGCAAGATGACTGTTTGAAAAATGTAGTAAGAAGACTTAAAGGTTTTTGAACGACCATTGGTGAGAGATCTGGGTTCAAATTTTGCAAGGTCACTACTGCACAAGTGGTGGTGACTCATAAGATGCATGCAAACAATAGGGGATGAAGGGTTGACAATAGAGGGAGCCCAATATGAATGCCTCGACACACCTATGAGAGGTTTGAGGCTAAGAAACATGCAAAATGAGTCCTAAATGTGTCCAAGGGAGGTAGACACAAAACCAAGTGCAAAACATGGAGGGAAAAGTGTGAAGTATGTACTTTTATGACTACATTTTCCTCCACTATGACAGGCCTGCCAACTAAGTGAATCAAGCATGCTAAAGTAAATAATTTAATAAACATTGCATTTAAAGTACTTAATAAAAAGGATATTTGAAGGTTTGTGCTCTGTGTCTTTTTGATCTTTTATATGCTATTGTCAAACCTGCAGTGCACACACACAAAAGGAAGATGTTAAAGTTCGTTAAGAAGAAAATATGCAGAAAAATAGCATCACACACTATGACCTATCATCTATTTTTTACCAAACCTGGTAAGAGAAAGAATGAGAAATCCTTGGAGGATCATTTGGATTGGGAATGATGGGAGGAGATAGGGATGGTTATGAAGGAGCCACTTAGATGTATAATTGACTGTGAAGGAGCCACTTAGATGTATAATTGATTTCGAAGGAGGCACCTAGATATGGAATTGGCTATGAAGGAGCCACCTTGATCAAAGTGCCATGGCTGTGATGGCACCATTGAAATAAAAATGCTATGGCCGTGGTGGACCCATTGTGGTATTGGGCATGACTGTGACACAGCCTTTCAAATAAACTGATAAATGATTGTGACACGGCCACTGTGCTATGGCTGTATGATTGTGACAGAGTCGCCATGCTATGGCTGCAAAGGAGCCACCAAAAACAAAATGCTATAACTATGGCCACTATGATCGAGGAGGTAAAGTTGGAGAATGTATGCCCCCCTTAAATTGATTGTATACTAGGAGACATGCAATTAATTTAAGGAGAATAGAAAATTGGATGAGAGGAGGGAGAATGTAAGTTGTTGCCAAGGTGTAATATGTGATATAGAATGGTAAGAACATAAGTGAAGGAGGGGGTTTTTCCCCCAGACATATGATTGTAAGGTTGGCCCCCCATGGTAAGGGCAAAGAAAAAGTAAGCAGGAGAGTAGGCATTGGAAAACATTGGAACATAATAAAGTAGGAAAAGAGAGGAATCGAGAGTTTAGGGAAGCATAGACTAAGGTAATGTCCCCCCACAAGACACAATGTATGGAAAGGGAGAATGAGAATATGTATAGGATGTATAGGAAGGTAGCAGCTAAGTTAAATTAGTGTAAAAAAAATATGGTGAGATTAAGAGGAACATAACATTCAGTGGGATTGTAGGAGGGGGTATCATGGGAAAAAGAGGGTGGAAATGGTAAAGAGCATATAGGATAGTATGGCTAATTTGAGACACGATGCATTATAGTGTGTTCATATATCATGCAAAGAATATTGTATAGGAAAGCGATAAAGTAAGAACATGGGAAAGGAATCAGGTAAATAGCATGGAGGAAAATAGGAAGATGCTAATGTGATTGGTAGGCAGCAAAGCAAAGTAGATAAAGTCATGGATAAGGTGAATAGGATAGAAGAGAATAAGGGCAGTGGTAACATGAATAGCGTGAATTGAAATTTAGTGTATATGAGTAGGATAAAATAACACAAAGTGTCAAGGGATATTTGTGTGTCAAAGAACTAGGATGGTCATAGGAAGATGCATATAAGCACTTGCCTTGAAAATTGGAGACAAAAAGGAGAGGATGTGAATATGACATCATAGAAGGTGTAGATAAAATGTTATATGAAAATGGGTGACTGAAAAGAAAGCATGTAAAATGGTAGAATCATAGAAAGTATACATAAAAAAATGATATGAAGTCGGGAGACATAAAGGAAAAGAAGTAAATTGGATTACAAAGTAGATGATAGGTAGCGGGTGCAACAAAGTGTGAAGTAGGACATTGTGAGAAAATAATCAATGTGGTACGTGGGATAGCATAAGGAGATAGCAAGAAGGTAGTATAAGCATATATCTAGGGAAAGCAAACTATGTACATACTATAAGGAGTACAACATGGTGATATATGAATATAGGGTTAGTCATGAGAAGGTGAATAATCATGACTGCCATGATCGATCATCATGCCCCAAATTCATAGAACACAACAATGCAATGGATGAAGTGGGAAGCAAGAAGTAGGATACAACAAAAGGGTGGAGGGCATGCCGTTTGAGTCAACATGAAAAGGAACGATTACCTTGATACTTCGCATTGCCCCCAAATCATGAAGAGGAAAAATCATAGAGTAATGATGACATAGAAAAAGCACATGAAAGGTGACAGAGAAAAAGCACACGAAAGATGACATAAAAATAGAGAAAATGCACATAAGTAGACTTGATATTTTGGGTCAACATGAAAAAGTCAAGAGTGCCTTGGTGCTTTGCATCGTCCTCAAGTTCATGGGTGTGTGAATAGATATATAAATAAAAGGTAGCTATTATAAATAGTAGAATAAGCAAGGAGGATAGGTAAACAAATAGAAGAGAGTTGACAATAATCACAACATATATACATTGCTCCTCTCTCAAAGTGTTAGTATGTAGCTACAAGGATGCCACACTTTGTCCGCTAAGGTTGAGGAATAAAAGCAAACAATACATAAAGACTAGGAAAAGGACATGCAATATACATGGAGGAATCAACCTTGATGCAATCTATGTAGTGGCTGTCATCAAGGCAATCATTGTTCTCAAATTCAATCAATGAGAACTCATTCTAATGGGTGATGAGAGAAGGATCTACAAAAAGAGAAGGCTTAGAAAGATGAAGGGAGCTTGAAGTAAATCTGGCATAAAGAGGAGGAATGTCATTAACAAACTTAAGTGGAGGATCCTTATGTGGTGAGGTAGGTTCTATAGAAAGAAGAGTCTTAAAAAAGGTGAAGACAACTTGAAATGGAGATAGGAAAAAGAGGAGGTATGTCATCAATGGTTTTGGGAGGGTTCTCAAGAGGTGAAATAGGCTACACAGGAGCAACAAGTAAAGAAGAGGAAGTTGTGGGGTCTTAAAGATGTGTAATAAGGGGTGCAACAGGATAAGGTGAGAGAAATTTTGGTTGAGGAGCAAATTGGGGAAGTTGTTTAGGTTTGGGTTGAGGGGCATGGTGATTGGCTGGAACTTTTAGAAGAAGAGCTATGTTAGGAGTGGGTAAGAGGGATGAGAAGGTAGGAGGAGGAATGGAAGTGAGTTTGGGTTGAGGAGGTACTTTGGCTTTTGATTTAGGTTTATGAGGGCGAGTAGCTGATTTAGAAGTGTAGGGAATGGATGAGGAGCAACAAGTTTAAAAGCATGTGGAAGGAGGAGGATTAGGAGAAGACGCTTTGTGAAAGCAAGGGATAAGAGGCTCATGGAGCTGCATAGTAAGATTAGGACAATTAGCTTGATTATGGGTTCTTTGAAACACTTGTATAAGGTGAAAAGCGTATGATGGCACTCATTAAGGTGCGCCCATAGGTTTAGAAATGAAGATATTATTGGTGATGTTTTCCCCACTCAAAGAAGGGTTGGTATTCATGACACTGGATAGTGACCACCTCATCATCATGATTAAATTTAATTCATTGGTGGATACTTGAAGGGTGGCTTGGGCTTGTTCAATCCAAGGGTGTCCTAAAAGAATCTGAGGTATCAATGAGTGCACTATCAAAGCATTTTAGTGCAACCCTAGATGCATCATAGGATTCTTGCTAAAGGTGATGGTTATATAAAAACTCCATTATTACTATTTTGAAAGCACAATTGAGATCGGCAAAGATGCCAATTATAGTTCTTGAAGCCAAAAACCCTTCCACATAAAGAAGGGCATGATAACTATTAGTAGGAATCTCAAAGGAGGAGAAAGTAGTAAGAGGAGAAGGAGAAGAGTGTGCGTCAAGAGCACCAACAAAGGCATTGAAGGGAAACAAGGGAAGGTCAATAGGTGGGGTAAGTGTTAGGAACTATTGTTAGTGCTTATATTGTTAGGTGTGGTTACAAGTTGTTTTAATAACTCACTAATTTTTGAATTAGGTAGAAGTAGAACAATACCTAAGGAATTTAAGGAAGGCCCCTACTATATAGGAGACACTTTCCTTTATATATGTATTGTTTTCAAATGGTAAGGGACAACAAAATTGCAGTCTATTTGTCAAACATGGTATTAGAGCCATCACCATAATTGTAGGTATACTCATAGTTGGCAGACTCGCAGAAAACTCAAAACTTGCGAGTTTTTTTGAGTTTAACTTGCTTGGACGAGTTTTTTGAAAAAACTTGGCTTTGCAAAAAAAAAGCGTTCCTAATGAAATTTAAGCAATTTTTTTGAGTTCCCGAGTTTTTCCGAGTTTTTGTCGAGTTTTTGCCAAGTTTTTTGTTGGGGCGAGTCTTCCAACTATGGGTATACTCGCAATCAAGAGTATTCACGTTTTGAATGTTCTATAGGGCAATAAAAGTTGGCAACTAAGCTCAAACTAAAGTTGGAGATTGGTTACTTGATTTCGCCCTTTTTTGTACACATTGAATGCCTTACTCTACGAGGCACACCGACTAGGAAGACTTTCCATGCGTCCCAAGATTCTATGGTATACCTGACACTATAGAACCACCTGCACAAGATTAGAGATCCACCAGGTCCGATCTGACTTTGTCATAAGGTCCTCATTTATGTCCTTCCTGTTTGGCAGCAAAAACAAGACTTTCTTGCTATTCATTATGGTGATTGCTTGCACGATTGTTGTGCAATAGCTTTGTGTATTTTAGGAAGGAAAGCACAAAGATCATTTTTGGAGCCTCAATTAAAACTATGTGAATAAACTTTTCTTCTTCTAGCCATTCCTATTTCTTGTGTGAGCATCATATGATCTTGTGAAGAGGTCTTGTTGAATTTGTGGGCGGTGTGTAAGCATTGGTAAAAGATTCAAAGTTGGAAAAACAATTGGTGGAGAAGATAAAGGTAAGATTGATATATAATCTCACTCTCAAATTGTATATTTTAGATCAAAATTTAGTTTTAATAGCTAAGGAGTTGTCACATGCACTTGTTGGTTCGGGTCTATTTGTCCAAAGTTTATTGAGTGTTTGAAGGCTGTACATTGCCAATCTACTTTCAAACAACTAATAGTTAGGTCCATTACTCAATGCCACGACATCTCAGGTAGCGAGAGTTTCAACACACCATAGTCATGGATAAATTATTTGAAGGTTGAGACTTTCATACATGGCGAGTACACTTGATCAAAAAAGATCTTCGGGATGTTGTCAAACCTACCTTAGTCTCTCCAACTGATGCAAATGAACTTGCCAAGTGGATTGTCAAAAATCAAAAAGCATTGGGGACTATTGGTCTTGGCTTGTCAAAATCATACTTACACCATGTGGATTTCATGAAGTCTACAAAAGAGATTTGGGAATCATTAAACAAGCTCTTCAGAGCTAAAGTAGAAAATTCCAAGACAATGTTGATGCAAAGATTGTATTGGATAAAGGTGTAAAAATGGTTGATCATGTAAGTTTCACTCTCTCCTAAATCAGTTAGCTGGCTTAACGAGAAAGTAAAGGAAGATGATGCCAAAGCAATACTTTTGAATAGCTTGCCTAAGAATATGTTTAGTATGGTGTTTACATTAAGCAAGGTACACATAAGTCTTGAAGGAGTAATCTCTACTCTACTTGACCATAATGATCACTTAGGATCCAAAGAAGTCTTATATGTACATAACAAAGAAAGCTACTTTCAAAGGACAAGTACAAATCCAAGCATGTTCCTTCAAAAGGAAAAATAAAATGCTTCTATTGTAATGAAATAGGACATGTAATTTTGTATTGTAAGAAGAGGACACATGATTTACTAGATGTTAAACTAGATCAACATGCTTCTTTGGCCAAAGAAACAGATTGGAAAGACTATGCCAATGATGAAGAGCTATCTTGTCCCAGTGATGAAGACTTCATGTTCTAAATAAATTTATGCTTCAAGGCAAGAGGCAATGGAGGAAGGAGGACACTCAACGTCCTCTTGTCAACCACCAACGATGAGGCTGCTTATCAGCTTTGGTGGTGTTTTGTTTTTTATTTTTGTGCTCCTATTTTCTATATTCTGGAAATTTCACATTGTGGGGGGGAATATAACACCAATATTCCATTTCAAGTGGCAATGCTGATTTCCTATGTTGTTAGAGATCAAGTGGCAATGATCAACAACATTGGCTATTTCTATTTTTGTGCGTGTTATTTCCTTATGTAACCTCCTAGTGTAAAATATTGTAGTGAACAAAAGCATTAGTGTAATGTAGTTCATGGATCTTGAAATGGTTAGTGGTAATGCAAAAAACCATATGAGGTGAACAAATGAGTGTGTTCTTGTTCTTGTCCAAGTTTGTGGTAAACTTGTGTGAAAACCATGAAAGGTTGATGAAAGGTGCCTTCTGTTTGAATCAAGATCATGAGCCACAAGGGTTGGGCATACTGCAGTTGAAACTACAAACGTTTTTACCATGTTCGCAGTAAGGGGGGGGAATGTTAGGAAACTATTGTTAGTGCTCATATTGTTATGTGTGGTTACAAGTTGTTTTAACAATTCACTAATTTTCGAATTAGGTAGAACTGTAGAACCATAAGTGAGGAATTTAAGGAAGGCTCCTACTATATAGGAGATACTTTCCTTTATATATGTATTATTTTCGAATGGTAAGGGACAACAAAATTTCAGTCTATACAATTTTAGGGAGATGGTAGGGAGGGACTAGGGGAGTAGTAGTAGTAGGAAAGGTAGAAGAGATGTGGGAGGAAGCACTGGATAGAGGGAGGGATAGTTGAGAATGGGAAGGTGGAGGATGTATAACAATACGTAATGTGGAGGAAATTGAAATAGTTGAAGAAGTAGGTAAGGAGGGAGGAGAAGAAGGGGCGGCTGCATGGACCACATGGCCAATGCATTGGAGAATGGTCATCAACAAAAATGATCAGTGTGAAGGGCACAGCTGGAAAAATTTAATTGTCATTGTAACATTTATAACCTATATATAGTGGCTTCTTTATATAAATAATAAGAAGACACTAAAAAAAAAAGGCACTGAAAAATATAGTCTTATCATCCTGATCTGAATCTCATGATAAAGCACCGATCCCCTCAATCTGTGAAACTTCTGACTTTATCTCACATCCTTCCAATAAGATAATGATCTGGATTTTGGTTGTTTGAGTTGTATTCCAATATTTTTAACTTGGGTATATAAAAGACCTAGAGGATAGTTGGATATGGATTATGGCCATGGACCAAGGTCTCGTGGAAACAACACATAAAATGAAAAGATGCGAGTTCACACATTTATGATGAAGCACATTCTATCTGGGAGAGAAGATAACATCTCTTTTTATGAATGGTAAATTTGCAAAATCAATACTTCTCTTACCTTATGGTTCTTCTTTTTGATAGGTGAATACTTCCCTACTCCAATCATTTCATCCGCAGCATCTTTCTGTCAATCCCTCTTACAGGGCATGATTTCTCATTTTTTTTGATAGGTGAATCAATAGTTTGGTGAGTGCAAGCTTATCAATATTTATGCAAGGGGCATTCTTGACAGAGGGGCTGAATGGCCTAGCAAAAGTGCTTACAGAGTCCATCAAACCTCATTGCCAGTGAGTTTATAAGTATCATTCATTTCCTAATAATATCAGGCCTCAGTTTGCAGAGGTCTATGTGAGTGTAGAGACAAAAACATCCCCACAAATTGTATTGATTAGGAATAATAGATATAAAACATGTATTTTTGGTTCAAGAGACTTTCTTTGTTGTTGAAACTGAAAGCATTTGCAGGATTCCTCAAGATTTTCTATTTATAGCCATTTTTTGAATACATGGACTTAACACATGAATCATGCATGCAATGCTATCTTAATGATTATTTGGTCATAATTGTGAAGAAAATTTTACCCTCATAAAAAATAGCAATTATGCTCGTTGGGCAAATCATAATGCTTCTGATCTGATCACTAGTGGCAAGGTTGTTATGAGACCACTTCTTGTTTGTCTCTTAAGTAAGAGTCTTCAAATCCAGCACTTTCTGTTTACCTTCTTCAAACTCTTGTTTTTCCATATGAGGTGCTTTGTGTTAAATTGATAGACATTTACATGCATGCACACCCCTATGTGATAATCCAATATCAAAAAATCTTCAAATTTCAGGTTTGATCGAGTATGCTTTTTATCACAAGTTATGAAATTTGCCAGAGTTGCAAAGTTTAGGGTAGTTTGTTTAGTTTCTCAATCTATTAAAGGAATCAGTTTTCATTTCACTTCTTTGGCTTGATTTTGAGTACTTTATACTCCAGCGAGTCATTTCCCTACTCCAATCATTTCATCTGCAGCATCTTTCTGTCAATGAAATGTTTATTCTTTATTAGTGTAACATAAATTTAAGGAAAAAGAGGAATTCATATAATAGTTGTAATATCCAACCAGCAAGGAAAATGAAATGTCAAGCAGCCAAGGGCAATGCAATGCGAAGGTAAGAGGTGGAGTCCCTTGAAAACAAGCTTATGATTGTGGTTGGTTATGAGATAAAACCTATGTTGCCATGATGAACCAATAAGTTGATATCAATCTACTATTACAGAGAACCTAGGTAAAATTACCAAGCAAGCTCGTTTAATTTTAACTGAATTGGAGCTACTGATAGTTTAATGACAATAACTATTGTGCTGAAGTTTGATCCCCAACCAAAGAAAATTCTTGAGTCGGGCAGGTAAAATGGGATTTTGTGCCTATTGGACAGTAAGGGAGGAGTTTATAGACCATGATTGGAGTTGTTTGACATCATTACTTACATTGATCCTGATATCGTCGCACTTGAATCTGATATTAAATATTCACAAACTTTGACCTGATATTATTTTGTTTCATTCTAATTTTCAGACAGTATGACATGGAACTTGCTTTACTTTTGTCAGTTTGATATTATATCATGCTACACTACGCATAAATTGGCCACGGAAGGACTGATACTTGAATCTGATCCTCTATAATGGTTTTCCATATCCGCTATTACTTTCTAGACTAGCTAAACTGGGTGCCTGTGCTATATTTAGTTTCTATTTCAACATGATTGCACATTGCATGACAATCAACACACTCCATCAAGTAAATGTAGATAAATAAAAACTTGTCCTTCATTTTTTGTTTTTAATGGTTTACAGAATTCTTGGTTTTCTGAGTAAGAATGCCTTCGGTTTTTTCAGCCGTTATGCATCATGCTTGGAGTATCTCCAAAATCTCAAATCAAACTTGCAGCTTGATATACATCTTCATGGTCATGTAGAAACACTATATGATCAAATTCGGCATAAAGCACTTATTCAATATACAAACCCTTTTATATCAGTTGACCTTCATACTATGGCAAATGCATTCAAGACAAGCGTGGGTGGGCTTGAGAAAGAGCTTGAGGCTTTAATTATGGATAATCAGATTCAGGTAAGGCTTTTTCTTGGTATTGGTTCTTGTCTGAGAGAAGTTGCTTCATATTGGCATCACAAAATATAATAGTAATTGGCTTGGTTATAGATGATGCTTGTAGGTACATCTACCTGAATTTTCTAATAACCTCTTCTATTCTCTATTCCAGGCACGCATTGATTCACATAACAAGATCTTATATGCCCGCCATGCTGATCAGCGTAATATGACATTTCAGCGTGTTTTACAAACTGGAGTGGAATTTGACAGAGACGTACGGGCAATGCTTTTGCGGGCAAATATCTTGAGGCATGATTTTATTGGAAAACACTCCAGGAAGACTTGACAGATCAGCATGAATGTTTTGTAAAGTTATTCTCTGTTGTCTGTGACCACTTATAGAAACTTTGGAAATTCTGTAAATTTTTAATTACTTTTGTTAGTTTAAAACACTTAGGGAGATTCCTATGCTTAACTGTGTTAAGCTTCTTAACAGTTGATTTATTTTCCTCCATTGCAATGTTTACTTGGAGGGATTGTATTGTAGAGTATATAATGTCTTTCCATAAACACCATATACAAGTATATCATAATGGATATAGGGCTCGAGTAAACTGCTGTGAGTGTTAATTCTTTTGTTGATCATCCAATCTGTCGTTTTTTGATGAAAATTGGAGGACATCTAACAAAAACAGATTTTTTTAGAAGTGCAGGGTATTTCTTGAGATGAGGATTGAGGATGTTGCTCAATCTTGAGGTTTTCAAAATTGGGTTCTTCTTCTAGTCTCTCTTAATTCCGGATATTTGCTTCCAAGGATGATTTCATTGTTTAATTAAGAATTGTGCAAGGTGTAATAACCTTTCAATTAGGATGATCTTGTCAACTAGAACTAGAGCAGCAATAGATTTTCAGTCCATTTAAGTGCAACATTTTTTATCACACTGCATGATAGATCAGGAGGATGGTTTTAGGTAAATTACATTAAGATTGCAAACACTAGACTCACTATATTTACATTTGTAATCATCATAATTATTAAATGACTTTTTGCATTGTCAATTCAACATTTGAGTTTGTTAGAGTCTAGATTCTTATTGCTGATGCGAGCTTAGTTTATTCTGGGATATTCTGTAATGAAAATGCCCTTTGTTGGCATCCAATAAGAATGTAAATCAGATGCTTTCTTCTTCAGAATTACCTTGTCTTTTCATGGTTCAACGCAGCAATCATGCTCAACTGATTTTCATCTTTTGCTCGAATCAGGATGGTTTTTTGGCATGGTAATGTTTTGTTGATAAATTGTCGATTGTATCATTAAATAGAGAGAATTTTATTTGATTGGGCACCAGATTGCTGATAAACTGAAGAGATAACGATACAATATGTGAAAAATATGCTAATTTTTTTCTTAAAACAACGCAACTATTTCTGAGGGTGAAACCCCAACACCCCTCAACATTTTTCCATCTAGCATGTCCCACGTGGGATTTGATTTCAAGTCACTCGAGGAGTGAAACCTTTTACTGAATATTAAGCAAACAAAATCTCATTAATTAAATTTAATTAAACATTAGTAAGGGCTTCTTGTTAAGCTAGTACTGTAATGGTAGATGTCAGGTTTGTGACAGTATTTATTATAATATCAATTTTTTTCTATCATTAACATGTATACCCCAGCTAGGGAAAAGCCAATGTTACTAGTAAAGTTTGATCTAGGAGGATGTGGGACACTTAGGAGCTCATCACTCTGTTAGCACTTACGTGCTTGATTGACTCCATCACCAACTTAGGCAGATCACGTGGCATCTGTTTTGAAAAATTTGTTCTTCGCAAATAGTCGCAACACCACTTCTGGATGATGGCCATACATAGGAATCTAGTTAAAGCTTGGCAGAGCGACAATCTTGTGACTGTTGAGCCACTCTTCACCCTCTTACATGTATAATAATTTATGCTACTATTTTTCATAAATAGATGTAGTAAGTTAGACAACTTAGTGATAGAACATAAGGATAGCTTAGGCGTTCATATATCCAGCCGCTCAGATCTTATACTTCACTATTGCATGCTACAACTCTCATGCTAGTGTTAAAATATTTTGTTATTTGTCTTTTCCCTAACCACTTGGCTTTGATATAGTTTTTGGTCATTTTAATTCAAAATATTCTTTTGCGATAGCATGTTAGCTTGCTTAGTGTGTCTTCTTTGGGCACCATCCCGGGCCTTAGGATCAATGGTATCAGAACCTACATTTTTATATTTGGGTTTAATTTGTATGCACATACACACGAGGTTAGATTATGGGAAGTTGGGACTCAAGACTTGCAACCTTATTGGAAACCTTCTTATCTAGTGATCCAAGGTATGCTTCAGAAAAGTTAGAAGATATGCTAAATGACAGTTGAAGATTTGGAACAGCACCATGCATGGGATAGAACAAGCATGTCGATCACTTTGACCAACTTTGTGAGTGTGCAACATCCTTTAGAGAGCTCCACCTCCAACAAATCCTCTGGCAGTTCCACACTATACAAAGCACACATACATCCTTATTCTTGAATGCATAATGTATGTAAATGCTCTAGATAATTGAGTTAATACTATTTGTTCCTACTTCATGTTAGAAATTGTCTTTGAAAGGTAGGAGATCACCTTTGCCTTTTTGAAAGCTTTTGTGCTTGTTGAATAATGGTGGCAAACTATTGTGCATCCCATGAGAAGGCCCTTGCATTTGAATGTCCAGATAACTAAAGTGGTTTTGTAGAAGCCTTGAAAGAAACATACTACCTAGTTGGGAACTACTAGGATCAATACATTGAGTTTGCACATTTGCACGCCAAACACGATGTCAATTTGTGCAAGAATACATTGACATTGTCTTAACTATAGTTTTCAAGTTATGCATTCAAGAGATTGAGCATAATCTTATTTTGAAGTATAGTTGAGCTTAAAACCCTACATTTGATTAGACATGGATTTCCTTTAGATTTCTATCCTCTATGAAACCTTTAGATTCATGTACAAATTTGAGGCCAAAGCCAAGTAGATAACCATGAAAGAAGAGTCCAAGTTTCATGATGAAGCACAAACAAGGCACAAGAAGGTTGGTCAAATGAATTCTAAACAATGAAAAGGATCTCCATAATAATCTCATAAGAATAACATCATTTGATGAGCATAAGAAATGATCCAAGACTAGCAAGTGGTGCTTTGTTCACAAGTGCCACACTAGAAAAGCCTTGCTAGTGCAATTGTATCTATTGGTACCATTGTGACGCCTAGGAAAGGCAAGCTTATCATGGATGTAGAGCCTAGCTACATGGTTGGTATAGCCAACATTGTCTCTTCCTCAAACACTAACTTAGAGGAAGTAGAGAAGTTCCCATCTCAAATGTGGGTCAATGAACAACCAATACACTTCATAGTCGATATTGAAGTTAGAAGAACCAATTTCTCTTGAAGAAATTTGCAAATTGAACTTGCCATTGACACCTCACCCTTAGCCATTGGCATTGGATGGTCTAGTTTGGTTTTAGAGGAACAAGTCACTCAATAATGTTAGTCAATGTGCAAAAACAAGCAATTTCAAGATGTCCTTTGTGATGTCACACCTTTAGAGGTATGTGATATTTTATTGGGTTAATGATATTTGTTTCATCGATATGCAACCTGCAAGACAAATCATAGGAATGTTATAATGGATGATGGTGAGATAGATACTACATACTAGAAGTAGTTAGCTTCAACATAAAGTTTATCCTTCCTATGGTTAGACCCAAAATAATGTTCTTGTGGTTCAAATTCATATTGCGACTCCCTCAACATAGTGATAGTAGTTCAATGACATGTTGGAGGAGAACAATGATATCTTTCAATCACCAAATAGAGTGCTTCAACATTGTGCAATAAAACACAATTGAATTGATAGGAGTTATCTTTACTAATGTATCTCTATACCATAAATTATTCATCAAGAGATTATGTAGTAGATCCAAAAGCTCATGGACAGGGGATATATTTGGCCCAACAATTTGCCTTGCACCAACCCTTTTGTAGCTCATTTCAAAGGATGATACAATTATGCATCAATTATGGAGCATTCAACAAGATCACAGTGAAGAATCTCCGCCCTCTTCTTTGGATAAGGGACCTCTTGGACCAACATCATGGCATCAATTTCTTCATCATAATTATTCGTATGTTTGGCTGTAATCAAATTCTTGTTGGACTAACAAAAATTTGGAAGATAACTTTTGAAACCAAGGAATACCTATTCAAATGGTTGGTTATGTGCTTTGGGCTGACCAATATGCCAATGACATTCACCAATGTTTTTTTTGTTTACCTTGATGACATCCTAATTTTTAACAAAACATGGGGGGAACAATTGTGCCACATCCATTAGGTACTTATACTTTGTGACAACACATTCTTTATATCTACTTGGATAAATGCTCATTCACCATGTGGAATATCTGGGATATTTTATGGAGGCACAAGTATAGATGGACCTAGCCAAAATTTACGTCATCTTAGAATTGCCTACACCAAAGAATCTCATAGAGCTTTGCAACTTTTAAGGATTCACAAAATTCTATAATAGGTTTGTATTTGGTTTTTCTCAAGTCACTTGGTCATTAATTAGATCATGAGAGGTGATGCTAAAGAAAAAATCACTTGGTTAGTTGCACAACAAAAAACATTCAACAAACTAAAATGCAAACTTTGTTCTACTCTAGTGCTCATGTTTGTGGATCTTCAACAACCATTTGAAACCGAGACCAATGCATTTGAATATGCACTTGAAGTAGTTTCCATTCAACATGATCATCCAATCACTTTTTGTAGTAAGACCCTTACCTTTGTTGTCCGATGATACCCCATGTATGGTGAGGAGCTTTATGCAATTGTCCAAGCATTTAAACATGTCAACACTACATATTGGGAAATAAACAATTACCTGCACATAACACAAACCACTTAAGTTTCTACATATACAAAGAAACTTCAACAATAGAGCCATTAGAAGTAGTCATCATATCTCCAATTCCACCTTAACATTAGGCATAAGGGAAATTCCAATCTAGTAGCAAATAAATCGACATTTGATTTAAGCAATGCTCATTGTGCTTGATGCATGTGGACATGAGATAAACATATAAAAAATTGTATTCGTTAGAGGTAAACTTTGAGATTATTCATACCTTATAGAGTGGTAAGATGATTTTGGACTTATACATGCAAAATGAACTCTTATATCACCTTGGGAACTTGTGTGTATCACACAAGGAAGAATTATATGAAATAATATGGGAGGCTCATTTCAACAAGGTTGCAAGACACTTCAAAGTTGAGAAGACTCACTTTACTATAGAAGAGCTTCTATTGGCCACATCTTCAATTAAGTGTCACCAAGTATATACAAGTCTGTATTGCTACAGCCAAACTAGTTAATGAAAGAAAATGTATGTACATGCCTTTAGTAGTTTTGACAAAGCCATTGGAATTTATTTCCTAGTTATCACCCCATTACACAAGGTTATGAATGCGTACATAATGGTAGAAAGATTCTCCAAGACAACAATTTGATGCCTTACAAAATGTCCATTTCATCTTTGGGAACAACTCAACTATACTTTCAAAATGCATGGGTTCTATTTGGATTACCATCTACCACTATCTCTAGTTGAGACACCAAATTCCTGAGCCAATTTTGGAGAGCACTTTGGTCATCGAAGGACACAAAGTTGGACAAAGTCTCCTTCCATCTATAGACTGATGGACAAACATTAGTAAATATGATGATAATGTACCTACTTCTAATGCACAATTGCAAGAACCAACACACATGGGATGAAAATCTTTCATTCAACACAACTACAACAAAGCTCTTCACAACTCTACAACACAACAATTTTTAGGTATGCTTAGGTTTACAACTACTAGCACCTATTGACATAGGCTATCCCATGCTACCAACCTCAACAACAACCCCTTCAACTCAAAAAGAAGTTGCAAAGGCACCAAATTCATTGAGTACATTCAATAAATACATCAATAAGCACAAACCATTCCTTAGAATACAAATGCTAAGTACAAGTAACACCATGACAATACCACATGTTGGACACCTTCTAGGTTGGTGATTATGGTTCATTTGCACAATAAACGACTCATAAAACCTCATTGTAAGCTTTGTCCATTTTGATATAGGTCCGCACTATCACCAAACAAGTAGGAGATAACACTTTTGAGCTCAATATTCCTACTTGCCTTGGTTTGCACCTTGTTTTCAATGCAAAACTCTTGCATTACTACTATCCACCACTATTGAACTCTCTTGACACCATAAAGACTTTACATCTAGCCAAAATCAATCCAATTTTTATTTTGCTACTAGATATTGATTAGATAATTGAAGCACACATTAAAAGGATGCACAACAAGAGATCCATCTCTTATAGGTTGTGAAAAAGGATCAAGTTTCTTCCAAGGGAAATTGTTCATGGATGTGCAAGTTGCTCAAAACTTCCCACATCTCACTTTGCACTTGCACACAATGAGAATCATTGCTTTCTTGAAGAGAGGTGAATGGTCAAGGAGGATCTAAACCTTGTAACTCTATCAACACTTACAAGTGACTTGAGTAAATCCATCATAATCTTAGTTATCATTTGCAAGCCACATAGAAATAACATGATAACTTCATCCCTCTCTAGACTTGCCACACACATACATTGGCATTTATTCTACATATTTATTCTTTACAAATAGTTGTATTGCTAAAACTTGGTAGAGCGATGGACAATCTTGTGATTGTTGAGCCACTCATTACCCTCCTACATGTATAATGTATGCTACCCTTCCTTATAAACAAACAACTAGTGAGTAAGATAGCTATCTTAGCGGCATAGCACAAATATAACTTAGGTATTCATACATCCAACCTCTTGAATCTTGTTCGTAACTATTCCATACTACTTTACATATTACGATTATTATAGTAGTGTCTAATTGTTGTGTTATTTGTTTGTCTCCTAGTTGATACACTTTGATATAGTCTCAAATTTTGTCATTCAAAAATACATTTCTGCCATGCATATTTAGCCAACTAAGTTCTATCCTCTTAGCACTATCCTAGGCCCCAAAATTAGTTACTGCAAGCCAATTTTAGATGTGTTCTATAATATAATTTTATTCAATTGAGGTCATATAAGGGTACCACTCATGCATTGACACGTAGGTTTAAAGTGCACAAGTTACAAGTAAATAAATTGATAAGGAAATTAATGTAAGGTGAACTATACTAGCAACCTAATTTTGATATAAGCTTGGGTTAGTTTATTTTAGAACTAACAACCATAAGAAATGTTATAAATCTTAACCATTTGATCTTTCCAATAAAATGTTTGATAAAAAATGTAATAACTAAAAAATATATATTTGTAAGGAGAAAGATACTAGCAACCTAATTTTGAAATAAGGTTAGTGTATGTTAGAACTAACAAACATAAGGAATGTTACAAATCTTAACCATTTTATCTTTCAGATAAAATGTTTGATAAAAAATATAATAACTAAGAAAAATAGGATTTCAATACCCCTTAATTTTTTTTATAAATTTAAGATGCATGCATTTCTTTTGTAATTTTTACCAAATATAAATATTTTCTAAAATATATGAATGAAGGGACCATACAACAAACATCTCCATTCTCATTGAAGCCTAAGTCACCGTGACACATTTGTGAAGATTTAAGCTTGTACGTATTTGAGGATTCATTTAATAATTTTTCAGAGGAAGGTAGAAAAATGGTTGGATAGAAATTTGTATAAAAACTAGTATGCATTATCATTATTTATATATATTTAATGTTATATTTAATCTATATAATCATAATATGTAATAAGTATTGTTTGAAAATATGTTTATTTGATTGAGTTAGGATTTTAATAATTTAATTCAACCCAATTAGAGTCAAGGTGTTACACCCCATTGTTTGAAACCTTGTTATTACCACATACTATTACCTTTATGGGTGAATAAGCTTATAATGAATGAATCTATTTTTAATAGATCTTGATGGATAAACGAGATGTATGAACATGCATTATGATGTGATTGCTTTTTAATGTTTAAATGATGAATATGATTTTCATGTTATCAACTAACTTTATTCATATTGAACTAAGTTGGATGCAAGAAATGATCAAACCCTCCAGTAGGAAAGGGAGTGTCACCCAAGAGAAGGAATTGATATGGAAGCCATTGTAATAATCATCCAAGTATTTGCACACACGTACTGCATTGGGTAGAGTAACCATGTTGAGTCAAAGTTGATATGTGTTGATTTATGTTGTTATCCTTTTTGATTGATAGGTATGTTAGGTATTGTTGCTTATGATTCCTTTGTGATTGTCTTGTCAATTTGAGTCATGATGTTAAATACTTTTTTGTTGAGTCGTGATATTTGAGTGATTATGAATGAATACATATGAATATAGCTATGTATATATGTGTGTAAGGGGGAAATCAGATAAGCGTGAAACAATCAATGTTAAATGAATCAAACAAGATCTAATTCAAAACAAGGATTTAGATTCATACCCAATACTCATGAAATGAAATTACAAAGAAAATGAAATAAAATAATGAAATCAAAAGAGAGAACATAAAATAAATTCATAAATGTAGCATTACCATCTCGTGTTGAAGTGTATTCACAAAGATGTTGGATCATTGTCGTATCAATGTGAAGCCTCCATTTGTACGTAGAAAAAAGCTTCAAAGTTGTGTGTTGATCGAAGATGTATGTAAAAGCTTCCAAGAAATCAATGATTAATTTGGCATTACTTTGTTGTGCAAAAGACATCAATTCTTTGATCATTTCCGAGAAGAAATGATGTTATTATATAGATTTTGTGTTTTAAAATGAACAATTGAGATCACATAGTAGAATATCTCACTCAACATTTCAAAACCGTTGAGAGGAATTAGATGGGGAGAATCAATGGATTTTGATGATTGAGGGGAATAGGGTAACTTAGCGAAAAAATTAAATAATTGACGTTATTTAATTAATCAAGAGGAATAAAGCTAGATTAGGATTTGATTAAATAAATACAATTTATTTAATTAATCAAAAATGATGAAAAAGAAAATTAATTAAATAATGTAATATTATTCAATTAATAGAGAAAATTAGAGTTTTTGATGTAATTGATGTGAAATGCAATGATATTAGGTGATAATGATGCCGATGATGAAAAAACGTCATTTAGGATGCGTGGTAAATGTTAGGTCATTTTTACATGTCTACAATATGTATATTAAATATACATGTATATATATAGTCAATGATGCACACATATGAGCATATGTAGACAAAAATGCCTACATATACCCATGCACGGAAATGTAATATGTGTGTGATCAATCATCATATATATATGTATGTATTTAATATAAATATATATGCACTTATATATACATACATTAATGATTAATTATATTGAACATATTGTAATCGGTATTTATGTGATATATATATAATGTGTATATTTTATAATACTTATATAAATATGTTTGTGTGTTATGTCTATCACATATCATGGTTTCCATGTGATATGTGCAGCAAATAACATTGGAAGTAATTCATGGTAAAGGCTACATAATGGGCCGATATGAAAGCCTTAAGATAGCGATGGAAAGCACATAAAAGAAGAGTTATAATATAACTAAAATACTTGTAAGTTATACCTTTCTTTCTATTTGGAAAGTGTGACCATATTACGGCATAACATTGCAAGTAATACAAGTTGAGAAGATACGACAAGAAGACAAAAAAATAGGTAATACGTTACCAGTTTGCTGTCATGTCTTCCAAGCTTCGACTTGGTAAAAAGAGATGAGTAAGTCAATGCAAGTCGAATCAGCTGTAGAAAAAAATGGTAGAATATGCAAAGGAATGTGTACCAACAAAGTGAGAAATAGGCACCTCATTTTCCAATCAATCTGCCAAGCATTAGGAAGGGATTTGAACTCTTATTTTCCGTTTGAGATGTGGCAAAGAATAGGAAAAGGTGGCGTAGAAGTTAACAGATCTGTAGCATTAGATTTCTCAGATTTCTCTATAAAATACGAACTGAATTTCATTGTTGTTGTTCAATCTTGAGCTAAATTACATGTTGCCAGTTTGAGTTGTAGTTTTTGTGAGAGCAAGTTTGAGTATTCATTTTGTGAGATAAAAGAGCAAATAATTGAGGATTTGAGAGTAATAATTTAGTGAGTTTTCCTTCATTACTGGATTGAGTTGGAGTTGGATTGTAAAGCTGAAACGTAGTAGGCTGCAAGCAGAGTTATTCATAGAGTTACTAGTCATTCGTTGGAAGCAATGTTGTCAGGTATGCTTGTTATTTTCTTTTATTTATATTTCTTTTTTTTTATTATAAATTATGAAAGGAATGTTAGATGCATATTGGTGTGAAATTATCTTATGCTTTTTCTTATGGAAAGATATAGATGGATTTTTAAGTTCTTCATTGGTTGAAGTTGAATTAGGAATTCAATATATAGTGTGATATGAATTGATCATGAGCATTAGGAAATGAGCTATTAATGAATTATTGATAATATCATTTAGGTTATCGTGAATTCATTGCTTGATTGATCTTGATGATTGTAATAAGTTGAGTTAGTGTCTTGATGAGAAATATGGTAAAGAATATTATGATAGTAACATCGATATGATAGGAAGATTATTTGAATAGAGAGAAAATGTTCTCACAAGGATATAAACCTTATGAGAATAGGGTGGTTTAATCCATGGAATTGGGATGCCCATATTGAATTAAGGTAGATGCCTAAACCTAGACATTACAAGTATGTAATGGGGATATCCACTAGTTATGTCAAGCCTTAGGTTCTATAAAGTATTTATGGGAATTTTATCACTTTGTGTTAAAATTTGTTATGATTGTATACCAAGAGGTTCAATGGTCAATGTAGTTTCCAAGTTGAGCAAGGGTGGGTGAATATATCTAGACAGAGTAAGTGTAAATGCTACTACTTACACTTGTCAGTTCACTATGGTCTAGGATTACATTATAGTCAGTAGAGTCATTCTTGTCGGAAGGGATCCGGTGTATGGCCGCACTAGATTTGTAGGACACACAACACCAGATACTCAAATGTATGTTATTATGATTTACATACCAATCTCTTCATTGAAGGGTAGGGCCATCTTACCAATTAGATAGATATGTGGGGGACCGCAGTAAGTACATGGTTGGTGGAAAAGCACTTGGGTGATTCTCCCCCTCATGCAGTTGGTTGTTGAGTCTTGCAAAATAGAGGAAGTGAAGATCCATAGGTGGACACCTCAAACATTGAGCCATTGTATTATTGAAAGATATGATATTGTATATGTTTATAATGAATCATTTTGGAAATTGTATATGCAAGATGTATTTCATTCATTGGATATTATGTAAATGATTGTTATATTCATGTAAGGATATGTGCAAAGTGCATTTATGATAATGAAAAGGAGAAGCATCCATGTGGTGGATGAACAAAAAGGTGGAGCTTAGCCTTAGTTTGTTAAGGCTAACTTGGGATGAGTTCATTGAACTATTTCACAAGTGATGGATTTCTCAGTTGTACTTCGATCAAAAGATGATGGATTTCCAAAACTTGAAGCAGTGAGAGTCCACAATGATCGGGTACTAGGAGAAATTCACTCACCTTCTCAAGTACATGCCTCAATACCAGAAGGATGAACGATTTTGGATTAGGAAGTTCATAATAGGTCTTAACACCCAAATCGGGGGTGAAGTAGACATACACGGTCCTACCACTATGGATCAAGTGCACGAAAAATCTATCAAACAAGAGCAAAAGTTGAAGTCTATTTTTTCCTACTGAGAGAAAATTCATAAGAGGTATAATTGGTCTCAAAATAATTAGACTTTCAAGAAGAAAGGTGAATGATTTGATTTTAAGAAGAAAGGAGATAGGAGTTTCCACCATAATCAAAATGAGTCTAGGGTTGATTGTAGGGGTAACAATAGAAATAACCCCAAAAGAAATGAAGATAACCTTGGGAAGCCAATTGCAAGGAAAGGGTCAGTAGAAGGATGTTTCTCATGTGTTGATGATAATTATGCAGGTTAGTGTCCTAGTAAGGCACAAGGAACGACACAACCATGCAGAAACCCCTTATCTTCTCAGCAAGAAACATTCTAGCAAAGAATAAATGCGGTGCTAGATAATCAACATGCGAAGTATCAAATCACTCCAATTAAGGTTCTAGGTACATTACTTGGTATCTCAATTTCCATTCTTATAGACACTGGTGAAATGAAAGTTTTGTTTCTCTTAAAGTAGCTAGTAAATTATCTAAAAGAGTTGGATTTATGGAAAAGTATTGGTTAGTGGAATATGCTAACTAGACAAGAGCAAAGGTAGAGAAATGTTTATTTGAGGCTAGGGTTGACCTTCCAAGTTTCTCGACAAAAGTAAACCTGTATGTAGCCCCCTTAGGTTCATACGATGTCATACTAGGTAAAATAGTTATGGAAGCATAGAGCCAAGTTCGATTGTCATGTTAAGATAATGAGTGTCTAGATGACTAGGGGCACAAGGTATTATTGCAAGGTGCACCTAGGGAAATTAAGTTGTGGTAGATATCCACAGCACAGTTGCATAGAGCTAGGAAGAAGGGGTGTCAACTTTATGCAGTAAAGGTGGAAAAATTGGACGAGTGCAAGGAAATCATCCTTCAGGATGATGTAGTGAATTATGAACCCCAAGATTTTCAGGAAGTCAAGGAAGGAGAAGTGTTGGAATCCGGGAAATCGGATATGGAGAATACCCCATTCTAAGGGATTTTGAGGATGCATTCCTAGATGAATTACCAAGATTACCACCTAAGAGAGTTTGATTTTTCCATTGATTTATGCTAGGGTTAGAACCTATATATAAAGCTTTGTATAGGATGACCACAACAGAACCAATGGAATTTAAAGCCCAACTTGAGGATTTGTTGTCTAAAGGATTAATTAGCCCTAGTGTTTCACCTTGGGGAGCTTTAGTAATATTTGTGAAGAAGGATGGAACACTACATCTATGTATTGATTATCATTTTCTAAATAAGGAAATGATAAAGAACAAGTACCCTCTACCGCGTATCGATGATATTTTTGATCAAATGCATGGAGTGACAATGTTTTAAAAAATTGATCAAGGTCAAGGTATCATCAACTAAGGATCAAGGATGAAGACATTCATAAAACAACCTTTAGAACAAGGTATTGCCATTATGAGTTCACAATCCTACCTTTTGGACTGATGAATGCACCTATAACATTCATGAACCTAAAGAACAACGTGTTCATGGATTGTTTGGACAAGTTTATGTTGGTTTTCTTAGATGACATTCTTATCTACTCCAAGAATGAGAAAGAACACATCCACCATTTGAGGATTGTTGTGCGGCATCTAAGGGAACATACGCTTTATGGGAAACTAAGTGTACCTTCTGTTAAAAAGAGGTACAATATTTAGGTCACATGATTTTGACTAAGGGAATTGCAATTGATTCAAGAAAGATTAAGGAAAAATTATAATGGCCTGCACCGAAGAATGTACATGAAGTTCAAAATTTTATGGGTCTAGTGGGATATTATAGGAATTTTGTGGCTAAATTTTCCAAGATAGATTTTCCCATCACCTCGTTGCAAAGGGTAAAAGGTTTGAGTGGACGGAGAAAGATCAAGCGACATTTGATCAACTTAAAAAGAAGTTAACTATGACTCTGATACTTAAGGTACCAAATCCATAAGGTAATTTTGTTGTCATCACAAATGCTTAAGAAGAAGCTCTAGGTGGAATGTTAATACAAGATGGGTGAGTTATCACCTACAAATCTAGGAAGTTGAAGTCATACATGCAAAACTATGCTCTGCATGATTTAGAGTTAGCAGCAACTGTCCATGCATTGCAAATGTGGAGGCACTATTTACTTTGGAAACCGTTTGAACTAAAGACTAATCATCATGGTTTGAAGTATCTGTTTACCTAGCCAATTCTGAATGCACAACAAAGGAGGTGGCTTGAGTTGATATCAGATTACGATTTTGAGATTAATTATATTAAGGGAAAGGAAAATAGAGTTGTTGATTCCATAAATCAAAGGAGACATATCTCCTCGATGGTATCAATTCATTCTGATTTTAGGAATCAAGTATTGCAAAAGTTCAAGGGCGACAAGTACTATGAACAAGTCAAGCAAGCACTCTTAGAAAATCCATAGGATTCCAAGTATGGAGGATTTTTTTTTGAACTTGATGGACTACTTAGATATAGAGGGAGAATGTATGTGCCAGACTATCAAGAATTAGGAATACAGTGTGGCAAGAAGTTCATACCATACCTTATTCTGGACATCCTAGAGTAACAAAACTTTTGGCAGATGTAAAGCCATTATATTTCTAGAAGGGAATGAAGAGGTATGTTGCAAGGTTTGTAGCAAGTTGTTTAGAGTGCCAAATGGTGAAAGTAGAGAATTATCCCCTAGTAGGACTATTATACCCTCATGAGATTCTGAAAAGGAAATGGAAAGTCATTAGTATGGATTTTATGCAAGGACTCCCTATGTCCAAGAATAATCATAACACTATTCTTATGGTAGTAGTGTTAGAACACAATAATGTACTGAGTGGTGGGTGAATCAATGCATCCCACACTTAATACAATTCAATCAAAACTTATTACTCTCTTAAATAGATAAAGCATTCAAAACACAAGCACACAACCACGACACTAGATTTATGTAGAAAGCCCTACAAGGGAAAAACCAAAGTGAGAAATCTACTTGGAGCTATTGTCTAAATCTAGCCTCACAAAATGAAACAAGATTTACAACAAGTTTTATGGTTTCAGCCAAAGTAATTTTACAACTCCCTACAAATTACAACACTTATAGATGGAAGCTACAACCTCAACATGCAACACTTGATGAATTCAGGTGATCAACTACCACTACAACACACAACGCCTTTGTTACCTCTAACTCACTGCTTTTAGAACAATCACACTTTTCTACCTTTAGCTCACTACTTCTGGAACTCTTTCTTCAGTACACACACTTACATACACTATTGCCTTTGACTCACTAACTTCAACACACTTCAATTACTTTTTTGCATACTCACATATACTTTGTTTCCTTCAGCTCACTACTTTCAACACATTACACACATTACATTTCCTTCAACTCACTACCTTCAACACATTACACTTTTATCACATCGAACACCTCAAACACACTTTGCACCAAACTTAATCTTCCATTTATATCCTTTGTAAGCTTCAAAAATTCTTTCCTTGTCGGCCAAGTTGAAACATGTAGACATGAAACATGCAATGGCGATAATGAGTCAACTTCAAAACATCCACAGGAAGAGGAAATCGAATGTGATCCAAGCTAGGAGATAAGCAGAACCAATTTAACAAAAAAATGGTGCAAACACTTCAACCTTTCAAGTCGGCCCAACAAACACTTAACCTTCCATGTATTAACTCCAGACCACAAGAAGTACCAAAGAGACCAGATAACACTATGTGGATCACATTACAAACATGAAATGATATTCAAAAAAATTCTCATGCACTCTTTTTATAGCTTCACACAACATTATGCTAGCGCAAGAAAAAAGACACTGGACCCAACATCTCTTGCAAACCCATAAAACATAGTCTTGAGATAGTATATTGAAAAACATACTTGTGGTATACCTCAACAACTAAAACTTTAAATGAGAAAACATATAGACAATTTGAACTAATTCTCCAAACCTTAATACCACAACATTAATTGTGGAGAAATGTAGAGCATTTCTCTGAACCTTTCTGATTGCAATCAACACAAACTTCACTCTACAAGCTCTAGAAACTTTTGTGATAAATTCTATTTTCTAAAAAAAGAAACATACCTACTTAACACTTGTATCTGACTAACTTCCATACCACATGACCAAATATTCAAATGTGGAGGAATGCAAAGCATTAGTCAAAGCTTCTTCAGTATAACTTCCTGATCCACTGACTGCAAGAAAAATATTTCATGCTTTATTTCATATCTTTATGCAATGTTTTATCTCAAATGATAGAGAACACAATTATTCACAACACTTTTGATCAACACACTGATTACTTCACACACTACCACTATGTTGGCATCAGAGATAACACCTTTAACTAGACAACACCTGCAACAATCTCCATTTTGTTTCCATCAACGACAACACTTGCAACAAGCTTGCAACAAATAGTTATTGAGGGAAGTTTCATGGCTATTTTAACTAGATTACATTGTGAATTTGTTAATAAATTTCCTTTACAAAATATATGTAATTTTTTCTTCAGGGGCGCTACCCCCAACAACCCCTTCCCACCATGGGCTTCACCCCTAGGCCCCTATTGGGGGGGTGGTCCCCTCAAAATCCACAGGAGGGGATTTACCCCCTGCACTCCCCCGTTAATTAATTTGGGGGGAAACCACATTGGGAAAAGTGGCCAAAAAATTAAACTCCAAAGTCTAAGAAAGCTCCACAGACCAACATTTATAACATACTATAATGAAGTATTTATAACCATTCAACCTTTTTGTTGAGCCAAAAAGCATCAATGTTTAATTATTTTACATGTTTTCCATGTCTATTGTGTCATCTTCACATTTCATGGTACTCGAAACCATTTCCCTTGCATCAAAAACCATATGCCCTTATACATGAACAATATCTCTAAGGGGGACACAAATATCGAATGACATTGAGGAAGCTTCCCCTATATTATCACATTCATTTGAGACATTTTATGGATTTTTGGGATGTATCAAGAGGTAGGTGAAGTTTGTGAGAAAAATTGGGTTTGATGTACAAATGAAAGTATGCAAATGTACAGTGGGGTTCCAAAAGTCTAGTAAGTAGGAATTTAATAGAAAGTTGAACCTCACAAGCAATTTATAAGTTATAAAATTTCAAGATAACTATGAAGGTTTGAGGAGTACATATGGAAAGGAATTGAAGATCAAAGATTTGTGAATGCATTAAGAAAATATAAAATTCAATGAGAATAAATAATTTAATAGAAAATCATTGAGATTAATGTACGAGAACCATAGTGGGATTGAATACACCTTAAATTCTCCTTTGAAGCTTGGTAATTTTCATCTCACTCCATTTGTATCTTGAATGATGACGGTCAAGGTTAGTAGGTGAATGAAATAACAATTTGTAGCCATGTGTGGGAAGAGATCCTTAAAAAATGATAAAGCCTACCAAACGGACATGGAGGCACTAATTAACAACACAACTATTATATGTTCTAATAATGTAATGGAGGTGCATGAACCAATGGATGTGATGAAACTAGAAAAATTCAAATTTATTATTTTTTTATGCAGTTGAAACATAAAAAAATGAGGTTCATCAAAATGGGATAATGGAAAAAGGGTGTATGATGGACCTATTTCTCTAATTCCATTCAAGGAAATCAGATCCAAACAATGAAATGACTAACAACCAAAAGATGAGTCAAATCAAGGTATGAATCTGCAAATTTCCCTTTTATGCAAGGACGAGAGTCCCTATTAAACAACACTTTGGGGAGAAAGATTTAAACTATCAAATAAACTCCAAAATGCAAGCTATAAAGGGAAAATAAAAGATTGTACTCAAAACTATTGGAACCAGCAATCAAAAGGTAAATGTGAGAAATGGAAAATGTTTTGTACCAGTCATCAAAAGTTCCTTTTTGAAGCTCACTGAGGACACATTCGCCCTATGATGAATGGATCCTGGTGAGGGCTCTGTAAAAATGCTTTCTGGTTTCTTTGCTCCTATGTCTGCACTCCCAGATTCCTAAGTGTCATAGTCCGAGAGCCAGAAATAAATATTTTAAAAGTGTTTCCATGAGATGACAACTTTCCTTGCAATTTTGACAAATTTGCAACTTTCTTCAAATTTTCTCTTCAAAGGATCTTCCACCTAAAACCTGCAAACACAAACACAAGAGAAAAATCTTGTTTTGGTGATGGGGGGTTTGCCTCAGTCAAACCCTATTTGAGTATTTAAACTTTGAAATGAAATCAAATAGCATGAAGGAAATGATGAATGAACAATGCAATGTCACCACTCACCAAACCTTTGATTAAACCTTGGAATGCAAATCTACAACTAGCATGAAGTGGCCTTAATGGATGTGAATATTGATCTTGAAACTTGTTTTGAAATAATTCCTTTGAATGCTTGAAAGGATCTTAAACTCTACATCACCATATTAGCTCAAACAACATGCATGATGCAAGAAGACTTTGACATAATAATGGAATCTTGATTGCTACAATAATTCTTCAATAAATCTGCTCTTGAATGCTCTTGAATTTCTCACTTGAATATCCTTAGCTTTCTTGAAATCTTCTAGGTGAAATATAGTGAAATGACCTCTTATTTATACATATGTTAAGATTAATTCCTGAAATTCAAATATCACAAGCCGACATCTGAATATACATTTGAAATCATTAAAATACCACCAAAAAATAGTTTAAATTTAGGTCCTAAGCCTAAGTGAGGACCCATTCACCCTATGGCGAATGGGTCCTAGGTCACTTACCTAGGACACTCATTCTTCAAGGATGAGTGTTATGCCATGGAATTAAAGAATGTTGGGTTTTAACCTTTGAAAATTGAAATTAATTAGGCTTGGATTTGAATTAAAGGGACCAATTAAGGCATAATTAACTTCAATTAATTAATGAGGCCCTAGATAAGTGTGAAAGTGTAATGGTACACCTTACAACACTAAAATAAGGCACAATTAAGTCTATTTTAATACATAAGGTCTTAAACTTAATGTGAATATGTAGAATACATATTACAACACGAAATTAAGGCATAATTAAGTTCATTTTAATGAATTCTAAATTAAGTGTGAAAAAGGGATACTTTTTCCTACACTACAATAGTATGTCCTACTAGATAAGTTACCATCCCCCAAACCAATTATACACTAGTATTTTTATAGCTATTTTAAATATCATATAATGTGTTGACCACTAGAGTAAACCTAATTAGAGGGGTCAAAAAATGTTGGCACCATTGATAGCTCAACACTCACCCACACAAATAGTGCATCATTTTTTTTGACAATACTAGCAAGGCTCTATGAATGTGTTGAGATGTTAAGTGTTTTAGCCTATTTCTTCCAAATTTTCCCTTACTACATAAAATTTGTAGATGGAATTAAACATATATTAGTTATTAGTTATATTATTATTTTGGTTAGTTAGTAATAATGGTTATGTATCATCTACTAATTAAAGTAGTTTTGGGTATTTTTCGATAATTGGAATTCCTTAGCAACCATCAACAAGCTTATATACTATTCTATAGTCAGGAAAAGGAACCATGCTGTTAAAAAATCATTCCCTTCCTCATTATTTTATAAGGTCATTTAAGGAATTAATGAATAAATAAATAACTATTATATCTTCTAAAATATACTATTATTCTTATACGAGACACTTACAAATGTATAAACATATTTATTATGCTTAAGTAGTTGCATGTATATATAGGTGAGTAAATGTTTGGCATTATTGCCTTCAAAGAAGTTGGGTTAAAATGGTCATATAATGACAACTAATTGAAGAACCTATATAGTCTAATCAAGAAAGAGAAGGTGGACTCACACAAGACCTAGAAAACCTATGGGATATATTGGTGAAAGAACACATATGGAAGGAATTTGAATGGAGGAAAATCCTATAAGAGGTCATTTTTGACAACCTGAGAGTTATTGAAGAAGTAGGCATACTCCTTGATCATATACCAAGACTCCTTGCAATAAATATCTTAATACTTCGAGACCCATGTGTCAAATGGGATAGTGAAGTAGAGACAAAAATAAGGTAGCACTATGAGGATAGAAGCAAACAAGAGGAAGAATAAATAAATACATATTAATGTCAAATCCCTTGATATTAATTCCCTTATACCCAAACAAGAATCAAAAGACACAAAAAAGTGTTGAAAGAATATAACAAGAGGTGATGTGGTACTTGAGGATTGTAGAGAAAAGATAACAATGGAGAAGAGTAGGAGAAGTATCCAAAGAAGACATAATTGTACAAGTCCCAATTCGAAGCCCATCCGAAGAATAAAGCCAAATTCAAGGCATGAATTGAAGTCAGAGCCCCAATTGAGAAGAAAAAAACACTTTCACTATAAAAAAATTATAATCAAAGAGTGAGAATATATAGCAAGGCATTTACCACAAACACAAAAATCATGGGTAGATCTTTTTTATCAGGTACAAAAAACAATAGACAAAGAAGAAGGGGAGATAGAATCTAAACATTCATTGACATAGACATACGAGAGTAATATTTGAGATATCAAAGAATTGATGATTAAATAAGAAGTGGTGATTGAAGTAACTAATTCAAGGACTCTTTAACCAAAGGTGTACAAGAAATAGATTGAAGGAAACTCAAGTGTATGGAATGAGGAAGCAAGATGAGTTGAGGATTCTCATGTGGTCGAGAGTGAAAGAGAAGCATTAGAGAGATTGAATCAAAACTCCCTATTAAGTCATTTATAGGAATGAATGTTGCATTACAATAGAAATATGTTGATTCCCCCATCAAGTCCCAATATCAAAAGGAAAAGTTTCCCAAATTCACAAGCAATGGCTCACAAGATCTTGCAAGGCATTGTAAAACCTACGAGACTATCTAGATAGAAAATGGTCAAGACAATAGATCCTATTGGCCACAGTACTTCCCAACAACACTAAGGGGCATAGTTATAGACTAGTACACAAATATTGGCATGAATCCTAAAACTTATTGGGAAATATTGAAAAATATTTTAAATACGACTTCAAGTTACTGCAACATGATAATGATTGTAGAAAAATTTTTAACATGAAGCAAGGCAAATACAAGAATGCCATATCCTATAATGATAGGCTCAAGGAACTCCTAGTAATTTATAAAAGGAACCGACTAATGATTTGAAGAAGAGATGGTTCATTAAAGACCTCATTACATCACTATAGAAGAAGATGAAGGAAGTTTCACTCTCTTCTTATATAGAATCCTACAATAAGGTCGTGGATATAAAGAGTGAAGACAAAATTTCTTCTTGTGGAAAAAAGAAGATAGAAGATGATAAAATTTTGGATGTTAGCAATGACAATGATTAGAATCCATACAATCCTTGAGAAGAGATATTATGTGGATAATTAAGAAACTAAAATAATATTAAGAAACCAATAAAGAAATTAAAGAACTCTAGTGTACATAGTATAAATGCAAAGGACAAATTAAAACCAACTATCCAAATAAATTAATTTTTGATATCTATCAATTTCTAGGCCACTTAATCAAAGAATGCAAATATAATTTGAAAACCAAGAGTACACAAGTACTCTTCACACAAGGTGGGTTATCCACTCCACCAAGTACATCACCCAAGCACTATAATAATAACAATGTATCACCCCTAAGATATCAAAGTAGAAGATCTAATAATAATAGATTCAATAATAATAAAAGTGAAAGAAGACCTAGATACAATATGACTCAAAAGGATGCCATGTTATACAATGTATATAATGCAATGAATGGGGGAAATTTTCCAAAGACTACCAAAACAATAAAAAAAAAAGGATTCTTGTGTAAGTGGTTTACACCAAGAGACCATGAGGATACTAATTTCCCAAAATAAAAATCCACCATCAATATGATTGATGTAAACAAGAAAATAACAAATTTTTAGTAGTCACATGAGCATAAACTAATAAGGTAGTATATTCTGATCAAAATATCGAGAAATAAAGACTCTAGAAAGCAAAATAAAATTTATAAAAAGTTATGAAAAGAGAACACTAGTTTTATAATGAAAATGTAAGTGCCTCCATGAGACTTGAATAAGATAAAAATATTCTAAGGTGAGTATTGCAACCTACCTACCCATGAAATGGTGGACCTCTTACAAAACATGTCAAAATTAAGGCTTTCAATCACTACCATAATACATAGTAGCAAAAAAGAAGGAAGAATGGGCCAAGAGAAGGGAAGACAATTCCATTGTACAATCATCAAGTAATAGATCCCTTGTTGTTGATTACTAAAGTGGTGAAGAAACCAACCATAGTACATATGGAGATTCATAGGAAGAATCTAAGGAACACAATCATTGGGGGAGGATTGAGGGTAAACGTACTTCTTGAAGATACTTGGAAGATCCTTGATAAACCTACCATCTAGCTACCAAATTTTCAATTGGTAGGATCCAATCAACAATGAATTAAAGTGTTAGGGGTGTTAATGGTCCAAAAATTACTGATAGTAACTCAAACATTTATCTTTAATTTTATAGTTATTTCCTTACATAAAAATGAATGTGATAAATTGTTGGGTTGGGGATGGCTAATAGCAACCAAATTTGACCACAATGAGAAGAACACAATATTTATTAAAAACAAGGGAATGAAGTATGTAGTATATTTGATAAACCAAGCCATTAGTAAGGAAGTAATTTACTCATATTCAACTTAGACTCAAGAGAAACTTGGGTAGAAGAAGAAAAGGGAACTATGGAGCCAGGTGATGAAATATTCTTAGATCTACAACATTGCTTAGAAGATGAAATAGTTCCCTTAGTAGATCATTTCACTAGAACAATAAGAATACTATGAGTTGTTTCATTCATAATGTAACATGGTAAAAATCATGGAAATTGGGGGGCTAAGAAAGATAAGGAAAATGTGGAAGAGATCATTTGATATCAACAAGTCATACATTTCCACTAGAGTATGGGGAATACAAAGTGGGGAATGCAATGCTAGATGGCACTCCTACATATAAATTTAAATGAAATAAGTATAAAATATGAATAACCTACAACCAAGAAAAAAAATCTAGGATCTAAGAAGGTAGTTCAAAAGTTATAATGGTTGATGACAATTGGAATCCAATGTCAAATACTGTAGCATTAAAAAAATCTAGAATATAAGGACATCTTTGCATGAACTTACAAATACCTTAATAAAGTACCATTAGAATTATGCATGCATTGAATTCCCTTAATACTTGGAGCATAGTTGGTCAAAAAAATACCTTATTGGATGAATCAAAACTATGCAAAAAAAGTTTAGGAAGAAATAAAGAAATTGTTAGAAGCAAGAATAATATTCAAAGTTGAAACCAGTGATTGGATATTTCCCATAATCATATTACTAAAGAATGAATTTGAGAAAATTACAATATGTGTCGATTTTTAAAGCCTTAAAATGATGAATATTAAGGATCCATTTCTATCCCATTCATAGATTTTATTCTTGAAGAAGTAGTAGGACATGATATCAACTCCTTTATTGATAGATTCTCTAATTACAACTAGATAAGAATTGTTGAAGAAGATAAGCTAAAGAATACCTTCATAGTATAAGATGGAGTATAACAAATAATTGTTCAAAATATGCAATGCTCCCACAAAACTCTAGAGAGTAATCCTACATATCTTTGATAAAATTTCTATAGGAAATTTCAAGGCCTTCTTATAAGACTAATCAATCAACAATGACCAAGAAATGCATTTAAAATCCCTAGTCGAGTGCATGGAATGATGCAAACCAACTTAAGTGACCTTAAATGTTGGTATGTGGTGACTGATCATGCTACAATGTACACTCTTTAGTACTGTACACTCTTCATGTGTCCTCACCTTTTTTCGCTTCGTCACCGAAAAAGAAAAAGTTGACTTTTTAAACCCTAATTTTTGGAAGCTTCTAAAAGCTTGTTATAAGCGGTTGGGATGGGGAGTTGTAGCATGGAATTATTCGCAATATTGTAATACGTTTTGCACTAGATAATAAAATCATTGGATGGCTGCGGTTTTGTGGATGTAGCCCAGATTGGGTGAACCACATTAAATTCTTTGTGTTGTCTTGTTTTTGCAATAATTTTTTGTGGGTTTTATTTCTCTATTTTTATTATTTATATCTGCATTTAACTTGTTAGATATCTAACTTGTAACCCTAACAAGTGGTATCAGAGCGAGTTGTGTTCAGTTATCATCTGTAGGAAGGTCTCATGGTTGAGTGGGAGTCTTACGGTTGAGTGGGAGAAACGGCAGACGAGGGTAAGTTGAAGGTTGAGAAGTTCAATAGGCAGAACTATCAGTTATGGAAGATGCAGATGGAGGACTACCTCTATCAAAAGGATTCATGGCAGCCATTGGGAGGGAAAACAAAGAAACCCTCAGTGATGTCTGACGAGGATTGAGATATTTTGGACAGAAAGGCACTTGGCAGTATTCGTTTATGCCTAGCACAATCGATGGCATTCAATATTACAAAAGCAAAGACAACTCAAGAGTTGATAGAAACCCTAGCAAAGTTATATGAAAAGCCTTTCGCTTCGAATAAGGTATTTCTTATGAAGCATTTATTTAATATGAAAATGGTAGAAGGTGGGTTAGTTGCTGGTCATTTAAATGAGTTTAATACAACTATCTGTCAATTAAATTATGTAAACGTAAACTTTGATGAAGAAGTTAGGGCTCTTTTGGTTATGTGTTCTTTGCCTGAAAGTTGGAATAGCTTGGTAATGGTTGTTAGCAATTTTGTTTATGGTTCGAATACATTGAAATTTGATGATGATGTTGTTGGTGTTATTTTGATCGAGGAAATTCATAGGAAAAGATCAGGTGAACATCCACATCAGGCAGTGTTTTGAATGCAAAAAGCAGGGAAAAAACAAAGGAGAGAGGAAACAATTCTAGAAGTCATGGGAAGTCACGAGGAAAATCAAAGGAGAGAAGGTCCCAATCTAGAGACAAGAGGGATTGTTGGTATTGTGGTAAGCCGGGTCATTTAAAGAAAGATTGTTGGTCTCAAAAAAATAAAGGAGATAAAAAGGAAGGAAATAAAGAGGAAAATGTGGTAAGTAATAAATTTGATGAGGATGCTTTGATTCTTTCCCTTGAAAATGTTGATGATTCTTGGGTGTTAGATTTAGGGGCTTCATTTCATGCTACGCCCCATATAAATTATTTTCTTGATTATGTCCAAGGGGATTCTAGGCTAGTTTATTTGGGAGATAACAAAGCCTATCAGATAATAGACTTCGGCACATGAGTGCAAAAGGTATGAATGTACTTCATTCAAATAATGTTGTACTAGGTCTAAAATGTGTTAATATGGATTTATGTGAAAGTTGTGTGTATAGAAAACAAAAGAGAGTTAGTTTTCTCAAAGATGGGAAACAAAAGAAAGATAAGAAGTTGGAGCTTGTGCATATGGATGAATGGGGACCAACTTAGGTATCTTCTCTCAGTGGATTTTAGTATTATGTTACATTCATTAATTATGCAACTAGGAAGGTATGGATTTATTTCCTTAGGCAAAAATCTGATGTATTTGAAACTTTTAAAAAATGGAGAAGCTTGGTTGAGAATGAGATGGCTAAAAAGTTAAAATGTCTCAGATCTGATAATGGTGGTGAGTATTGCAGAAAAGAGTTTGAATATTATTGTTTCTCTAATGATATTCGTAGGTAGAAAATGGTTCCAAGGAATCCACAGGAAATGGAGTGGTTGAGCGCATGAATAGAATAATAACGGAGTGTGCACAGACTATGAGATTGCATGTTGGGCTACCTTTAAAAATGTGGGTAGAGGCTATAAACACTATTGCTTATTTAATTAATAGAGGTCCCTCTAATCCTTTGGGTTGTGGTATTCTAGAAGAAGCATGGACAAGTAAGAAGGTGAGTTATTCTTTTCTCAAAACCTTCAATTGTGAAGTATTTGCACATGTAGATTCTGAAAATAGAACCAAGCTTGATGTAAAATCAAAGAAATGTATATTTGTTGGATATGGCATTGATGAATTTGATTATAGGCTTTGGGATTTTGAAAATAAGAAAATTGTGAGAAGCAGGGATGTCATATTCAATGAAAAAGTGTTGTACAAAGATCGGTTGCAGTAGCATGAGAAGAAAGAAAATGATTATGAAGTGTTGGATGATACTCCAAACAATGATGTTCCAATGATTCCTCATGCTCTGCAACAACAACAAAAAATACCACAAACTCCGGTGAATGTTAGACGATCTTCAAGGATAAGTAGAAATCCGGAAAAAAATTCTCCCTCTTTGTATACTGTTTTATTAACTGATGCTGGTGAACCATAATGTTATCATGAAGCTATGCAGGTGGATACCAAGGTTCAGTGAGAGCATGAAATGGAAGAAGAAATGGACTCCTTGCTGAAAAATCAGACTTGGGAATTATGCAAGTTGCTAGCAGGTAAAATGGCTTTACCAAACAAATGGGTTTATATGCTGAAAGAGGAGGATGGAGGTAAGAAAAGATTTAAAGACAGATTAGTTGTAAAGGGATTTGCACAAAAAAAGGGTATTAATTTTGATGAAATATTTTCTTCAGTTGTTAAATTGACTTCTATTTGTACTATTTTAAGTATTGTGGTTGCTGAAGATTTGCATTTAGAACAACTTGATGTTAAAACAACCTTTCTCCATGGTGATTTGGAAGAGGAAATATATATGGAACAACCACAAGGATTTGAGGTCAAAGGTAAGGAGAAACTAGTGTGCAGATTGAAGAAAAGTTTATATAGCTTGAAGCAAGCACCTCGACAATGGTATATTAAATTTGATAGTTTTATGGCTGAGCAAGGCTACAACAAGTTTAACTCAAACCAATGTGTTTACTTTAAGAGGTTAGCTGAAGATAGCTACATTATTTTACGTTTATATGTTGATGATATGCTTGTAGCAGGGTCTAACATGGATCACATAAAGGAGTTAAAACAACAGTTAGAAAATTCATTTGATATGAAGGATTTGGGGGTAGCAAAACAAATCCTTGGTATGAAGATTATAAGAGATAGGAAAAATAAAATTGTTTCTATCTCAGGCTGATTATGTTGAAAAGGTGTTGTAGAGATTTCATATGGAGAATGTGTGAATATAAAATTCCCAAGCTCCCTTTAGGTTATTTTATTTTGCTTAAGTACCGACCACACTCTCCATTAAAAAGGTAATATCGAGCTCCTTTCACAAAGGCTTTATGTGAATACCACCACTTGTCAGTTGAGTGCTCCTCGCAAGGTTTCCTTCTCTCGCTTTTCAAAAACCATTGCCATGCTTCCACGTGTCAGTAGTTCACAATATTTTGTGCCTCTTCCCATTTCTCTCCTTTCGGCACCTGATCGCATGCCATGTACCATCGATCCACACACATCTCTTGGCGACCCCCACCTTTTGCACAGTATGCTTGGAGACCTCCACGTGTCCTCGCAACACAATTTTTTCATCACATAAAGGGAAGGATGAACGTCCGCCCTGATTGCTTGCCACATAATCTTCTAGAAAGATTCATCGCAAAGGAAAAATTGCAAGCAACAACCTCACACCAGTTGCCATGTTTAGTAACTACCACCATGAGTGGATAGCACATGTCAATGCTCTAGTCTACTGGGATCACTGCCATCATTCACAGGGGATGCATCCGGCTCTAAGGCATCCTCGTTCATGGATCAAATCTTTTTGGTCACAACAACAAGGGGAAATCATTGCTAAAACATCATTTCTCATGATTGGAGGATCTTTTTTGTTACGAGCTCACCAAGTTGGGTTTTCATTATAAATACTGCTTATTCTTTCGAACCAGGAGTTCAGATTTTTGAAAGAAGAATTGGTAGAAGAACTAGGCCTTTCATTGCTTTATTGGATTATTGTAAAGAACTCACAGATTGTGTCATTGTTCGACCTTTCTGTTTTCTTTGATATTTGATAGGTTTTACTATGCCATTATTGTACTGAATGTTTCATTTACAAAACTTCTATAAATTTAATGCAAGTTTACTGGTTTAGATCATGTCTTTGACTCCTCTTTCTAGCAAATGTGTATGAAAGTTATTTTATGTCATTTAGTGAATCATTCAAGCTTCTATCTTTATTTTTTCCATTCTGGAACACAACAAACTACTGAACAAGCCCTTAAATCACATATGAAAGATAGATTTACTATCCCTATATCTAAATCTTAGCACATCTCCTTAGTTAGATCCTTTTATTTTATATATGCTTCCTTTTCCCATTCAAAACCCCAATTACAAAAGAAGTCGGCTTCTTTAAAATCCGGAGGTTACTCAGTTTAGCACAATAGGTCCCCCCTTTTAACTGAGTTTCCCACAAAGGGTTGTTACCTTGCCAATTTTTGGTATCAACAGTTTTTTATTTTTCCTGGCATGCCCGGTGGGACCACTTAAATATACCAAATCTAGAGGGTGTATAAGCCATTGGCCTATTACTAGGTCATGAACCACAAATAATCCTTGCTTGTTAGTGCCCCACTAGTAGCAACACATATTCAAAATCACCCAATAGGACTGTCGGATCCCAGCCATGATGCAAATCACAAACCAAAATTATGTGGCTTGGGATGCCGAAAGTCCCCTTGTTTCCCTAGTCACACCTGTCATTTGAGGCCCTATCCCAGTCTCCAAAATTTACTGAGGATGGCTCAAGAACACCATCCGAACATTTGCAAGATGTTGCAGACGTGTGTTTGGTGCACAGAGTGACCAATTAGAACATAACGCTAATATTGTTTGCTGCTTCTTTGCGAGGAAGAGCACTAGATTGGTATCGCACTTTGCCGACTAACTCTATTGATACTTAGGATCAGCTCAAGGATCCTTTTTATGAAAGATTCTCTAATGATGGAGATAGGTCTTTGCTATATCACCAGCTATCAACAATCAAATGACCTCCATATGAAGCCACGAATGATTTCAACGCCCAATTCCATACAACCTGGTAGACAATCCAGAATGCCATCCAACCTCCGCATGAGTTAGCATTTATGTTCTACTTAAAGTCCATCAACGCCGACATCTCCATGATGATCTAGTCACTTGGTGGGACCACGCTATTGGATGCATACAACATAGCAGTTAAGGTGGACAACAACCTAATCGACGTCGGAAAGTTACCACCTAGGCCCATTATGCCGATATTCCCTAAAATATCGGCCTCTACTCAGGAGATGCCATCTACTAGCACACCCACACCACCCCCATCTATGTACATATATCAGAGTGCACCGCAAAATTTTGCTTCTACATCTGGTCCTCCGAAGGACGAGATGAGTGGCATAAGGGAGATGTTATGAAACTTAACAAATGAAGTAACCACTATCAAGCACAACCAGGCTGCTCCTCCGAGACCATCCTGCCAAAGTTATCAAAGTGGCAGACCCTCCTACCAATAGAACCAATATCAAGAAGCCGTACACATGACTCTGATGACCCAAATAAATAACCAGATAGTCCGAGTACCGACTCCGCTGGGAGTGACTCAAACAAGTACAAGCAGAGAGCTGACCGCAGGGTAGAACAATCTTGCCAAGGATTTTAATCCCTAGTGCTATCCCTACGATGACGTGCATATGCCTCAAAATTGTTTGCATGGAAATTTGCAGCAAAAGGTCGCGAAGCAGTGCAACCAAGGTGTGGCGACAAATTCAGGACATACATATGCCTCTCCCCAAATGGAGAATGCGGTTCTCACTGCACAAATGCAAGGAATTCCCTTGGGAAAATAAAATGACATAGCTCCCAACCATGCCCTCCTCTCATGGATGGAAGGAGAGGAAGAAGTGTTCACTTATGAAGCATCTACATCGGCAACCCCACAAGTATAGTCCGACTACAACACTCGATCAAAGAGGATATTCATAGGTGAACCGGTCACTCTGCAGCCTAGAAGCAGCTTAGATCAACCCCTTGGCCCTTCCACAATTTCTCCACAACCACAGTTGTGCAAGGAAATTATCATCACCATATTCAAGGAACAGAAGCCTCCAAATCTTCCACCCTTCAACATGGTGGAACAATTGAAGAAATCTTCCACTAATGTATCCCTTTGGGATATCTTAGCCATTCCAGAGCAGAAGTCATTACTATAGAAGTCCCTATAGAAAGATACGACTATACAGTCAATCAGACAAGCTTCCAAAAATGCTACTGACTCATCACCTCCAGCCAAATTTCTTACGAATACTAAAAAGGAGGCTTCACCTAAAGCAAAAGAGGAGAAACCAAAACCTAAACCCTTTTTCTTAACTCTCATTGTAGGGAAGAAACTGTTGCACAACTCCATGATCAACTTCGGTGCCAACACCAAAGTCATGCCCAAGCAGATAGTTGAAGCCTTAGGGCTTAGCTATGAGCCCTTAAAAAGAGGAGTTATGCAACTAGATGGGAACAAGGTTGAAACTATAGGCCTCATTAAATACCTCCCCTTAACTTTTTTTTCCTGTCCTAGCATCAAAGTACTGCAAGACACCATGATCATTGACATCCCTCCAATGTTCAACCTCTGCCTATCTAGGGAATTCACCTCAAAAATAGGCGGATACCTTTCTTTGGATTGGTCCCACCTATTTCTCAAAACTAAGCACGGGGCTAAAATGAAGATAATATCAGAACCTTTGCATGCAAAACATGTAGTTGATGAAGCCATGATCAAATTTGAAGTCACTCATACCTCTGCCACCGAAGAAGAAGACAATGATAGCAAGCTACTGGGAGATGAGCAGGTGACCGAAGACAAAGATGATCAAGAAGAAGTCTTCTTAACCAAGTATGTAGGCCCCAATCCTTTCAGCAATTATCATGCTACATGTTTGGGCATGTATGCCATCTATGATGAAGATCAAGAGTTCTCGAGGGTATTGAAGGAATCCATGGCCGAACAAGCCTTAGAGCTCTGGAAATTGCACTTCGATGGTGCGAGATGCAAGGTTGGTGCTGGTGCAAGGATATGCCTCACGTCTCCATCTAATGAGAAAATCCTCAAGTCTTTCTGCTTCTAGTTTGCTTGCTCAAACAATGAAGCAGAATATGAGGGTCTTGTGCAAGGAATAAGCCTCACGAAGTGCATGGGTATCAAACAATTAGTGGTGTTCGAAGATTCTGAACTCATAATCAATCAAGTAAAAACATCTCCGCTACAAAAAAAGTCTGTATGCAGTCTTATAGGCATAGGGTATGGGACCTCATCAAATTTTTTGAATATTTTAACATCCACACAGTTCCAAGGGAGCAAAATTCAGATGCAGATCGCATGGCGACGATAGGATCTCAATTCGATCTTATCTCCGACTTGATTGAGAATGTACACTTTGTGTGATTAATCATCTAAAACTCCATTCCAGATAATGATTAGAGCTAGAAAGTATTCAAAAGTGATAAACACATCGCTTCATTTATTCAACAGTCAGGAGAGTTCGGCGATCAGTTTCAGCCAAAAATTGAGGAAGCATACGAAGGACAGATCATCCAGTTGAAATGAAACAAGCTTCTGAAAGGGTTGGTCAATCTCAAAAATCTATTTGATTGTGATGACACAAGGAATGATAGGAGGAAATTTGTAGCAAACCAAGCAGAATTCACCAACCTTGAGGTCGAGAATGAAAGAAAAATGAAGGTCAAGAAATAAGTCACGCAGTGTGATAAAGATAGGCTTATACGCTTCTACAAAAAATACAAAGGGGTTGTGGCCTAGTCTTATCATGACCTCAGGGGGTATAATCTTGACATTATCCAACACACCATCAAACTAACAGAAGGTACTAAGCCTGTCTGACAAAAACAGAGGCCCGTCAATCCAAAGATTGAAGCCTTAATGGCACAAGAGATAGAGAAGTTGATCCAGTCCAAGATTGTCTTTCCAATCAAGCATAGTACATGGGTATCTAACCTTGTTTTGGTTCAAAAGAAAAATAGAGACATTCACCTCTGTTTTGACTTTCATGACTAAATAGAGAATCACTAAAGGATCATTACCCACTACCTTCCATGGAATCAATCTTGCAGACAGTGGCAGGTTCAAAGATGTTTTCTCTGTTAGATGGTTTCTCGGGCTATAATTAGGTTTGGGTTAAAGAAGAAGATCAACACAAGACCACGTTCACCACCAAGTGGGGAACTTTTGCATATGCCAAAATTCCTTTTGGCTTATCAAATACGGGGGCCACTTTCCAACGGGCAATGGACATCGCATTCAGCGAACTGATCAACAAAATCATCCTCATCTATTTAGATGATCTGACTGTATTTTCCAAATCTAAAGATGACCATTTTGATCATCTAGAAATGGTTTTTAAAAAATACCAAGAGTGCGGGGTATCCCTGAACCCCAAAAAAAATTGTTTTCGGAGTAGCACAAGGCAAATTGTTGGGGGCATGTAGTGTCCCAAGAAGGAATCACTATTGATCCCAAAAGGGTAAAAGAAATCAAAGAACTTCCTCTTCCAGTAAACAAGAAAGGAGTCCAATATTTTTTGGGGAAGGTTAACTTTGTAAGCAAGTTTATTTCTGATTTTGTAGGAATAATTAGACCAATCATCCTGATGCTAAAAAATGACCAGTTGTTCAAATGGACAAAATAAGCAAGAGAAGCCTTCAAGAGGGTGAAGGATGCTATTTCTTCAACTCCTGTGTTGGAAAATCCAGACTTACCAAAAGACTTCATAATGTATGTTTTTAGTAGCAAGATAAGCATCGCCACTGTGCTGATTGAGAAGGATGATGAAGGAAAGGGAGAGAATCCTATAGCATTCCATTCCCAAAAATTGAAGGAGTACGAAACAAACTATAACTTCATTGAAAGGCAAGATTTCGCAATTGCAAAGGGACTCAAGAAGTTCTGGAATCTTATAGCTTGCACTAAGGTGATTGTTTATGTCACACATTCCAATGTGCGAAAGTACATCATGGAAGGACAAATCACTGACAAAAGGGCCAACTGGATCACTAAGATCCTAGAATATGACATTAAGGTCAGGCCTACGAAGACTGTCAAAGGAAGAGGGTTGTGCAAATATTTGGCGCACGATGAAGAAATGGAAGCTGAGGAAGAGCAAGCGGAGATAGTCCTAACAAATGAGTCTGAACCTGAAGGCTATTGGCTGATGAATAGGGTAAGATTTATGCACACCGAAAAGTATCCATCGGGAATTCTTTCTCAAAGAAGAAGATTCTACCAACTGAAAAACATTGGGCACTCACTTATTGAAGGGATCCTCTTTAAGAGGAATTCAACGACGTGTTACTGTGACGAATCACCATAGAGCAAGCAAAGAAAATTCTTGACACTTTTCACAGCAGCTCGGAAGGTGGACACTTCTCTATGAAGACCACCACCATCAAAATTCTATGCGTTGGGTACTTTTGGCCTACATTATTCAATTACTCCTACAAAATGATAAAAGCCTGCAAGGAATGCCAATTCTACACAGGGAGAAGAAAAAATTCCGCCATGCCTCTTAATCCAATTGTAGCGGATGAGTCGTTTGCATAATGGGGGATATATTGCATTGGGATGATCAACCCTACCTCCAGTGCTAGTCACAAGTGGATCCTCATAGCCACAGACTACTTCAGGAGGTGGACTGAGGCCCTACCCTTGAAAAACGTGATAGAGGCAAAAATTGTGGACTTTCTCGAGGGGCTGGTAACAAGATTTGGCATGCCAAATACTATCATCTCAAACAATTCGAAAGATTTATTGGGTTCCAAGGGTATGTTGGTTCACATTAGAACATGACATATTCTTGAAAACGTCCTCAAACTACTAGCTGCAAGGAAATGACCTGGCTGAGTCAACTAACAAGAATCTAGTCCAACTCATTAAAAGGATCGGGTCCAATCATGAGAAGGAGTGGCATAAGAATCTCTGAACAATGTTATGGGAAGACCGCATAACTCCTAAGTAAGCCCTGAAGACTTTTCCATACGAGCTAGTATATGGGAAGGAGGCACTATTACCTATCTCTATAGGGATACTTGTGCTACAAATACTCAAGCCCCTAGAGATTGACAAACTCTGGGAGGGTCCTTTCAAAATAATTTAGTGCAAACCAAATGATGCATTCGAATTACAGAATATAGAACAAGAGCCACTGGGAATTCCAATTAACGAGATTCATTTAAAATTGTTCAATTAAACTACAATTACTTCATACAGGTGTAAATATGTGATTAATGTAATTATTTTCCTTTTCATGTTTTGTCGGCTGGTTCTTTCCAATATTTTCACAGATACAGGAAGCAAGAAAATTCATGAGACCCATTATTACAAGAACAGAGAAAGACTATGCTACTCATATTGCAGGAATTAAGTTCATATGCGAGGAATTCTATAAAAGTTGCGGAGAGCACAAGAATGAAGATGAAGGTTGAAGATAAGCAAGTATATTCGTTATATATATATATATATATATATATATATATATATATATATATACTTTGATAGAAACATTATCAAAATGTTCTTGGCCATGCGCTCAAAAGTATGACTATATACAACTTCCTTATATATCTATGTATGTGAGCCCTTTTCTTTGGGGCATATATATACAAAAAGAGAAAAACGTGTTTTTCTTCAGGTGTTTGGAACACGAGCATTGTCTTGATTAGCAGGGGCATTGCTAGGAGCATTGGCAGGGGCAATAGGAGGATTATTAGTGGCAGCATCAAGACCTATAGAAGAAGCAACATCAACTCCCAGAACGAGCGGCAGAGGGAACACAAGGTTCTTGAAGTTGGTATACCAATCCATGTCGTAGAATAACACTACATTATAGCAGCGCAACAAAAAGTGGCATGCACGGGTGGCTTTATCGCGATGCTCAATGAGCGATTGAAGCTAAAACCCACTGAAGAATGGTACCCATGGTACCACCGTGTCTTCTTCAACATGCTTACATAGGTCACTCGTGATGGGAAGGCCTAAGCTATACACTGCATTACTCACCACTTCGTTGAGACCTCCGAGGTACTTCTTCGAAAAGATCTGAAGCATCAAACAAAGAATCATGGCTTTTGGAGCCTGAACATCCAACAACGAGGTAAAAATATGGGAATAGATATCGATGTTTACCCTATATTTGTCTTTGTATTCAATACAATCTCTACCCAGGACCCACTTTATGGCTATGATAGCCGGTGAGTGTTTGTTCTTGGTCATGCGCTTCAGACGTGTGTTTGAAATCTCTCCTAGAAAGGTTGTTTGAGATTTATTACACACTAATATTATTGGAGTGTTCATCATGTCAGTTTCACTCAACAACCTAATTCTATGCCTTGCACAAATTTAGAAGCTACTCAACTGCCTAAATAATAATCCTATCCAATCACTCAAAGCTACTTTTGCTAAAAAAGCTAAGTATAATTCCACTACCGCATTAGGACCTATTTATAGAAATATCTGAGGTAGCATGGTGGTAATTGAGTGTTAACTCAAAAATCGCACCAAAAGGCCAACTCAATATTCCAGCTCAATTACATCTGTAGGTACGAATTGCTGCGTGCAGGATTAAGGAGCGATAATCAATTAGTGCAAATTGGTGGCAAGCTCAAGTGATGGCTCATACATATAGAAGCTAGGTGGCATGATGCAGGTAGTTTCAAGCTCCAAGGTTGAGTGTGAATCTTTCTAAGGTACTCATTATGGTATCAGCTTAATTATGATTTCAGGGATATTAATGTCAAAGGCATGTGAGAAGATGGAAAGCATTTCACCAGGGGCTCAATTTCCCATGAAAATCATGTTGAAGGGACGTTATCACTAACATAATTATGAATTCTTGTCTTTTCAAAAGAGGCAAGTAGTTCATTTCGCATAAACAGAAGAGCTAGTAGTAAATTCCAAATTAAATGTAGAAAGGCAACCATTGTCTACTGTTTGTTGGCAAGAAATCAAAGAAAAAGCTAAGTGTCACATACAAAAACTAGACATAGCATAAAAACTTCTTGAGTACACAAAGGGACTTAAAAGAACAAAATTATCAAGAGAACCAAGTGTGGCACATCTAGTAGCAAGGGAGTTGAATGTAGAGGTAATTACAAAGAATTCACTGCCCCAGTGTGGATTAAACTTGAAACGAGAGGCTATCTAGTTTTGAATTCAGAGCTTTACGTTGTGTTTTGGGTTCCATTCATACCACTTTAGTGTGCTTTCTAGGCATAAGCTCTGCAAACGATGGCAACTGCTCAAAGTTCTCAAGCAGAGATGCAAGAAGGAGGGGTCCAAAGTTTATTTAATATCATGCGCAAAGAACTAGTCACCTACATCTTCAAGGATGTCTCTTATGTTTCACCTGGAATACCAAAAAGCCAACCTGGGTGAATACGTGGGTTGCAGAAAAGAAGAGCCCTCCCAAAGATAAGAAACAAATTAAAGAAGAATGGGATAATATTCATGACCCCATTCTTGCAAGGAACCCTAAGACACTTAGGGAGGCGGCCTATGAAAGAATGAAAAAGAATAGTGACCCAAATTCCTTGGCGCAAAAATGTTGGCTCAATGGGATTCCATAATATATGGTCCCGACTGTGCACTTTTGCCCTAAATTGGTCAACGAGGCCATCAAACACTTCAACCCAAGTACCAACACCATTGAGGGTCAGGAGGTGAGTGTGGTTATCTGGAAGGAAGCTATTTGTAAAATGCTCTGTATTCTAGAGTGAACCTCCAAAGTGCCTCAAATGGAGCCATTCACTATAGCAAAAGGGGAGACCTATTAGAGGACCTGAGACCTTGCGATGAATTTTTATAATGCAGAGACTCAAAGACTCAAAGAAGCTCTGAAAAGGCCAATGCATATCCCAATGATGCATAAGAGCTTCAAATATGATATGAAGGATGCCTTCTCAATGATGGCATTTGTTTGCGGCCTGGACACCGACAAAGAGGTCCAAGAGTTTCAACTAGGTTTGGGTTTTCAATTACGCAAGCAACATTCTCTTTTCTGGTATGATTTCACTGAATTTATTGTACAAGAGATGCTTAGCTAGATAGCAGAATACCAACTTCAATGGAGGTTCAGGTTCCCATCTTTTCTCACTCACATGTTCTTGCATCAAAATCCTGACTTCTTCTAGAATCGTCGAGGGCTCTCCATTTTTGATGAAAACCAGAAGAGGAAGCCGGTTTCCACGTGGAATCCCCTCCTCTCTGTAACATTTGATTATTACACATTTTTAGATTATTTCTTATATCTGATTTTGCAGGATTTAAGAGGAGACAACACTGTCTTACAGTTCAACTCAGACAAAATTGAGTTCATGCAAAACTTCACTCCAAAGTGTGACTGTTTCCTGGGCGAAGACTTCACGTTCATCCAATTGCATGACTTCACTAGAGAGCCCTTTTGGCTTCCGACATGTATTACAGACCGGATACTAGCACTTAAAGTTTTCCGCCAGGTATCAACTATCGACACCACCTTTTGCAGCATAAAAGCAAATAAGAAAGGATTTTTCAGCTGCCCGATGAGCTTCAAAACAGTAATCATGGCCAAGAGGAAGGCTCATGAATCACTAGAAGAAAAGTTGGCTCATTTGGGGTTGGTATGGATTTGTGATAAGTGGAATTAAAACCCTGATGATGACTTGCCAAATAAATATGTCAAAGTAACACACTACTCCTAACCTTACTGGGAGAAGCGTCAAAATTCGGTGTCAGATGCGGATGAATTTATAGTTGACCTAGCTTATATCCCTACCAAAGGTGGTCGGCCTCCCTGGCTTGCATTCTACTACCCGACTGGGCAATATGATAAGACCAAGCAGATGGGGACTACTCTTTGCAGCAATTTGATAAAAAAACTACAACTGGAAGGAAGAAAAGGTTAATGATTTCTAGATATATCATCAGGAGACTCAATGCACCAAGGCCCCTTATGATAGCGAGGAGATGGATGACAAGCTCAAAAAATTGTGGAACAACGAGCATCCAGATTCCGATGAGAGAAATGAGAAAGACTCCAGTTTGGAAGAGGTCGAATCATAGTCAGACGAAGGAGCGGAACCAAGCACAGAAGAACAAAACACCTTAGTGCAAAAAAAGGGAAAAGTTGTGAAAAAACCTAGCAAGGTCTCCTATAATATATAGGTTAACATATCATGTGCGAGGTCTTCATTAACTTGCACTTGGACGGAAAGGAGGACCAGGGAAACCCAACCGCAACAATCTGAAACCATAGCGATAGATGACTCACCACTAGCAAAGCAGTAGCAGATCGAGGCATCTTCTGGAGAGTGTTCACAGGACCCCGAAGCAAGCGAAGAGCCAAAAATAGGTCAAGGATCACAATCATCCACACCACAAGTATCTTTCGTTCCCTCTTCTCTTGTTTCACAAACCTTAGTTGCCCCTGTTGTGTCCACAATACCTCTCATTTCAGGCACTGACCGAGGCATTTCGGCCTCTGCTTCAATGGTCGTAGGGGATTTTGCACAGTTCTCTCATGTGAACCCATTTTCCCTTACTCCTTTGCGGACCCTTACACCATTTTCCTTGGCCCATTCCATGTCCCAAAGCGTCACACACTTTGCCTCTTCTACCTTCATTGATACATCTCTTGCCACTACAATGTCGAAACCGATCCACTCTTCCCATGAAATGGAAACCGCCACCACTCCACTTCCTTCGAGTCCTCCTACTGGTCTGTAATTTGAGTATTGGAGTATCCCTCCTTTCTCACCTTAGACAATTAGTGTTCCAAAGAAGAAGTCTCTCGAGACCGCCACCCTTTCATTCCCTTTTTCCCTTCCTCTCGATGCACCTTTTGTAGGTAGACTCATTAGGTCACCCTCTGAATTCTTATCAGAAGGAAAAAAAACTAAGCAAGCACGAGCAATGAGATCCCAAAGACAAAAGGCTAAAAATGCTAAAAGACTGGTGGAGCCAAAGGTATAGATTATTTTTAATGAGGCTCAGAAGTCGCTACATTTTGCGACTATGTACCCGACTATCAACAAGCCACAAGAAGAAATGTAGCTATATGACTACAACATGTATGTCGTGGGGCTCGATTTAAGCATAGCCCAGCTTCAGGACAAGGTGGAGCTCATCAAGGAAACACAACAGGTGGTGACTATCGAATTTCTTAACTCCAATCGCCAGCTAAAGAAAAGAGAAGAAGAGCCAAAAAGCATAAAGGATAGAGTCGAGGTCTTACTCACCAAGGATACAGCTAGGGATGCTGAATTTAAGCGCTTATCCCAACAAAAGGAGGAGGAGAAAATAAAGCTCTAAGAGGAACTTGTGAAGTTTCAATCCCTCAACCCTAACTTGGTCATTGAGCTACAATAGAAGAACTAGGAATATCAAGACCAGTTGGCAAGGTTGGAACAGGAAGTGCGACAAAAGGATGAGGAGTTTCGTCGCCAACACACTAAACTAGAATAGAAAATGCAGTAGAAAGATGTGGATTTTGAGATCCACCGGGCCCAATTAGAAAATGAGATTACAGAAGTAAAGTCTTCCTTAGAAGAGGAAGAAATGAAAAAGGAATGAGATGAGGGTAGTTGGGTCACAAAATCACAAAGCCTATAGGGACAACTCACCACGGAAAACCAAAAGGTTGTGGAGCTTGCACACAATATAAAGCAAAGGGATGCAAATATTTTCCTATTGAAGAGCTCCGCCTTACCTCCAGGCGATCAATTAGACCTTCTTTAGATAGCCTAATAATTATATCTTTTATACTGGGAAAGAGTGAAGGCTTTCTACCTAACTCTACAACCAACGCTCCAATTTATGGCAAAGGCAATAGGCTTGGGTAGAGGGGTTCATGAAGCGATCAAGAAATTCCCTCAGTCCATCACAGAGAGAGTTCCGAAGGCCAGGAGATTATTGGACAAACTATATATGGTCCTAGACAAAGTCTTGGCACGTGCAAGGATTGAAGACCAAAAGGTTGTTGCTAAGATTGCTAACAGGTTCATCCATTGCCACACAGTTATCCTTCATGCCAGCGAATGTGCAACCAAATTGGATCAGACCATGAATATCATGCGGGCCTGGATCTCTCACCTAACTCAAATGGGCTTACCATCTCCATTCCTTGAAGATGAATCGGTGGCCACAGTGGAGCATATTGTGGAAAAGATTGAAGAGAAGCAACGAGATGCATCTACCTTTCAGAGTTTCATCCAACCACTTGTTGCAAGAGATATTGAGAGCATCACTCATCTAATTGCATGACTCATTTTTCAACTCAAGTCCTGGGCTGACATATCATCGACACTGCCTTACAAAGAAGTGATCGATCTACATGGAGTGCAAGAAAGTTTGTGCTACATATTGACAACATCTGAGGCTGAACAGTTGCCCCTATAGACCACCCTCTCTAAGCTCTGATCGCATCACCCAATGGATAAGGCTCTAGTCTGCAAACCAAAAAAAATTTGGGTTCCTCGTTCCGCAAGCGAAACACCCCTGATAAGTCACCAAAAGTTGTGAATATAAAATTCCCAAGCTCCCTTCAGGTTATTTTATTTTTCTTAAGTACCAACCATGCTCTCCTCTAAAAATGCAATATCGGGCTCCTTTCACAAAGGCTTTATGTGAATACCACCATTTGTCAGTCGAGCGCTACTTGCAAGGTTTCCTTCTCTCGCTTTTCAAAACTTGTCACCATGCTTCCACGTGTCAGCAGTTCACAATCTTTTTTTCCTCTCCCCATCACTCTCCTTTCGACACCTGACTGTAGGCCACGTAGCATCGATCCACACACATCTCTTAGCGGCCCCCACCTTTCACACAGTATGCTTGGAGACCTCCACATGTCTTCGCAACGCAAGTTTTTCATCGCATAAAGGGATGGATGAATGTCGGCCCTAACCGCTTGCCACATAATATTCTAAAAAGCTTCATCGCAAAAGAAAAACTATAGGCGGTAACCTCACACCAGCTACCATGTTTTGCAACTGCCGCCATGAGTAGATAGCATGTGTCGACGCTCTGGTCTATTAGGACCACTACCATCATTCATAGGGGATGCATCCGGCTCTAAGGCATCCTCGTTCATGGCTCGAATCTTTTCAGTTGCAACGACAAGGAGAAATCATTGCTAAAACATCATTGCTCGTGATTGGAGGATCTTTTTTGTTACAGGCTCACCAAGCTAGGTTTTCATTATAAATACTACTTCTTTCGAAGTGGGAATTCATATTTTTGACAAAAGAATTGGTAGAAGAACCAAGCCTTTCATTGCTTTATTAGATTATTGTAAAGAACTCACATACTTTTCCATTGTTCAGCCTTTCTGTTTTCTTTGATATTTGATAAGTTTTACTGTACCATTATTGTACTGAATGTTTCATTTACATAACTTCTATAAATTTAATGTAAGTTTTTTGGTTTAGATAATGTCTTTGACTCTTCTTTCTAGAAAATGTGTATGAAAGATATTTTATGTCATTTAGTGAATCATTCAGGCTTCTATCTTTATTTTTGCCATTTTGGAACACAACAGACTACTGAACGAGCCCTTAAATCGCATCTGAAAGATAGATTTACCATGCCTATATCTAAATCTTGGTGCATCGCCTTAGTTAGATCCTTTTATTTTATATCTACTTCCTTTTCCCATTCAAAACCCCAGTTACAGAAGAAGCTGAATTCTTTAAAATTTGGAGGTTACTCAGTTTAGCGCAATAGGTCCCCCCTTTTAACTGATTTTCCCACAAAGGGTTGTTACCTTGCCAATTTTTGGCATCAACAGAATGCAAAAGCTATCAACACACCTTTTCCCAGTCATGTCAAATTGACTAAGGATATGTGTCCAAAGACACAAGAGGAGGAAGAAAAAATGTCCAAGGTACCATATGCTTCAGTTGTAGGCAGTTTAATGTACGCCATGGTATGCACGAGACTAGATATTGCACAAGTTGTAGGAGTTGTTAGAAGGTATATGATTCATCCTGGAGTTGAGCATTGGAATGCGATAAAATGGATTCTTAGGTACTTGAGAGGTACATACAATAAATGTTTATGTTTTGGGGGCTCTAATACAAATTTAAAAGGCTATATTGACTCAGATTTGGTAGGGATATAGATACCAGGCAAAGTACCATAGGCTATGTATTTACAGTTGGTGGGACAACAGTGAGTTGTATTTATCAATTGAAAAATGTGGTTGCTTTATCCACCATAGAGGCAAAGTATGTTGCTGCAACAGAGGCAAGAAAGGAGATGATATGGATGCAATTTTTCATGGAAGAGTTGGGCAAAAAACAGGCTGAAAATCACTTGTTTACAAAAAACCAAAGTGCTATACATCTTGCAAAGAATTTTTCCTTGCACTCTAAGACCAAACACATACAACTGAGATATCATTTCATTTGATCGGTGTTCGAGGATGGATAGGTAAAGCAGGAAAATATACATACAGATGCCAATCCAGCAGATATGTTTACAAAGGAAATGACAAGGGATAAGCTGAGATCCTCTTCAACTTTGGTTGGTCTTCATGGTTAAAAGTATAACAAAGCAGTAAGGTCCAAGGTGCTTATTTCCAGTGGGAGCTATAAGTGCAACGGTGTCATCCAAGATCAGTCTCCAAGTGGGAGATTATGTTGGTGTGGAGCTTGATCAGTCTCCAAGTGGGAGATTGTTGGTATGTGGTGACTGATCATGCTATACTATACACTCTTCATGTATCCTTGTCGGGGTCTGAGGCTGAGTTGGGCCTCGAGTGGGGGTTTGGGGGCGGCAGCCCTTGAAAAAGAAAAAGCCGACTTTGTAAACCCTAATTTTGGGAAGCTTCTAAAATCTTGTTATAAGCAGTTGGGTTGGGGAGTTGTAGCATGGCATTATTCACAATATTGTAATATGTTTTGCACTAGATAATAAAATCATTGGATGGCTGCGGTTTTGTGGATGTAGCCCAGATTGGGTGAACAACATTAAATTCTCTATGTTGTCTTGTTTCTTCTATAATTTTTTGTGTGTTTTATTTCTTTGTTTTATAGTTCAAATCTGAATTTAACTTGTTAGATATCTGCCTTCTAACCCTAACATTAAATCCAAAGAATTATTTCTTCATGGTATCATAAGGAAAAATCCTCGAGCATATCATTTATAAGGCTAGATTGAATATAAATCTTGACAAAATAAGGGTCATTGTAAAGATGGAATCTCCAAAATCAGCTACTATAGACAGTTTATCAAGAAATTTTCCTTTCACACATCTATTGGACATAATAAAAAATAAAGGATTTCCATTTACATGGTTAGAATAATAAGAAAAATGTTCCAATTAATTAATGGTACAACTTATTAGTTCTCCCATTTTAGCATACCCAAATTGGAATAAAGAGTTTCATGTTCATGTTGATGCATCTATTTTTTCTAGTAGAGCAACACTAGTAATTTTTCTAGTGGGAATGATCATTTGTAATTCTTTACAAGTTGATTATTATTGTGTAGAATGAAATTATAACACCACATAGAGAGAATCATTGGACATGGTATACTTACAGAAGTCTCAATGATATTTTCTAGCAACATCATGTATTTTCTTTGTGGACCATCAAGCATTGATGTCCTTAGTAAGCCCAAGCATCCAAGGCTAGGTAAGTAGATGGCTACTATTTCTTCAAGAATTTAATTTTACAATCATCATTTATCCAAGGAAAATTCATGCAATTGCATATTAGCTCTCAAGAATCAAATCAGGGAAAGCCCCCAAAGGTATAAATGAATATTTCCCCAATGCCCACTTATTCCAAATAATTGTACTACCATCACAGTATGAGAAAATCAAAGAATGTATTTTAACATCATTTTCAAAGGATATTCCACCAAGAGAAAGAAGGAAACTAGCATTTGAATCTAAAAATTTCAATTGATCAACAAAATCTAATATAAAATGGGCCCAAACAACATTTTGTAAAGATGTGTGATGCAAAAAGAGGTAAGAGGCCTTTTGGAAGAGGCACATTAATTTTTGGCTAGTGGACATATGGGTTTGAATTCCACTACAAGGAAAGTTCTCCTAGTTGGTATATGATAGCCTACACTCCATACAAATACAAGGGAGTGAGTAATTTGATGTGATATATCCCAAAGAGTAGGGAAGCTGCTAAAAAGGGATTCCTCACTATACCAACTATAAGAACTATTTGAATAGTGGGGACTAGAAATAATAGGTCCTCTCAAGGTCAATAAATTACATAGATTCAGATATATTATAGTGGAAAAAAAGTACCTAAAAAATGGGTAGAAGTGAGGTCCTTACCAAAAAATAGTATTAAGTATGGCAAGGTTTATCTATGAGAAGATAATTACAATATTTTTAATCCCAGTATAAATAACTAGTGGTAGAGAAGGACTTCTTTTGAATCATGAGATTGGATTAATGATGAAAAAAAATGGATCTTGTATACCCTCTTTATCACATACTACCCAAGAGAAAACAACCAAGAAGATCCAACAAATAAATTACTTATCTCGATTATCTACAACTCTTGCAAGATCAAAGGTACGCAAATTAGGAAGAAATAAATTCTACAATACTATAGGCCCATCAAACAACATTTAAGGTAGCTAGCGGACATACCCCTTTCCAACTAATGTGTAATCAAGAGACAATGGTACCTATGGAATATATGGTTCCCAGTTTAAGAATTGATAAATAAAATAGATTGAGTGAAAATGAAAGTCTCAAAGAATGACTCCTTCACTTGAACAAGATGGACAAATGAATAATTTTTGCATAGTCAGCAACCAAAATAATGCAAAAGAGGAAAAAATATTGGTACAACAAACATCTTAGAAGAATAAAATTCAATCCTAGACAATTAGTATTAAAATATAACAATAGTTACATAATCAAATCAATTAAGTTTAAATTCATGTGCCTAGGACCATTCAAAATCAAATAAATATTAGCAAAGAGGTCCATAAGTCTAGAGAATTTAGATGGAACCTTGATAAATGATGTTGTAAATGGTTCCAAACAGAAAATATATAAAGTGAGACAATAAGCTTAGGTAGCAATGAATATGATAGATTGGGAGGTGATAGAAAAGGAATAACTAAATGAGAAAACTATAGAAAAATAAATTGGTGGAAATGCAATACCAAGAACACATGAACACAACTAATTATTTGATTAGACTACTTGAAAGATTTATTCAAATATATTGTAAAGGGTGCATTCATTCACCATATTCTATCCTAAATTATGGGTATATTAGCTTTGAACTCTCTTAAAGAGGTGATAACCTTGGTCAAATTATTGGAGAAGAGAGACTTGAAGATTCAAAGGAGCTTATGAAAGAATACCAAAAATTATTTGATAGATAGCCATTCATATTTTTGAAAAAATAAGTTGCTCTAGGTTTTCACCCAATGGCTATGGAAAAAGGCTCACTCATGGCGGAATTATTGAGATACAACCAAGGAATTCACAAGTTCTAAGAAAGACTCCATCTAACAAGTTCAATACACCACAACCATATGCATAGCGACCATCAAGAGTTTGGTCAATGATACATAATCCTCTTGCAAATTCATTCGTACGAGATGAAGAAATAACCTAGTACCAACAACAAGAAGGGTCAAGTGTAATAGAATCTCAATAAAAACTAGAATATGGTGGAAATAAGCAAGGTATGACTCAATTCAATTTTGTGGAAAAACATTCAAATTAGAGTACAACGATACATGTGTGCACTAATGAGTGTTACAAATGACTACATGCATACTACATGAATCGAAATGAGATAAGAGGTAAAAGTAAAAATTAAATGGAATTTAGAGGAAAAAGAAAAGAAAAGAAGATAAAAGGGGAATGTAAAAGATCATAAAGAGAAGAAAATTTTAAAATAGAAAAATATGTATTGAAAAAATAATAAAATAAAAATAAAAATAGTGAAAGAAGCAAAAAGGAGAGAAATAATTTATTTTAAAGAGAAGATTAAATATACCAACTATACAGACTATTAATTGGTATCTCAATGTTGTATGACCCCTTATCACTACTATTGTATGCTATTTTTCTTATTGTATGACTTGAAGTAGTTAAACTATCAATTGAATGAATGATTTTGTATATTCCTTTCTTCATTGTACAACTTGCCTTTTTGCAGACCATCACCCTTAATGCTTCTATTGTACACTTGTTCAATGAATGGTTGGAGTCTTTGGTAATATAATGACTTAATTCTCTAAAAGGTTTTGTACAATTCAAACTACTTACAGGGGGTTTCAACTTATACATGTCATACAACGTATGGCCTATTATAATTGCTAATGTATGGCCTATTCATCTCCCCCTTTTCATTTATCTAATCCTATCGTACAACTCATACTTGTAGCCATACAATTTCCAAGTACTTTATCATATGATTTACAACACTCAAATTATTTGAATTATGACCTACTTCTATCCTCGTTGCATAATTAAATATTATGCCTTCACCATATGATCTACTGTAATCACTATATATCTTTGTATCATATGATTTGGTTTGTCTATAATTCATTCCCTACAATCAAAGTTTAGCATTGTACAACATGTCCTTTGGGTTCCTTCCATACAATGTGAATTATTTGAAGTTGAAAATTATTGGGTTGCAAAATAGCCTCCACTACCAACCACTATACAAGCCTCAAGAATATTTTTTTTTGTTTTATTTGTCTCCTAAAATAATTAAACATAATGACTCTATTGTACTCATAAATGAAGACAAATATGTTATTAATAGTTGGATAAGTATGAATTAACTTCTCTCTAAATTTTAATAAGGTACAAATCCATTTTATGATGTAATTTGGTTTTTAAGGGTATGTTGTTTATCATAAAGCAGGAAAGGCAAAACTAACATTTGCTCATAACCATGATAAGAATGCGATGGTAAACCTATAATTAAGAGAAAGAAAATAAATGCATACCCACATCCAAGAGAATGGACAAATTGAATGTAAAATTTGATGAAAGATACCTAATCCATGTTCTTCTACAAGATTCACTATAAATTCCAAGTGAACTCCTGTAGGTTTCGTGGTGAAGTGGTTCTTGCATTAGAATTGCTAACATCTTGTGAAATTTCACATAGAGATTGTATTTTTGAACTTGTAACAGAAAAAACCTCAGTATATAGGTAAAATAATCCTTGGTTTTTTCCTTTTGATTTCATATGTCTTCAGTTAATTCATATCCTACAATTTATGGAATTCACCCTTCTTCATGATTTTCAATCTGCAAGAGCTTATATAATCTGATTTTCTAAAAATCAGGTGTTTATACAGTAGGTCTGACTGGAAGAAACATTTTTCTTTTGCAACCATGAAGAATGCAATTTGTTGGTGAGGAGTATTTTCATTGAAATGAGATGGTTGACCAACATTTTTAGTACAAAAAAATCCATTTATACCACCAAAGGCTTAACTGCACTCATTGTTACAACTGTGCCACACACTGATATAAGTATCCAGATTCTTAAGTGCCAATATGGAATCAGGAAATTTATTTATAGAAACTAGAACACCGTATTTCCCTCTACCAACATTGTCTAGTTTATCCTTAGATTTTAAAATGCTCAACATATTGACAAAGTTAACCAGTTCTGGTGTATTTCTTGATGATTTCACACTCAGCCATATTTTTGTGTTGCGGTTCATAGGAATGCCAGTCACAGAGGACAACCGACATGGACTTTGAATTGACATCCTTCCTGTATCTAAATTTTGTATCTAAATTTCTTAACGCTCTAAAATTGTCTAGCATTATCGGGATGGGGTTTGAGAGTTATTTTTCGATGTCTTCTTAATTTTGGCACCACTATTAGAATTCTCGATACTGTTAGGAAAATGAAGTTGTCTCAACTTTTTTTTTCTTAGCATTTGATTATTTAATTATTTAATGTGATAATTATCCCATGTGTTGTGAGTAACAGCTTGCAGTTTCTATTTTCGAGGAGGAGTCAAGTTGGAAGTTACCATTTACAAGTGGATTGGTGCATAAGAATATTTCTATTTCGAATTGAGTTAACTTGGAGTGTGGTCACCTTTTAAAGTGCAAATTTTTGGAAGGTGATTTTTGTATGTGATGTTGCATGTCATTGCATGTGTTGCATTTTATGTTCCATGTTCATGCATGGGCATGAACTTTGAGATGTTATTTCTATGCACTGATGACTCTATAAATACAAGTGTTGCTAGAGGAGTCAAAGAGATGAGAGTGTTATTCAGTGGTTATGCTGCTAGATTTTCTCTAGAGATGGAACAAGATGTAAATATCCTATAAAGGCCCATGAGCCTAATATTGTATTATAACGTGTACTCTTGTTGCTGAATAATACAATGGCTCTATTTTTTGGGGTGTGGGGTTTTTTTACCCGAAAGGGTTTTCCCCACATAAATTTGGTGTTTCTTCTCTCTTTTGTCTTTCATTCTTCTTCTATGTGATTTTTTTTTCTAAATCTATGTATGTGTCGTAATGCTGCTAAAACTAGTTTGATCTAGCAAGATCTAAAATTACAATCACTTTCCTCTAAGGTATTAACAGTGGAAAAATAATTATGTCAGTTTCTACTTTTAAGATATAGTAGTATGTGTTTTTGAGGTTCCAAAAATAAAATGAATGTTACCAAAGATACTTATAGTTCTTGGATGTTGTTCTAGGATGCCCATTTTTCCCTTTGATTGGTATTAGAGTTTAGATCCAAATTTTCATGTGTTTGCATGTATATATTTTTAAGTTGTAAGTATTTGCATGTGTGTTGCATGTACTTGCATGAGCTTGCATGTGGTGTTTGGAGTTCTGAGTGTTTCTTTTAGGATTCCTTAGCATTGGAGGTTTGAGGGAATCAAATATGGAGGAATGAGGCTGATTGTTAATCCTTTGTTGAGTGAATTCTTGAAGTTTCTTTAGTTTATGGAAACAATAGGCACAAAGAAGGATGATAATGGAGAGAAGTGAAGTTGATCACATTGAGATGATGTTGATCTGGAGCTCTAGATAAGTAGCATAATAATCCTAATGCATGGGGTGTTCTTTTTTGCTTTGTGGTTGTGCTGTAAAAAATATTTAATATTGGGTGTCAATACGAGAGGCTCCCTGGTGATATTGAGAAGCTTGGGTTTTTTTCAACTATGGAGTAATGTGCTTATGTTGGGTGTTTTTCCTGGTATTGAAAGTTGATGCTTTTGTTACCCCGATTGCATGTAGACTATGGAGTGTATCATTGGATGATCTTGAAACTTTTGCAATAGCCTATATCCTTTGGATGCATGTGCATGTGGTGGTTGTGGAGTTGGCCTAAAATGGGCCTAGAGTTCCTGAACTACTTTTTCCTTTAATGGATGCTTGGTACTTGCATGGCTCAGATTCATTTTCCTTGGATCTGAGGGTTTTATACATTTTCCTAAAAATCTATGGTGATGCTCATTCATTATAGTCTATTGTTTTGGTTTAACCATTATGGTGCTTTTAAAACTTTTGAGTCTTCCAGATGTGAAATGGATATGGGTGTGCATGGGTGTTCTTGAACATAGTGGTTTTGCAGGTTTTATATAGTCAAGAAAAACTTGTGATTATGTGGATCTATCAAAGAACTATTTTTTAGATGATGTGGCATGATTTTGGATGTAAGATGGTTGCAATTTTCCATGCATGTTTCATGCATGGTGAGAAGAGGTGTACAAATCTTCTTTGTACGGAGATGTTGGTATGTGACCAATCACTCAACATTTCTATGGTAGTTGCTTGCATGTGCACTATGGGTAAAAGTACAATGTTGTGTCACACTTTCAACCAACTTATCAACACAACTAAATTTTAGTATTTCTAACTAAAAGTTAATTTTGGTCAAACATATGACCAAGTAAGATTAATTGTAGATATGTTAGATATTTCTACATTTCCAACTAAAATTATAGGATAAATGCATATGTAACACCAGTTTGAAGCTAATTGACCAAAAAAATATGATTATTTTAATAACTTGATGTTTCAACAACTCCTACTCATGTAAATAATATTTTTTAAATATAAAAAAAAACTCTTTTGTAAATTCATAAGTGTAGTTTTCAAATATATATATATATATATATATATATATATATATATAATAGTTTAATTATTATTTATATTTTATTTTTTATTTTTACTAAAAATGGGTTATCAACACAGAATATTAGGTTGATTACCATGTCAAGAAAAAATACTAAAACTTATTAAAATTTTGAAAAAATATGATGCACTAGATAAAAGAATCTATATCAAGATGGTATACTTTTTTTCTATTTTAGATAAATATTTAATACAAAAGTTGAGGTTGAATGGAAACAACTATGTTTTAATATACACACATTTTAATATTTATTTATATATATATTTATAAAATTGGAAAAAAAAAATCCACTCACTAAACTTTCAAGTTATAAACACACACAAAAATTGAAGGAAAAAAAAAAATTATTATATAAAGATTGGCATCTCATGTAACTTCATTTTTCAGCATTTTAACAATTAAATTATAGTATTAATTTATAAAAGACTATTTTAAAATATTTTTTAATATTTTCAAAAAAATACAACAAAAAATATACTCAAAAGTACATATTTTATTAGTTTACATCATTTCAAAATTTGAAGTTCATATATACCACTTTTTACTGATTCAAGTTTGAAAGTTGGATCAGTGTTGGTTGTTTCCTTTATAAAAGTGTGACACAAATTTATACTTTTACCCTTATGTGTGTGATCTGGTGTCTGAGTCATGTGGTCTATATGACTATTCTTTTTGAATCTCAATTTTCTAATTAATAGTGCAATGATGGGTTTGCACGTTTCAGTGTATTGGATCTATGAGTTATGTAGTTTTGTAGGTGTGTTTAGCCTATTGATTACAGTGGGATAACTCAAATGTGGATTGTCTATATCCACGAGGTTGATTTGTGTTAATGCAAACTATATTAGTTGACCTTGTTTGTGGAGATTTATGCATTGGTTGGTTGCTTTGGGATGAGAGAATGGATGGTGTTGAGTACCTGGATAATTGGTTATGGGGACCTGTAGCATGTGTATCACAATGTCATGAATAGCTTGGATACACAACTTTGTGTAAGCTTTTGACAGTGATGGTGTATTTTCTTGGTTTGGAGATCTTGGTGCCACTTGGTATTATTGTCAAATGGCCATGTTGATGTGTGGACCTGGAGGATTTTCAAATTAGGATATGTTTGGTCATGATGCTTGGAGATCTTGGTGTCACAGTTCAGTGGGAGCTTTAGCAGTGATTGTGTATTCATCACTTGGTGATGGATGATCTTCTTTAGTGTTGCAGATGTTACTAGGAGGAGCTCTTAGATCCTATTGTTGTAGAAGGGTCTTTTGCATTTGCATGGGCCATCTTCATGAGATTGAAGATGTGTAACATCTTGGATCCATGGAGGACTCTTGTGGTATTTGGTTTGAGCTATTGGTGATGCTTGACAACCGATGTTGGTTTAGAGTATGGTGTTATTATGTCATGATATACTCTTAATTCTAGATTAGAATTTTGGCATGATACATTACTCTTGAGACCATGTTGTGTTCACTTGGAGCATGTGATCTATTGATTGGAGATTTCGTAGTGGTCTAGAGAGTTCTCTTTGTATTGAGTGCATTGGTCATGTGCTTAAAAGCTTCAAGAGAGTTTTTTGTTGCATTTGAAGCTTCGTATGGGTTGATCGATGGTTGGTACTTATGGATGCATAGAGACATAGGTGAGGTTTGGTGTTCTCCTATGATGGGAGTCATGTGGTTGTGATGGATTCTCTTGATGAGATCTTAGTTGGAAGTCTGAGAATCCTACACCTTGGTTGAATGAGAGTTCAACATAAACTAATGAGGAGATTTCTCTTGGGTAAGTCATGATGACTTGGATATCTTGTAGGAGAATTCTCATTCCCCACTCTTGGTCTACTTGGCAATTTTTTTCTTGAGAGGGATAGCCCATTGTTCCTTTTGGGTGTTATTCTTATCTTTCATAGATATGGATCTTGAGCTACGATTAGATGGCTCTAGAGGATTCAGTTTGAGAGATGTTTAGCATGGTTATCTCCTTGTTAATATGAGTTGACATTGTGATGTCATTTATAAGGAGTTGAGGAGATGGTAGTGGGCTTATTTCCTGCTATGGGAAATGGATTAGCTTGATCTTATTGTTTTGAGAGGCTTACATCCATTTGGTTACATGATACATATGTTGTATTTGATCTCTTAAGATTGAATGATTTTGGGTGTTGTTATAACTTTTCACTTGGGGTTGTGGAGGATACCATACTTTACACACACTACAACAAATCTCGATGATTTACTCCATTTTTTGCTTCCACCCATTGTTTTAATGTATTTTTTGGCAATTTTTTTAAAACGTCGATGCTATTTATCGGGATGGCACAATTTTTCATGTTATTGCGTCGATTAGTACAAGTTGGTGCTAATTTAGGTGCTAATTAGTGCCTAAAGTAATGCCTCCTTTAGCGTCGATATTAGCTTTGAGTGTAGCATTGCCTTGAGCGTCGCCTTTAGCTCTGAGTTTAGCTTCAAGTTTAGTGTCGTGTTTAGCTCCGACTTTAGCTTCGAGTTTAGCTTTGGGTTTAGCGTCAATTTAGACACCCCTATGTTGAAGAGACTTATTTATATGTCTCATCGATGATGTAAAATAGTGAAATTTCAACAAGATACAGACATATCGAGGAGAGAATCACTTATGTCTCATCAACAAGGTATATCTACAAGTGCTCGGCAAAACACAACTCTTGTATATAATGAAGTAATGTCAATGAGACATTGAGATATTGGTAAGATAGATAAGATTGTCTCATCGACACTCTTCAAGTAATGATCAAAATCATACACCGCTACACTGTCGGGAAGGTGAGCAACATATGCGGTAGAGCGGTATACACTATAACCCCGTAGAAAGAGGCCTTGAGAAAGGTGGTAGTGCAGTAAACAACAAAAGGGAAGGGAAAAACATCGCTATACCGTAGTGATAATCACAACTCTCCCCTACATGGAAGAGTTACACCGATATATAAAGAAATACCGCCAAAGGAAAATATCGATGCGACAGTGGCATATCGGCAAGAGATATTAACTTATCTCATCGACACCGGCAACCAACATCAGAGGGAAACAAGATCAAATGTCGAGGAGACATTGAGATATCAGTAAGACAAATAAGATTGTTTCATCGACAATCTTCAAGTAATGATCAAAAGCATACACTGCTATACTGTCAGGAAGGTGAGCAACATATGTGGTAGAGCGGTATACACCGCAACCCTGCAACAAGAAGCCTTGAGCAAGGTGGTAGTGCGGTAAATAGAAGAAGGAAGGGAAAAACACCACCATATCATAGCGGGTATAATAAGAGATGGCGTTAGTACAGTAATCGTGGCATCATTACAATTTATAGCAATAAATGCAAAAAATCACATCAGCTGCCAAAATTAAATGCTATTAAATTATTAAGAGTTGCCAAAACTAATATGACTGAATACTACACTATCCAAAGATAAGTGAGTTTTCCCAATATTGCACTCAATTGTAATGCACTAGCGTGGAAGGAGGTAAGGATACGAGAAGAAGAAGTCGTGCAAGCATGAAATACTTGGGTAAGTGCACGAAAACTCTCTGAAAGAGCTCTATTAATATAAAAAATATTTCAAGGTTTTGTCATCTTAAGCCATAGTAGATAAAATTGAAATATGCCTCCTAAAAGAAAACTATCAGAAGTAAAAGAAAGTCAGCCTAAAATTAAAGATGAAGAACCTAAAGTAAAGAAGAAAGCACTCCATCCTAAAACAAAACAATCAAAAGTAAAAGAAAGTCAGCCTAAAATTAAAGATGCAGAACCTAAAGTAAAGAAGAGAACACTCCATCAGTCCATATTAGATATACTTCCATGGTCTACTAAAAAGGGTAATAAGAAGTTTCTCGTGGAAACCACACAAAGTTGTAGGGATGCCCTCATTTCCAAATCTGGATGGGGCCTATTTTGGTATTTTTACAGTAAGAGAAATGAGAAGATTCCAGTGTCAAACGCTTGGATGTTGGATATAGCAAGGTTGATTGTCCCAAATGTGTTTGTTGATGTATAATTTATCAGACTGCTATCCAAACACTATCACTCAGCTACCAAAACAATAAGGTTTCCAAATGACACATTATTGGTAGAAGTAACCAGAAAAGCCATCACTAAGTGTTTTGGCTTAAACAAGTAGGCTCTGACCAAGATAAACTTGCAAAAAAGTGAGGAGGATTATGCTAGGTTAAAAAATACTTATAGAAGTGATGAGGTACCCCTATATATGAAAAGAGGCATTGGTAAAAGAACATTCCCCATCTCTACTACCACAAATAAACCATTTAATGTGACAAATTTTGAGTATTACTTTGTGAATACATATTTAGCTCTTTGCCAGGTGTTTGGGATAGATGTTCAAGATAAAACTCCAATAGGCCTAATGATGATGGCCATGAGAATTCAAAACCATGAAACTAATATTGAATATGACTTTGCTTCATACCTTGAGAAGGCGTTAGATGATGAATTCTCCCAAGTTATAGAGAATAGAGCACCAATTTCATTCAGACACTATTCCCTATGTCATTTGATATTGTACCAAAATAGGGACCATTGGACTAAAATAATGGACTTGGTTATAGTAGATGAGCAAGGGAATTCCACACCTGTCCAAAAATGGTGCTGTATTTGGGATAGTTGGTGAAATAATTTAAGCTTTGTTGTATTCTATGAAGACTTTGTACACATAATCCTTCGAGTTCTTGGGTATGCAATACCAAGATTGTCAACCAAAATTTTGCAACTAGTGAGACCTTTGGCTTTAAGACCAGAGCAGGGTCATACACACAAGTTTAGAGATTGGTTCTTCCTCCTGGAAGTTACAATAATAAGAGTTTATTAATGCCCTGTTGCTCCACACATACTACCAAAATTTGTGCCCCTCAGATTAGCATTTCTTGAATTTATGTGGCAAATGATCATGTGGATGGAGAAATATGTAATGCACAAGCAGAAGAAAGGCACTTTCCTGCCAAACCAAACCAAGTGTGAAGATTGGAATGTAGACTCAGACACACTAGAGGAGTTAAAATATTATTTGAAGACAAGATATGCATTGAAATATAGAAAAGAAAGAGCCTTTGACCCTGAAAATCATATGAAAAACATAAGGAACAATATTCTTACCAAAATGACAATGCCACACCAAGTGGATTTTGAAGAAGATGTCATAAGGAACTGCATTACTTATAATGATGTATTTAGTAGAAGGAAAAAATGGGAATATATGAAGAATCTTGAAGAAAGGATGAAGCGAAGGTCCAAGGATTTCCTAGGATACTTTGTTGAGGAAAAGGACCCCATCAAGAGGATAGAATCGATAATTGGTAGATTTGAAGACTTATACAAAAAGAAGGAAGCATATCTCGAAGAACATGATAGTGGTGCAACTGCAGAGCATACCCCAGGTGAAACCTCTGAACCTCCCATGGAGCAGTTACCTCCCAAAAGATAGAAGATAGGAAGCATTAAACAGTTAGTACCTTATGAGGATACTGAAGAGGTGGGAGATACTGAGGAAGTGGCTATAGTACTGTAGTCACTGAAAGGTGATATTAAAGTTGATCAGCCCATCCTTGAGACCAATACCCATAAACATGAGGAAAGGATGGGTGATGTAGAAAAAACAAGTACAAAGGTACATGACGATGAAAGGGAAATTACAACCAGGAGATTCATAGAAGATGATGAATTCATTAAGACTCTTGATTTTAAGGATTTATGGATGAAGACGAAGATAAAATAATTTCAAGAGAGGATGAAATCAGCTGAAGTAGGAATTGAAGAATCAGAGAAAAATGAAATGGTAGCATAGACTCCAGGAATTAAGAGTTGACAACATTGGCATTAGCCCCCACAAGGCTAGAGAAATGATCTTGAAGAGAAATATGCTCATTTTCCCTGGCTTGGATTTAAAGAAAATGTTTCTTCTTGATCAAGTGCGGGCTTAGGAAGATCCAATGCTAGTTGCAGAATTTGACTCCGATGAAGGTGTGAGTGGAATTGGGTATACCCAAAGATTGAAACACTGGTCATATGGATCAAACAGAAAAATACACAAAAGCCAAAATTATTGGATGTAATTCAAGGGATGAAAGGGTCAACAATGGTAAGGGCAATACAAGATACCACCCTTTTGGAGGTAACCACAATGGCCATGCATTCGGCCATGTTCACTCGAGCAACTATTAAGGGATTAGAAGACAGATTGAAGGAGTATGAAAAGGAACAAAGGTTCCTAAATGATGACGTTAATAAATTTTTCATGGAGAATGTCAAATTGAAAGAACAATTAAAAGCAGGACCCTCACAAAGCAAGGAGATGGTGTTATACAGGCTTCCTATTGCTCCAATGGATATTGTGAAGAACATTTTTGTAGAACACGTAAAAACTCTAGAGAAGGAAGTGGATGATGTAAACAAGGCCAGAAATAAAACCCAAGATGAAGTGAAAAGACAAATTTTTGAAGTTATGGAAAATATTCTTGAGCATAGGATAAAATCAGTTATGGATAAACTAGAGAATGTGCATGATAGTTATAAAACACTTCAGCAAGCAATGGATCAACTAAAGACACATATGCTTGTATTAGATCCTTTTTTCAAAAGGTGGCAACCTATTCACCACACTTTGGCTAAGTTATGCAAAGTTCTACAAAGAAGTCCTGATGCACCCACAACATTAAAGCCAACTGAACAAATTGTGAAGATGATTATTGATGAATTTCATTATGTACAAGGGTTTGATAAAAAATATTGTAACATGAATGGATTTATTCCATACCTGGAAACAATGCTATATACTTGAAATTGTGAGAGATGGTGATTAGTTGAAGGACTTGGATAAGTGGAAGAAAGAAAGAATTCAGGTTGTTCATAAGTGTGTAACTCATATACAGGAGGATGATGATACCAGTCTTCCTAGGCTAAATCAGATCATGGATGGGTTGACTATTCTTGATGTGGGATACCTAAATTTTTTCAATGATACAAAGGCATTACTATATAGTCAATGGAAAACTCATCTTGCAAACATGCAAAAGATCTAGGAATATAAGTGGCCATCAAATTTTACGGTGTATCAGTGGGAGGAAAAGTATTTGGTTTCAAAAGAATAGGACACTGAGGCGAGAGCATTTGGACTTTCATCATGGAGAGGAATACTTTGCTAGATAAATGATCACGAGTCTTCTACATTGAATAATGGAACCATATGTCAAAATGTCTTAAGTCTTTTTATTTCCTTAATTATGCTAATTAAATAGTTGTTGGTTTTAGAAGAATAGGACACCGAGGCGAGAGAATTTGGACGTTCATCATGGAGAGGAAGAATTTTGTTATTAATATATATCAATTGAAGCAATATAATGGAGAACAACTTATTATTAGAGATTCTCCATGACTGTGTTATCATTTTGTATTTTTCTTATGTTTTCCATACTTATTTCTTCTTATATTTGAATGAATATCAGTTATTAAGCCTCAATACTATGCTTATGTGAATGAATATGTTGATACAGTAAAGCATTTATTGTGGATATTGGTAGAGCTGCTATTTTTTTTGAAAATTTGAGCTTATTTTGCCTTGTTACATGTTCAACATAAAAATGGAAACTATTAAAAAATAATAAAGTTAACAAAATTTCTTATTTAAATAATTATGAGTTACGTGCATTAATATTTTATTAAATTTTGTGTCTTCATGAACATATGTTGATACAAAATGAATGGAAGAAGCATCCAAGTAATCCTATTTTTTTCTGCCAACAATTCATACCAAAGATTGAACAATTTAAGGATATTGCAATAGGTAATTAAGGATATGATGATGATGATATATTCTTGTACTTGTATATTCTATGAAACATTCCTTATTTTCTATGAAACGGTGTATATATTCTTGTACTTGTAAATATTCTTTTACTGTTATGTCTATTAAATAAAACATAGTTTGAATAAAAAATGCTTCACCCTTTTTTGTAAGTGAGTATGTGAATTATTGTTTAAGAAAAAATCTTACAGTGTTTACATTTTCAGTTTACTAGCTTCAAATCTTCATTTGCTATGTATATAAAATTTTATGTGCTCTTTATCTCAAATGACATAAAACAGTAATATCATCAGAATCAGGGTTTTCAATTTCAGCACCATCATTGTCCACACTTTTCATATCCTGTTCACTTTTAAGTACAATCATCAAAATTTTATTTTTATTTCTTGTCCCAGTTAATCTTGATTCCTTTCAGCACAAAACAATAGGTTGCATGTTAAATTTCAAACATTTTCTTTGCATTTTTTTGTATACATTATTTTTTCAATGCATCATTATGTAACAACATTTTCACTTCTAAGATATACAGTAAAAATAAATGAAATCACATGTTTTCTTTGTCAAGGGAAATGCATGGTGAATACCCTATGTCTTTCAGATAAGTGTGCAAGTGAAATAAGACATAACTGATTGAATATGATTTTCTACTGTACAATTATTTTTTTATGTGCTTTTTACTTTTTGCATGTGGATTACCCTTAGAAAGAGACTACTTATATTTTATTAAATGAAGCCTTTACATTTCCTGTCTATGAAAGGAATTTATTGCTTGACAACAGGTTCGTAAAATTCATACAAATTAAGATTGGTGTAAAAGGCCATCCCTGCAAATGTTTTTTGGTCTAGAATTATAATGGAAAATAAAAAAGCTTGCTAGGAGAATAAAATAGGTTTTCAATTGTCCAAGTACAACATAATATTACTGAAGCATTTCAAAGTTTAGGCCATAAGAATCATCCTTTTTTAAACATGGATTGCAAATAATTCTAAAAATTTAGAAGTCTCGGTCATTAACATTATTGTTTGCTACAATGCCATCCAGTGTATCATTGTCAATTTGCATATGTTCTTTCAAGTATTTAATATTATCATCATCCTCATCTTGACCTGCATCATCTTCATCATCATTGAAATTTGACTATAGACCATCTATATTGTTACTAGATGTATTTGGATCATCATTTTCTATACCATCCATATTGTTGTCTTCCATAACATTATCTAACTCTTGATTGTTGTATTCTTGTGCCTGAACATAACCATCTTCAACATCATCATGGATGCCAATTTCTTCGATATTCTCTAATCCCTCTCTCTCATTTTTTTGGCCATCATTGTTTTGTTTAGTATCCACTAATGCATCATCAAATACATGCCTTAATCTTGGATCATAATGTATGATAAATATCCATTTCGGGTCCAAAATATCTTCATAGAAAAATACATACACATGAACGACATACATATATTAGACATTATATAAATTATATGAACATATATACATCAATTGAATAATGGAAAATTATTTTATAAACTACCTTTTTTATATAATAATTTTTATAAAACACAGTTTTGACAACATAGTTTATAAAACATCAGTCCACACTCATTTATTATTCTTTGGTTTTATGCCCTTATGAACATCCTTAGGGAGACCTTGTTCTTCCCTCTTCTTTTGTGCAGGAGTGTGTTTTAAGAAGGGGTAATCAATCAATAATTTATCCCCAATGGTAAGGTCCATAATAGCCTCAACCATTATCAATCTATCAACCTCTCTTTCCATATCTCCATCTTTATCATTTATAACCTCAACAAATTGACAATTTGGTCTTACAATAGGGTCCCTTCCCTTACTACTATTTATAAATCTTGAAATATTTTTGTGTGTATGCACGTCCATCTATATACATAAGATGACCTTTATTCATTTCTTTTCCACTTTCCAATTGGAGACGATGTGTATACATATTCAAATTTAGACCATATGCTGACATGCTAGGATTATATTCTACTAGCCTTCTCCATTCACCACTATAATACGATGGACCATAATATGGCATTAATATCCTAGTGGTTTGTTCTGAATTGTTTCTATGTTTGGATCCCACATGTACATTTTGTACAATAAAGAGGCCTAGATTCACTCCATGAATATTAGAGGGTTGTATCATGTATTTGTATCCCCAAAATTGAAACACCTTGTAAACTCTAGGTAGTTGTTGATCACTAGGCCAAGCGCAATATAGTCAACGATCAAATGTATCTTTGTAAATTGATCTCAAACTCAAGGGAAAGTCATCATCTCCATCACATTCATTCTCATAGGGTATGTAGTCCACCTCCCCCTTGTCTTTAAGCAAATTATGCATCTTCACACCGGTTCTTGTTTTTGTCAATTCCTCATCTTTCGAGCTGGTATATTGGCACATATTTGTGTTAGATGTATCATCTGATAAATGATCATTGCCCTCTAGGCTGGAAGTCAGCGATTCAGGAAAATTTAAACCAAGAACTTTATCCTACAAGTGTCCATTAAGAAAAAAATAGTTATTTAAATAATATAAAACAATGTTTAAACAAAGTATACATGTTATTTATATCAAATTGGAAAATTCCTCACCACAATTCCTATTGGATTTGAATCGATTGTAGGAGGCATACTATCGACTGGAAGCTCATTATATATGTAATTTATTTGTACAATCACTCATTTGAATTGTTTCTTTCCACGACATACAAAACATCCACAAACAACAATTTTCTCAAAGTATTCATCCCATGTACTATAGTCCTGACCTACCTCTTCTTCAGTGCAATCATTTGTTGTGTCTGCAGTATCCATTGTCATATCCTCTTCCACCCACTGTCTTCTACGTGATTTAACAATTTTAGGTCCACACTCACATACATATCTTGTTCTTTTGCTAGTTGAATGCTTGGGCTATGCATTTGCTCCAATCTTCATCTAAAATAATCAACAACATGCATTAATTTATGTCAAGATTGGATAATACATTATAAATTTCAATAATATTGTGAAAAAAGATGGACATATCACAAAATGCCATTAGATCATTTTTTCCTAATTTAAGTCAAAATTTGAGTACCTGATGTAGCACTTCATCCATTGTGTCCTCATTTCATATGACACGATCTATTGCCATGGCCTCGTCTTGGCCCTATAGTACACAACATAGTAAATAATGTTTAGTACACCAATTATATATTTCAACGAATATGCTATCCAACACAAAACCTCACTTTAGTCATATATTTGACATATTGATATCATGTTTTGGCTATCCTAATTTTCAAACTTTTCCCTTGATCATAGAATCACATTTAATCACCATTCCTATGCATTTTCAACCAATAAGTTTGACTTCAGAGGCCTCATGGACAAAAAAATGACTTTATCTCCTCTATGTTGTAGCATTTGTCAATTCATAAACACCTTCCTCCTTTGGTTGAGGTTGCTTTCTCTTCTTACCTCTATTGTAGCTGCATATTCTGTTGTATCATCTATTTCCACCCACTTTCCTCTCAGCGATTTAGTATTTCTACACCATCCATGTCCTGTCTCCATGGCCTCCTCTGTGAATAAAAATGTCACCACATAAGCTTTCATCGCACTATGGCCAAGAAGGAAAAATCAACTTGCAGGATCACGATAAAAACTGCTCTACCACATCGAGATGATAAAGAAGTTGTGGGATAGTGGTGGTCATCGCACTACCACACGCCAATGGTAGAAGACTTGCGAGACCGCGGGAGTCATCGAAACACCGCCAAGAACATAAGGAAGACTTGCATGCCACCATAGAAGCTTTCACCGCACTACCGCCGAGAAGGATGAAGCGCCTTGCAGGACCATGGTAAAAATTTCTCTACCACACCGAGTTGATGAAGGAGCCATGAGACACCGGTGGTCACAAAAACAAGGTAGGAGTTGGAATTATTTCCAATAGTTTGGATCTAGTGATACACAACAATGAAAATAGTCACTGTACAACAATGATAGGCACTAAATTAGGCGCACTTGATGTTGCCTTATATGTCCCAAATAGATTATATTAATGGTCAAAATTTGGCACTAAAGTTGGTATTTACTAACACCAACTAAAGCAATGACTAATAAATCAAAATTTAAAATTTAAAACTTTCCCGCGTGAAGGAAAAAATTAGACGACAAAAAAGGGGAAAATTTCGTGCGAAGGAAGAGAGCAGGGCGCTACCAATAACTGATGAGAAATTCAATTTAGTTTGCGACACCATAGTTAAGGTTAAAATTTTATTTTTCTTGGTTGAATTCATGATTGTTTACTGCTCTTTGTATTGCATTTGAATTCGTTATTGTTTATTGGTTCATGGCCTAACCAGTCCAAGCAACCTCTAAATTGTCCCATCATTATAAATTGTAAAACCTTTGAGAAACCAACAAAAAAGTGTACCCTACCCATTTGAGCTTTGGCTAAAAATATTATAGCACGAAGCAAGGATTCCTTTGTATTCTTTCCCTAACCTGGGTATCAAGGAAATAGTGAACTGCTTGGAAAATTTGGGAATTGGGTTGGTCATTGCTGAGCAACTGCTGAAAATAAACATAGAAACCGATTGGTTTTTCCTAGCCGCGCCATAGTCACCAATGCCATGACAAATTCATGCAATATTGCATTATGAAAGAGTTTTCATGATAAGGTTATCAACACTAAGCAAATCGAGCAAACATATTTTCCCTAGTTTATCAACACTAAGCAAACCTAGCAAACATATTTTCCTACAAAACAAAACTTTCATACCACAAACTAGACAAAAACTTTCATACCTAATAGTGTATACTTCGTTTGCCTCCATAGACTAGATGAAATTAATTTTCCCTAGGTCGCCTCAAAATTTCAAGCAATGGAGGGAAGTGAGCATTGTCAGAAAACTCTGGCCACAATGAGGTAATTCATTGTCAATTTATAGATTTGTAAATGTTCCCATTGTTTCTTTGAATTTAAATTTTTAGTTTTTTATTTCTAAATTTAAAAGAAGAAATATAATTTAGAATATATATATATATATATAGGGACATGAGACTGACAAAGATAAAGAGGAATTGGCTTCCATATTGGGGGTAGAGGCAGTGAAAAAATTGGTTAATGTGGACTGGACAACACTTGCCAAATACATAAAAAGAAATCTAGTAATGCCCCTCAAACATTGCAAATAAATCAATTGTGTCAAAGGGAATCAATTGATTCCCCAACCAGTCCTGGATTGAGAAAAAGATCCAGGAGGAAATTAGTGGCAGTAAACTCTCAGAATGTGGAACAGGGAGTAGAGACTTCCACTCCTGGGACACAAACTTCTTCCACCATGCCATGTTTTCAATCTTGCTTTGGTAGCTACAATACGAAGATAGAATACAAGGTGGTTTCAGGGGAAGTCTGAATGATGGATGCTGGGAAAATGTTTGTGAATAGGTTGAAGGAATAATGCCTTCAACGATTCAAAGACCATCTACATTTTCCATTCTCAAAGATACCCATGCACCTGAAAAAAGAAGTTATCCATGACATGGAGAATGAATTTGGCATAGGTTCATTTGTAAAGAAGATAAAGCTATGAATGTATCAAAACTGCAAGAGATTTCGGTGCAACCAAACAAAGAAGATAAAAAAAATCCCTCTTGAGCTAAGGCAGAAAAAAAGCCAATTGATGTAATGTGAAAGTATGGAAAGAGCTTGTAAAAGAATATGAGAAGTCTGATGCACAGAGGAAGTCCGGTGAGGAGAGTACGTAGGTATTTGAATTTTCTCATAAGATTATATCAAATTTATTAAAAGATATTTAAATTTTATTTGTGAATAGTTAAATTGAATTAGTATATGTTTCAGGACAAGGCCTCCAAGGCTAGGCTTGATAAACTTCGTGCCATGCATCGCAGTGGCTAGAAAGGTTTAAACATAAATTATACTCCCTTCTTGGAGAAAGTACAACCCCTTGCCTAATTTGGACCTATTTTGGTACACTTGCATTAATTACCCTTTAAATAATCATTAATAGGCCCCTGAGACCCATTATTTCGGATCTTGAGGCTTGTTTCAACTAAAAACCCAACAAAATAATCAAAAATACTCAAAGTTTTAACAACCCACCCCAAAAATCTAGGGTGGTACTCATACGCCACCTTGGGTGTATGATTCACCCTAGGTGGGACCTATTACCAATTTTTCACCTACAGCTCAAATTGGCAGGCCTAACCAGTCCAGGCAACCTCTAAATTGTCCCATCATTATAAATTGTAAAACCTTTGAGAAACCAACAAAAAATTGTACCCTACCCATTTGAGCTTTGGCTCAAAATATTATAGAACGAAGCGAGGATTCCTCTGTATTCTTTCCCTAACCTAGGTATCAAGGAAATAGTGAACTGCTTGGAAAATTTGGGAATTAGGTTGGTCATTGCAGAGCAACTACTGAAAATAAACATAGAAACTGCTTGGTTTTTCCTAGCCGCGCCATAGTCACCGATGCCATGAAAAATTTGTGCAACATTGCATTATGAAAGAGTTTTCATGATAAGGTTATCAACACTAAGAAAACCGAGCAAACATATTTTCCCTATTTTATCAACACTAAGCAAACCTAGCGAACATATTTTCCCACAAAACAAAACTTTCATACCACAAATTGGACAAAAACTTTCATACCTAATAGTGTGTACTTCGTTTGCCTCCATAGACTAGACGAAATTAATTATCCCTAAGTCACCTCAAAATTTCAAGCAATGGAGGGAAGCGAGCATTGTCAAAAAACTCTGGCCACAATGAGGTAATTCATTGTCAATTTATAGATTTGTAAATGTTTCCATTGTTTCTTTGAATTTAAATTTTTAGTTTTTTATTTCTAAATTTAAAAGAAGAAATATAATTTAAATATATATATATAGGGACATGAGACTGACAAAGATAAAGAGGAATTGGCTTCCATGTTGGGGGTAGAGGCAGTGAACAAATTGGTTAATGTGGACTGGACAACACTTGCCAGATACATAGAAAAACAATCTAGTAACGCAAATCAATTGTGTCAAAGGGAATCAATTGATTCCCCAACTAGTCCTAGATTGAGCAAAAGATCTAGGAGGAAATCAGTGGCAGTGGACTCTAAGAATGTGGAATAGGGAGTAGAGACTTCCACTCCTGGGACACAAACTTCTTCCACCACGCCATGTTTTCAATCTTGCTTTGGTAGCTACAATACAAAGATAGAATACAACGTGGTTTCAGGGGAAGTCTGAATGACGGATGATGGGAAAACGTTTGTGAATAGGTTGAAGGAATCATGCCTTCAACGGTTCAAAGACCATCTACATTTTCCATTCTCAAAGATACCCATGCACCTGAAAAAGTAGTTATCCATGACATGGAGAATGAATTTGGCATAGGTTGGTCTGTAAAGAAGATAAAGCTATGAATGCATCAAAACTGCAAGAGATTTCGGTGCAACCAAATAAAGAAGATAAAAAAATCCCTCTTGAGCTAAGGCAGAAAAAAAGCCAATTGATGTAAGTGTGAAAGTATGGAAATAGCTTGTAAAAGAATATGAGAAGTCTGATACACAGAGGAAGTCTGGTGAGGAGAGTATGCAGGTATTTGAATTTTCTCATAAGATTATATCAAATTTATTAAACGATATTTAAATTTTATTTGTGCATAGTTAAATTGAATTAGTATATGTTTCAGGACAAGGCCTCCAAGGCTAGGCTTGAGAAACTTCGTGCCATGCATTGCAGTGGCCATAAAGGTTTACAGACGTTGGTCTATACATTTGTAATTATATTTAATATGTTAAATGATTTATTTTTTATTTCCTTGGAAAAATTAAATGATTGCATATTAATTAGTTTAACTAGTCCATGTGCCATGTTTTGATAGGAGGAGAAATATGGCCACTATCCAAAGCAATTTGAAAAGAATATTTTACAAAACAAAAAGAACGATTTTGTAATCTAGATAGAGAACGAGGTATGAATAGTTGAGTTTCAATAAATTAGTTGGATATTGTTGTGTTAATATGTCAATTTTCATCTCTTGTGTTGAGTTGTTTATTGATGCATAGGATGAGTAAATAGAGCTCAAATCTTATGATTACAAGATGACCGTTTATGTGCATGAATAAATAGTAGAAGGATGTAGATGAGCTCAATTCATCTGAATTTATGCCTCTTGGCAGGAATTCCTCTTGAATCTCTAATATCAGGTGCTCGAGACTTCCCTATAGCTTTTACCTTTCGTTGTCGCCTTTCCTCTTCACTGTTAGACTCGTCTCCTTTTTCCTTATCTGCATTTCTGGATTTGACTTCTAATTCATCCCATTTTTTACCTTCCTCCTCTTCAGAATCTTCTTCTTCATCATCCTCCTCTGACTCCACAAGAGATTCATCTTCTGAACCTTCCTCATCTGATTCTAATTTCTCTTCTACATCAGAGGGTTCATATCCTTGATCTGAATCTTTTGAATTATCAGAATCAAAATCACTACCTTCCATATTCAAAAATTCCCAACCAACATCTTCAATAAATTTATCTGGATCATCAGTAATAGTCTTCAAAATTGGCCGCCAATTCAAGTTCATTCTGCTTTCATAATACTTTATATCCATGGAGTTCAACCATTCCTTGATGCCATCAAGCGAAGATTGAGGAATGGTGTACATGCAGAGTACATCCCGCTTGAAGTCTTTGAAAATAATAGCCATATCAAATGCCTTTTTCCCAAGTCCTACTCTCTTAAGGTTAACAATCTCAATCTCACTAATAGCGATTACTAAGAAAGGTAATTCCACCACCTCTACCAAACAGTTTACCATAGGAACAATAAAAGTAGAGGCTTTGAAAGGAACTCCATGAAAACCAAGCTCTCTAAATGGTATATCAAACTCTAGTTCAAAATATTTTAGATGAGACTACTCCCATAGCTCTCTTACTCACTTGAAAAATCCTTGAAACTTTGTATTGATTTTATTTTTCATGTCCCTCTCTTGTTGTTCTTCCTCAATTTCATCATGATCATACATTGACCTTCTTTCCCCTCCTAAAGTTTGGACCACATCCATTACCTCCACATAAAATTGGACATCCTTGGTCTTCTTGGTTCCCACGCCATGATATGGTTATGCAAATGAAAATGAAGCAAAGTAATCATTTCCTTCTCTGTTGGCTGGAAGAATGCATGCTTAATGTTTTGATACATGATATCAGCTCTCTCTTCTACTCTCATGGTTGAATACCAAAATCCAATATGGTGGGCCTCCAGAGTTGCAGTCATCTTTCTTCCTCTTCCACCAAATGCTAGCTTGATCCACACGTCTGCTAGCCTAATTGACTTTGTTTTTGAAAGCCAAAGTTTCTCCTGAGTCACCAATGTAGCTCTCTCTGCCTTTTCAAACTCTTTCATTGCTATAGATTTTCTTTGGGATTTAATCATTTGTACCACATGGTCGATGTACTTTGAATCCTTGCATCTAAAGGACTTTTCCTTAACATAAATACTGCTAGGGAATTTCAATGTTGCCATTGTAGTTGGCATTAAAGTTGGTACCTACAACATTGAAAATTATCCTTATATAAGAATTCCCTCCATCTTTTTAATTGGCTTGTAACACTCTTGATGGTGGCTACATGAAATTTTATTATGATTCCTCTTCTACATCAGAGGGTTCGTATCCTTGATTTGACTCTTTTGAATTATCAAAATCAGAATCACTAGCTTCCATATTCAAAAATTCCCAACCAACATCTTCAATAAATTTATCTGGATCATCAATAATAGTCTTCAAAATTGGCCGCCACTTCAAGTTCATTCTGCTTTCATATTACTTTATATCCATGGAGTTCAGCCATTCCTTGATTCCATCAAGGGAAGATTGAGGAATGACATCAATGTGGAGTACATCTCGCTTGAAGTCTTTGAAAAAAATAGCCATATTAAATGAATTTTGTCCAAGTCATACTCTCTCAAGGTTAACAATCTCAATCTCACTAATAGTGATTACTAAGAGAGGTAATTCCACCAACTCTACCAAACAGTTTATCGTAGGAACAATAAAAGTAGAGTATTTGAAAGGAACTCCATGAAAACCAAGCTCTCTAAATGGTATATCAAACTCTAGTCCAAAATATTTTAGATGAGGCTACTCCCATAGCTCTCTTACTCACTTGACAAATCCTTGAAACTCTGTATTGATTTTATTTTTCTTGTCCCTCTCTTGTTGTTCTTCCTCAATTTCATCAGGATCATGCATTGACCTTCTTGCCCCTCCTAAAGTTTGGACCACATCCATTACCTCCACATAAAACTGGACATCCTTGGTCTTCTTGGTTCCCATGCCATGATATGGTTATGCAAATGAAAATGAAGCAAAGTAATCATCTCCTTCTCCACTGGCTGGAAGAATGCATGCTTAATAGTTGGATACATGATATCAGCTCTCTCTTCTACTCTCATGGTTGAATACCGAAATCTAGTATGGTGGGCCTCCAGAGTTCCATTCATCTTTCTTCCTCTTCCACCAAATGTTGGCCTGATCCACACGTCTGTCGGCCTAATTGACTTTGTTTTTAAAAGATGAAGTTTCTCCTGAGTCACCAGTGTAGCTCTCTCTTCCTTTTTAGAACCTTTCATTGCTACAGATTATCTCTGGGATTTAATCATTTGTACCACATGGTTGATGTGCTTTGAATCCTTGCATCTAAAGGAAATTTCCTTAACATAAATATTGCTAGGGAATTTCAATGTTGCCATTGTAGTTGGCATTAAATTCAGTACCTGCAACATTAAAAATTATCCTTATATAATAATTCCCTCCATCTTGTTAATTGGCTTGTAACACTCTTGATGGTGGCTACATGAAATCTGATTTTGATTCCTCTTCTACATCAGAGGGTTTGTATCCTTGATCTAACTCTTCTGAATTATTAGAATCAAAATCACTAGCTTTCATATTAAAAAATTCCCAACCAACATCTTCAATAAGTTTATCTGGATCATCAGTAGTAGTCTTCAAAATTGGCCGCCAGTTCAAGTTCATTATGATTTCATAATACTTTATATCCATGGAGTTCAGCCATTCCTTGATTCCATCAAGGGAAGATTGAGGAATGGCGTTAATGCAAAGTACATCCCACTTGAATTCTTTGAAAATAATAGCCATATCAAATGCCTTTTTCCCAAGTCATACTCCCTCAAGGTTAACAATCTCAATCTCACTAATAGTGATTACTAAGAAAGGTAATTCCACCAACTCTACCAAATAGTTTACTGTGGGAACAATAAAAGCAAAGGCTTTGAAAGGAAATCCATGAAAACCAAGCTCTCTAAATGGTATATCAAACTCTAGTTCAAAATATTTTAGATGAGGTTTCTCCCATAGCTCTCTTACTCGCTTGAAAAATCCTTGAAACTCTGTATTGATTTTATTTTTCTTGTCCCTCTCTTGTTGTTCTTTCTCAATTTCATCAAGATCATAGATTGACCTTCTTACCCCTCCTAAATTTTGGACCGCATCCATTACCTCCACATAAAACTGGAAATCCTTGGTCTTCTTGGTTCCCATGCCGTGATATGGTTATGCAAATGAAAATTAAGCAAAGTAATCATCTCCTTTTCTGCTGGCTAGAAGAATGCATGCTTAATGTTTTGATACATTATATCAACTCTCTCTTCTACTCTCATGGTTGAACACCGAAATCCATTATGGTGGGCCCCCAAAGTTCCAGTCATCTTTTGTCCTCTTCCACCAAATGTTGGCCTAATCCACACATTTGCCAGTCTAATTGACTTTGTTTTTGAAAGTTGAAGTTTCTCCTGAGTCACCAGTGTAGCTCTCTCTACCTTTTTAGACTCTTTCATTGTTATAGATCGTCTCTGGGATTTAATCATTTGTACCACATGGTTGATGTGCTTTGAATCTTTGCATCTAAAGGAAATTTCCTTAACATAAATACTGCTAGGGAATATCAATTTTTCCATTGTAGTTGGCATTAAAGTCGATACCTGCAACTTTTAAAATTATCCTTATATAAGAATTCCCTCCATCTTGTTGGCTTGTAAAACTCTTGATGGTGGCTACATGAAATCTGATTCTAATTCCTCTTCTACATCAAATGGTTCATATCCTTTATCTGAATCTTTTGAATTATCAAAATCAAAATCACTAGCTTCCATATTCAAAAATTTCCAACCACCATCTTCAATAAATTTATCTGGATCATCAGTAATATTCTTCAAAATTGGCTGCCAGTTCAAGTTCATTCTGCTTTCATATTACTTTATATCCATGGAGTTCACCCATTCCTTGATGCCATCAAGCGGAGATTGAGGAATGGTGTACATGCGGAGTACATCTCGCTTGAAGTCTTTGAAAATAATAGCCATATCAAATTCCTTTTTCCCAAGTCCTACTCTCTCAAGGTTAACAATCTCATTATCACTAATAGCAATTACTAAGAAAGGTAATCCCACCAACTCTACCAAATAGTTTACCGTAGGAACAATAAAAGCAGAGGATTTGAAAGGAACTTGATTAAAACCAAGCTCTCTAAATGGTATATCAAACTCTAGTTCAAAATATTTTAGATGAGGTTGCTCCCATAGCTCTCTTACTCGCTTGACAAATCCTTGAAACTCTGTATTGATTTTATTTTTCTTTTCCCTCTCTTGTTGTTCTTCCTCAATTTCATTAGGATCATACATTGACCTTCTTGCCCCTCCTAAATTTTGGACCACATCCATTACCTCCACATAAAACTGGGCATCCTTGGTCTTCTTGGTTCTCACGCCGTGATATGGTTATGCAAATGAAAATGAAGCAAAGTAATCATCTCCTTCTCCACTAGCTGGAAGAATGCATGCTTAATGTTTTGATACATGATACCGATTCTCTCTTCTGCTCTCATGGTTGAATAATAAAATCCATTATGGTGGGCCTCCAGAGTTTCAGTCATCTTTCTTCCTCTTCCACCAAATGTTGGCCTGATCCACAATTTTGCTTGCCTAATTGGCTTTGTTTTTTAAAGTTGAAGTTTCTCCCGACTCACCAATATTACCTGCTCTGTAACTTTTTTGAATTTTTATTATGGTATGTGCACTTTGATATGATTTAATATGATTATGGTTTCATCTCATATGTTGTAATATTAGATATATAACAGAAAAATAAATTATTGCATGAAATAAATAATAACTTTTCATTCTAAATGTTTTTTTTTTGCAGATTGCGGGTCTTCCAGAAGATCAAGATGATCCTCAACATGATATAGATCCACAAAATATTGGTTCTTCTAGTACAAATCACATGGCAAAGGATGATGATGGTGTAGATATAGAAGACACCGAGGTTGATGACAATGATGATGACAACGATGATGATGATGATTGTGATGATGATGACGATGATGATGGTGATGATGATGATGAGATAGTTGGTGGTAGTAACCAGTGACATTCATGATCATATAGACTGCATTATGGATCATTTTTGATATATCGTTATGATGACTCTTTTCATGGTTACTATCATATGTATCATTTTCATGACCTACAGTACTATATTATTGAGTTGTATCACATTGACATGTATCATTTTCACTATATCATTTGGACATGTATCATCTTGACTTGTATCAATTTGAGTTACATAATTTATCAATTTTATTTATATCATTTGTACATGTATCATTTTCACTTATGTCGATTGTTGGACATGTATCATTTTGACATATTTTTGATGTACTTGCATATTTGACTTTCACTTGTTTTAGTTATATATGATGATGATCTTATCAGTATTGACTTGTCAATTTATATATATTAAAAGTGGTCGATGAATTTTGGATGGATATTTATTACGTATGATGATTTTAATTTACTGCTTAGGATGGATGTTGTCAAATTCAATTAAATTATAGATATTTGACTCACTTGTTTTAATTATAGATGATGATCATGTTACAATAATAGTTCAAGCAATGATGAAAGGTAAAATTAATGCTTGGCACCTCCAGAATGTAATTGAACAAATCAGAGAAGTGTTAAGCTCTTTTGAAAGTTTTTGGATGAGCCACATTAAAAGAGGTGGTAATGTGGAAGTGGATGTCTTATCTAAATGGGCTTTAAATTTTGGTGAAACAAGGGAATTCAGGTTGGAGGATTTTAGAGGTGTTAAGTTAGCGGACTTAGGTGAAAACACAGGAGAGGACAACGCCTTAAATGATAAGCGAAGGTAGGGGTGGTAGGTGGCGGTGAAGTAGTACTTCATTAATAGCAGTGTGGGCAATCCAATATGTTAGAGTAAAGGTTTTAACTTAATTGTGTTGATTAAGTTACCTTTATTCCCTTCTTAAGATTTCACTTTAGTTTGCATTAAGTGACATTTAATAATTATTTTAATTATTAAATGTTTTCCTATTAGGGTTTCTTTTAGGGTTTGCATGATCTCCTTCTTAAGGATTGATCCATTGTATATTCATAATTCTTTTTTGTTTTGATAAGATAATTTCTCCATTTTTCAGAGCTTCAAACCCTTGTTTGTTTTCTCCATCCATTCTCTTCCTTGTGATAGGTATCCATTTGCATTCAGGTGTTCTTGGAGTCTGAAGTTGGTTTTGACAACTTCTACATGGTATCAAAGCTTTCCTGCTGCATGCTTGTTCTTGTTTGAAGAATTTGGAGCTACAAGGGTTGGATCAGGCATTCACAGTTTTGGGGTTTTCTTTTTTGATCCAGGGAATCACCTGCAATTTCAAAGCATTTTGAGTCCAAACCGACCTCGCCGTTGGATCCGCAGCGGTCCAAAACCCCTAAATTGACTGTTCATTCGTCCATTTTGGACAAAGTTGATTTGAGAGGCAAAAAAATTTAACCTATACGGCCGTCTACGCGCGGATCGGAGAAAAAAATCCTGGTAAAAAAAAAAAAATAAAATTGGAATTTATTTTCGTCCGCAATTTTTATTTATTTTTAAATATTGTAAATTTTTTATTTAAAAAAAAAAAATCAAAACACAAAAAAAGCCTTTTAAAGGCTTGCTCAGGCTTGTACTAGGGTACCCGCAGCACCTGCATACGTAGGCTTGCGGGCCCTTAAGTATGTCGGGCGGCTTTATTGTCGATCGGTGGCCTGATAATACCACTGACAACGGTACACAGTCTGCCAGTTTTTTTTAGGTTTTTTTTTTTTTTTAAATCAATGTTTTTTTTATAAAAAATCAAAGTTTTTTTTATAAAATACAAATTTTTATGTAATAAGCCCAGTTGTGCATGTGCGGCGACGGCCATTTAGTTGTCAAATTTAGGCTCAGATTTTTGCTTCGACGGCCGTATGACTGTCAAATTTAATCTTGCACTGGTTTTTTTCCCCTTTGGAGTTGTTTTCGTCCAAAGGCCATAACTTGGGCATACGATATCATTTTTTGGCAAATGAGATATCATCGGAAAGCTGGTGCTATCAACTTTCCAGTGGTGTGGGTCTCATTGCTTCATTTTTTTTTTGGTGCATTCTATAGCCAGTTGAAGTCAAAGGAGCTGTTTTCAGTCCCGAGCTCGTAACTTTTGACCAGTTTCTCCATTTTTCGTGTTCTCAGTGGCGTTGGAACCATATTTCAGAGCTCTTCAGTTACATCCATGCAATTTTTTTAGATTTCACTCCAAGTATATTTTATTCAGTATTTTTTGTTTTCACACTCTAGTGAATTACCTGGACATATTAGTTCTTGGGAACTTCTCATTTGCGTGGGATGCTTCATTTTTGGCTGTTCTTCATGTATTTCTAGTTTTTTTGTCCTTTGTGGGAATTTTGAGCATCATTTGTAAGCAATCTTCTATGTAAATGCATTGAGATAAAGTGCCACACTATTGTACATGTATTTTGGGGATTTTGCACATAAGGATGTGCCATATTTTGTACTCGCACTGTACTATAAAGTGTCATGGGGGGTTCTGTAGTGCCTTTGTTTTTTCCATCACACCTTTGTCCGGTGAGTGTCCCTCCACGATGATAGTGGATCCATATGATTCCAACCTCATGCATGTGTGTTTTGTTTGCACACCACTTTTTCAATTGCAAGTGCTTTCTTGTACACTTTCAGATGTTGTATCTTCTCCTTCATGCACTACAGGGTGTTACACACCATTTTAGTGGATCTATCAGGGTCTCCCAGTTCAACATTATGGGGGGGTGTTATATTGTTCATGTTAATGCTTCCTTGGTTTCGCCTTGGAAAGAATCTTCCATTCTCAGTTGATCAGTTTTTTTTAGACTCTTGGTACTTGTGCCATCTGTATCTTCGTTCCAGGTGTTTTCCTTTGTTTTCCATCTGATTCGAGTAGTGTCATTTGGGGCACTCATGCAGATTGTTGTCTTCTTGACCCTGATCATCTTATCTTCAGAGGAGATTCTTCAGCACCATAGCAGTCATCTTTTGACAGTTGTTTGCAGCTTCTTCTGCTTCATTGATGTTCTTCATGGCTTTCTGCATCTTTTTTTGGAGTAGAGTTTTTCCCATGAGGTTTTCTCTATTTCTCCACTTTACAGAGATTTGGTTGTATTTGGGTACCTGATCTGGCCTAGTTGTCGGGACCCATGTTTACCTTCTTGCATTGTAGTTACCTTTGCTTTCTTGCACATGTTTATAGTTGCACTCTTGCTCATCTTAAGGGGGGGTGTTAGAGTAAAGGTTTTAACTTAGTTGTATTGATTAAGTTACCTTTATTCCCTTCTTAAGATTTCACTTTAGTTTGCATTAAGTGACATTTAATAATTATTTTAATTATTAAATGTTTTTCTATTAGGGTTTCTTTTAGGGTTTGCATGATCTCCTTCTTAAGGACTGATCCACTGTATATTCATAGTTCTTTTTTGTTCTGATAAGATAATTTCTCCATTTTTCAGAGCTTCAAACCCTTGTTTGTTTTCTCCATCCATTCGCTTCCTTGTGATAAGTATCCATTTGCATGCAGGTGTTCTTGGAGTCTGAAGTTGGTTTTGACAACTTCTACACAATATAGTGTTAAATGCAAGCCCTCGATTAAGATGTGTTAATTGCATTTGTAAAGGGTTGAGAAAAAAAATTGCAACACACTTTACCGGTAAACAGTTACAGGGGTTACGTGGTTTATTTAATGTTTATAGTTTCTGGGATTAAGGATTTTACTGGTAAACATTTATAGGGGTTACGGGGTTTATTTAAATTTTTTACTTTGCACGTTAAGGTGCCTCTAGTTTTTGTCGTTTGCTATGGAATTTTGGTGGGTAATGACACTGAACAATAGATGTACTTTTTTATCTTTACAAGCAATACAAAAATTTATTTAAGAGGCACGATATATTTAACTTATTAAATTGAAATTAAACATATTAAATTAATAAATGGAAGCAAAACAAGAAGAATTTTTAGAAGCAAAAAAGGAAGCAACAATGGAAGCCAAACTAGAAGCAAACTAGAAGCAATCTTGAAAGCAAAATTGGAAGCAAAATTGGAAGCAAAACTGGTAGCAAACTTGGAAGCAAACTTGGAAGCAAAACTAGAAGCAAAACTAAAAGCAAAATCGGAAGCAAACCTGGAAGAAAAATCGGAAGCAAAACTTGAAGCAAACTTGGAAGCAAAACCAAAAGCAAACATGGAAGCAAAACTGGAAGAAAAAATGGAAGCAAAACTGGAAGCAAAACCGGAAGCAAAACTGGCAGCAAAATTAGAAGTGAAAGTGGAAGAAAAATCGGAAGCAAAACCGGAAGCAAAACTAGAAGCAAAAATTTGAGTAGACATAGAAGCAAAATTGGAAGCCAAATTGGGCGCTATTTTAGGTGCTATTTTTGACGTTATTTTCAGTGCTACTTTAGGCGCTAACAGAGGTGCTATTTTCGGTGCTATTTTAGGCACTAACGGGGGTACTTTGATTTTCCAACGCTAAGTCCAACGCAACATCTGACGCCAAATTCGGTGTTGAGATGACCATGCGTGTTTGCATCGAGTTTAGCGCTAGCCAAATCGCCCGATTCATGAACTGAAATACACTAAAATTCGGCGCTATTTTCCTTTTTTGTTGTAGTGATAGCTGGCATTTAGAGGTGTATGTAGAAGGACATGATGCATGTTTATAGTCTATGGTTTCTCTCTTTGGTCTTGTTGTTCTTCCTAGATGTTCCGATTCACATGACTTTCGATGTGAGATTATGTGCGGAGCTATGGTGATCACTAGTTTGTGGTCATGTGTTGTCACTTGGTGATGACCTGGAGGTTCCTATTTCCCTTTCTTCTATCGGATGTGGAGAACTTGAGAGAGTTGTGAAGACTTTTGGTGAGACATGTTTCTTACAGTAGTGTTGTAGGATTTGTATATCATTATGGATGGTCCTTGATACTACATGGTTTCACTTTCTATGTGTTGTTATCAATAGACTAAGTATGCCTTGATCTTTGCAAGTTCAACATTACCCATGCACTGGGAGTTTTTGAAGGTGTTTGTCTTCATCGATGTTTGAAACTTGGAGCTTATGATAGCGGTTTATGGGTTGGATATATTGTTTGCATGAGTTTGTTGATGTAGTGGATATCTTTGAGGTATGGTTGACTGGATGGATTAGCATTTGTTGTGAGTGTTATTTCGGTCATGTGGATTTATCAATTGGATATGAGAAGACAACTTTTGGTTATTGTTTTGGCTAATATTTTATCTTGTTCTCTAGAGGATTCTTTAGATTTTGAGTTGTGTTTTGGTTACAGGTTTGGAGTTGGTTGATGCTTCTATATAGCCCGTGAGCATAGTGGATTTGTGGTAGTATCCTATAGCCTTTGTGATTAGTTGGATCTAATGCTTGTGTTCTTTGGACTGGTGCATATACACCTTGGCTTGTTCCTTTTCTTTCATGGGTGATAGATTGGAGTATGATAGGAATTGTTTCCTGAGATGGTGGACAACTTTGGTGTCAATTCAAATGTCTTGTTAGAGCATGAGAGCATGGTTGAAGATTCATGTGGTTGCATGTATGGTTGGTGGTGATGGTTTTTACATTAGTTTGTCTCTTAGTAGTTAAATCATGTTACGTCCATGGACTCTTCAAAGTTGTTCAACAAGTGGGAGAATGTTAGGAAAATGAAGGTATCTCAACCTTATTTTTTTTCTTATTATTGATCATTTAATGTGATAATTATCATATTATCTTGTGAGTTATAGCTTGTAGTTTCTATTTCTGAGGAGTCAAGTTGGAAGTTACCATTTACAAGTGGAGTTGTGCATAAGCATATTTCTATTTCAAGTTAACTTGGAAAGTGTCACATTTTGAAGTGCATATTTTTGGCGGGTGCTTTTTGCATGTGCATGTTGCATGTCATTGCACGTGTTACCTTTTATTTTGCAAGTTCATGCATGGGCATAGACTTTGAGATTTTTTTATGCACTAAAGACTCTATAAATATAGGTGTTGCTAGAGGACTCAAAGAGATGAGAGTGTTATTCATAGGGGTTATGTTGTTGGATTTTCTCCAAAGATGGAACAAGATGTAAATATCCTATAAAGGCCATGAGCTTGATATTGTATTATAAATTGTACTCTTGTTGAATAATACAATGGCTCTATGTTTTGGATTGTGGAGTTTCTTACCTGAAATTTTTTTCCCCACGTAAATTTGGTGTTTCTTCTCTCTTTTGTCTTTCATTCTTCTTCTATGTGGCTTTGTTTTATGAATGTGTGTATGTGTCATAATGTTGTTGAAACTGGTTTGATCTAGAAAGATCTAAAATTGCAATCACTTTCCTCTAAGCTATTAACAATGGTAAAATAACCATGTCGATTTCCACTTTTAATATATCATAGTATATGTTTTTGAGGTTCCAAAAATGAAATGAATGTTACCAAAGACACTTACTGATCTTGGATATTGTTTTGGGATGCCTGGTTTTCCCTTCAAATACCCAAGATTAGTAATGATCCAAAGGATGTTCCCTTTTCATTTCTTCTGCCTTGGCAAGTCAATCACGAGCATGTCTAAGATCTTGTCTACGAATACTTAAGCTCTTGACCATAGTTTAATAGGAAACTTTTCCAAGCTCCCAAGTGAATCTTCATTTCCCAATTGAGTTTCATTATTTGTTAAAGAGTAATTCAGTTCTACAAAATTTAAATTTATCTCACATACATGTATTGCCTCCTCATATTTGAACCTAAAGATAAAAGAGCAAGAGATTGCACCTTCTTGGAATTTTCTAAATCTATTTCAACCAATCCATTTTCTGCATGCCATAAGATCACACTTCACCAAAGTACCTTGTCAAGTATTCATGTGCCTTGTTCACACCATCGAATTTTGGTGGGTAATGACACTGAACAATAGATGTACTTTTTTATCTTTACAAGCAATACAAAAATTTCTTTAAGAGGCACGATATATTTAACTAATTAAATTGAAATTAAACATATTAAATTAATAAATGGAAGCAAAACAAGAAGAATTTTTAGAAGCAAAAAAGGAAGCAACAATGGAAGCCAAACTAGAAGCAAACTAGAAGCAATCTTGAAAGCAAAATTGGAAGCAAAATTGGAAGCAAAACTGGTAGCAAACTTGGAAGCAAACTTGGAAGCAAAACTAGAAGCAAAACTAAAAGCAAAATCAGAAGCAAACCTGGAAGAAAAATCGGAAGCAAAACTTGAAGCAAACTTGGAAGCAAAACCAAAAGCAAACATGGAAGCAAAACCGGAAGAAAAAATGGAAGCAAAACTGGAAGAAAAACTGGAAGCAAAACCGGAAGCAAAACTGGCAGCAAAATTAGAAGTGAAAGTGGAAGAAAAATCGGAAGCAAAACCGGAAGCAAAACTAGAAGCAAAAATTTGAGTAGACATAGAAGCAAAATTGGAAGCCAAATTGGGCGCTATTTTAGGTGCTATTTTTGACGTTATTTTCAGTGCTACTTTAGGCGCTAACAGAGGTGCTATTTTCGGTGCTATTTTAGGCACTAACGGGGGTACTTTGATTTTCCAACGCTAAGTCCAACGCAACATCTGACGCCAAATTCGGTGTTGAGATGACCATGCGTGTTTGCATCGAGTTTAGCGCTAGCCAAATCGCCCGATTCATGAACTGAAATACACTAAAATTCGGCGCTATTTTCCTTTTTTGTTGTAGTGATAGCTGGCATTTAGAGGTGTATGTAGAAGGACATGATGCATGTTTATAGTCTATGGTTTCTCTCTTTGGTCTTGTTGTTCTTCCTAGATGTTCCGATTCACATGACTTTCGATGTGAGATTATGTGCGGAGCTATGGTGATCACTAGTTTGTGGTCATGTGTTGTCACTTGGTGATGACCTGGAGGTTCCTATTTCCCTTTCTTCTATCGGATGTGGAGAACTTGAGAGAGTTGTGAAGACTTTTGGTGAGACATGTTTCTTACAGTAGTGTTGTAGGATTTGTATATCATTATGGATGGTCCTTGATACTACATGGTTTCACTTTCTATGTGTTGTTATCAATAGACTAAGTATGCCTTGATCTTTGCAAGTTCAACATTACCCATGCACTGGGAGTTTTTGAAGGTGTTTGTCTTCATCGATGTTTGAAACTTGGAGCTTATGATAGCGGTTTATGGGTTGGATATATTGTTTGCATGAGTTTGTTGATGTAGTGGATATCTTTGAGGTATGGTTGACTGGATGGATTAGCATTTGTTGTGAGTGTTATTTCGGTCATGTGGATTTATCAATTGGATATGAGAAGACAACTTTTGGTTATTGTTTTGGCTAATATTTTATCTTGTTCTCTAGAGGATTCTTTAGATTTTGAGTTGTGTTTTGGTTACAGGTTTGGAGTTGGTTGATGCTTCTATATAGCCCGTGAGCATAGTGGATTTGTGGTAGTATCCTATAGCCTTTGTGATTAGTTGGATCTAATGCTTGTGTTCTTTGGACTGGTGCATATACACCTTGGCTTGTTCCTTTTCTTTCATGGGTGATAGATTGGAGTATGATAGGAATTGTTTCCTGAGATGGTGGACAACTTTGGTGTCAATTCAAATGTCTTGTTAGAGCATGAGAGCATGGTTGAAGATTCATGTGGTTGCATGTATGGTTGGTGGTGATGGTTTTTACATTAGTTTGTCTCTTAGTAGTTAAATCATGTTACGTCCATGGACTCTTCAAAGTTGTTCAACAAGTGGGAGAATGTTAGGAAATGAAGGTGTCTCAACCTTATTTTTTTTCTTATTATTGATCATTTAATGTGATAATTATCATATTATCTTGTGAGTTATAGCTTGTAGTTTCTATTTCTGAGGAGTCAAGTTGGAAGTTACCATTTACAAGTGGAGTTGTGCATAAGCATATTTCTATTTCAAGTTAACTTGGAAAGTGTCACATTTTGAAGTGCATATTTTTGGCGGGTGCTTTTTGCATGTGCATGTTGCATGTCATTGCACGTGTTACCTTTTATTTTGCAAGTTCATGCATGGGCATAGACTTTGAGATTTTTTTATGCACTAAAGACTCTATAAATATAGGTGTTGCTAGAGGACTCAAAGAGATGAGAGTGTTATTCATAGGGGTTATGTTGTTGGATTTTCTCCAAAGATGGAACAAGATGTAAATATCCTATAAAGGCCATGAGCTTGATATTGTATTATAAATTGTACTCTTGTTGAATAATACAATGGCTCTATGTTTTGGATTGTGGAGTTTCTTACCTGAAATTTTTTTCCCCACGTAAATTTGGTGTTTCTTCTCTCTTTTGTCTTTCATTCTTCTTCTATGTGGCTTTGTTTTATGAATGTGTGTATGTGTCATAATGTTGTTGAAACTGGTTTGATCTAGAAAGATCTAAAATTGCAATCACTTTCCTCTAAGCTATTAACAATGGTAAAATAACCATGTCGATTTCCACTTTTAATATATCATAGTATATGTTTTTGAGGTTCCAAAAATGAAATGAATGTTACCAAAGACACTTACTGATCTTGGATATTGTTTTGGGATGCCTGGTTTTCCCTTCAAATACCCAAGATTAGTAATGATCCAAAGGATGTTCCCTTTTCATTTCTTCTGCCTTGGCAAGTCAATCACGAGCATGTCTAAGATCTTGTCTACGAATACTTAAGCTCTTGACCATAGTTTAATAGGAAACTTTTCCAAGCTCCCAAGTGAATCTTCATTTCCCAATTGAGTTTCATTATTTGTTAAAGAGTAATTCAGTTCTACAAAATTTAAATTTATCTCACATACATGTATTGCCTCCTCATATTTGAACCTAAAGATAAAAGAGCAAGAGATTGCACCTTCTTGGAATTTTCTAAATCTATTTCAACCAATCCATTTTCTGCATGCCATAAGATCACACTTCACCAAAGTACCTTGTCAAGTATTCATGTGCCTTGTTCACACCATCGAATTTTGGTGGGTAATGACACTGAACAATAGATGTACTTTTTTATCTTTACAAGCAATACAAAAATTTCTTTAAGAGGCACGATATATTTAACTAATTAAATTGAAATTAAACATATTAAATTAATAAATGGAAGCAAAACAAGAAGAATTTTTAGAAGCAAAAAAGGAAGCAACAATGGAAGCCAAACTAGAAGCAAACTAGAAGCAATCTTGAAAGCAAAATTGGAAGCAAAATTGGAAGCAAAACTGGTAGCAAACTTGGAAGCAAACTTGGAAGCAAAACTAGAAGCAAAACTAAAAGCAAAATCAGAAGCAAACCTGGAAGAAAAATCGGAAGCAAAACTTGAAGCAAACTTGGAAGCAAAACCAAAAGCAAACATGGAAGCAAAACCGGAAGAAAAAATGGAAGCAAAACTGGAAGAAAAACTGGAAGCAAAACCGGAAGCAAAACTGGCAGCAAAATTAGAAGTGAAAGTGGAAGAAAAATCGGAAGCAAAACCGGAAGCAAAACTAGAAGCAAAAATTTGAGTAGACATAGAAGCAAAATTGGAAGCCAAATTGGGCGCTATTTTAGGTGCTATTTTTGACGTTATTTTCAGTGCTACTTTAGGCGCTAACAGAGGTGCTATTTTCGGTGCTATTTTAGGCACTAACGGGGGTACTTTGATTTTCCAACGCTAAGTCCAACGCAACATCTGACGCCAAATTCGGTGTTGAGATGACCATGCGTGTTTGCATCGAGTTTAGCGCTAGCCAAATCGCCCGATTCATGAACTGAAATACACTAAAATTCGGCGCTATTTTCCTTTTTTGTTGTAGTGATAGCTGGCATTTAGAGGTGTATGTAGAAGGACATGATGCATGTTTATAGTCTATGGTTTCTCTCTTTGGTCTTGTTGTTCTTCCTAGATGTTCCGATTCACATGACTTTCGATGTGAGATTATGTGCGGAGCTATGGTGATCACTAGTTTGTGGTCATGTGTTGTCACTTGGTGATGACCTGGAGGTTCCTATTTCCCTTTCTTCTATCGGATGTGGAGAACTTGAGAGAGTTGTGAAGACTTTTGGTGAGACATGTTTCTTACAGTAGTGTTGTAGGATTTGTATATCATTATGGATGGTCCTTGATACTACATGGTTTCACTTTCTATGTGTTGTTATCAATAGACTAAGTATGCCTTGATCTTTGCAAGTTCAACATTACCCATGCACTGGGAGTTTTTGAAGGTGTTTGTCTTCATCGATGTTTGAAACTTGGAGCTTATGATAGCGGTTTATGGGTTGGATATATTGTTTGCATGAGTTTGTTGATGTAGTGGATATCTTTGAGGTATGGTTGACTGGATGGATTAGCATTTGTTGTGAGTGTTATTTCGGTCATGTGGATTTATCAATTGGATATGAGAAGACAACTTTTGGTTATTGTTTTGGCTAATATTTTATCTTGTTCTCTAGAGGATTCTTTAGATTTTGAGTTGTGTTTTGGTTACAGGTTTGGAGTTGGTTGATGCTTCTATATAGCCCGTGAGCATAGTGGATTTGTGGTAGTATCCTATAGCCTTTGTGATTAGTTGGATCTAATGCTTGTGTTCTTTGGACTGGTGCATATACACCTTGGCTTGTTCCTTTTCTTTCATGGGTGATAGATTGGAGTATGATAGGAATTGTTTCCTGAGATGGTGGACAACTTTGGTGTCAATTCAAATGTCTTGTTAGAGCATGAGAGCATGGTTGAAGATTCATGTGGTTGCATGTATGGTTGGTGGTGATGGTTTTTACATTAGTTTGTCTCTTAGTAGTTAAATCATGTTACGTCCATGGACTCTTCAAAGTTGTTCAACAAGTGGGAGAATGTTAGGAAAATGAAGGTGTCTCAACCTTATTTTTTTTCTTATTATTGATCATTTAATGTGATAATTATCATATTATCTTGTGAGTTATAGCTTGTAGTTTCTATTTCTGAGGAGTCAAGTTGGAAGTTACCATTTACAAGTGGAGTTGTGCATAAGCATATTTCTATTTCAAGTTAACTTGGAAAGTGTCACATTTTGAAGTGCATATTTTTGGCGGGTGCTTTTTGCATGTGCATGTTGCATGTCATTGCACGTGTTACCTTTTATTTTGCAAGTTCATGCATGGGCATAGACTTTGAGATTTTTTTATGCACTAAAGACTCTATAAATATAGGTGTTGCTAGAGGACTCAAAGAGATGAGAGTGTTATTCATAGGGGTTATGTTGTTGGATTTTCTCCAAAGATGGAACAAGATGTAAATATCCTATAAAGGCCATGAGCTTGATATTGTATTATAAATTGTACTCTTGTTGAATAATACAATGGCTCTATGTTTTGGATTGTGGAGTTTCTTACCTGAAATTTTTTTCCCCACGTAAATTTGGTGTTTCTTCTCTCTTTTGTCTTTCATTCTTCTTCTATGTGGCTTTGTTTTATGAATGTGTGTATGTGTCATAATGTTGTTGAAACTGGTTTGATCTAGAAAGATCTAAAATTGCAATCACTTTCCTCTAAGCTATTAACAATGGTAAAATAACCATGTCGATTTCCACTTTTAATATATCATAGTATATGTTTTTGAGGTTCCAAAAATGAAATGAATGTTACCAAAGACACTTACTGATCTTGGATATTGTTTTGGGATGCCTGGTTTTCCCTTCAAATACCCAAGATTAGTAATGATCCAAAGGATGTTCCCTTTTCATTTCTTCTGCCTTGGCAAGTCAATCACGAGCATGTCTAAGATCTTGTCTACGAATACTTAAGCTCTTGACCATAGTTTAATAGGAAACTTTTCCAAGCTCCCAAGTGAATCTTCATTTCCCAATTGAGTTTCATTATTTGTTAAAGAGTAATTCAGTTCTACAAAATTTAAATTTATCTCACATACATGTATTGCCTCCTCATATTTGAACCTAAAGATAAAAGAGCAAGAGATTGCACCTTCTTGGAATTTTCTAAATCTATTTCAACCAATCCATTTTATGCATGCCATAAGATCACACTTCACCAAAGTACCTTGTCAAGTATTCATGTGCCTTGTTCACACCATCGAAGGGAAGAGAGAGTTTAAAATCCTTTCTGGGTGTCAAAGAAACTTTTGCAACTAAGAGGAATAATTGAGAAACTTGGCCTTCACAATATATCGACCTTTTCAATGTGTCGCTAGGTTATGGAAACCCCACAAATACCCGATTTTTACTTTTTCAAATATCATTTTAGGAAGGCAAAGGTTGTGACAACCTTGTCAGATTCCAACAAGGTTGCCACAGCCTTATCCAAGCCCGACATAAAATTTTAACTCCATAAAACTTCTAAAAATTATTTATTTTGAAACCCCAAAACTGATTTTTTTGAAGATTAAACTTGGAATTTTGCAAACACAACTCCAAACAAGGAGATAAAATATTCCATATCTTTCAACTGGAATCATATTTTTCTATGAAATTTTGATTGGACAATGTGTGACCTCTCTAGAGCATAACCAAGAAATTATTTTTGTTTCAAACACACAAAATTTAAGTGTTCACATTTTCCGCAAGCTGTCCACCGAAAGATAAAACTTTAAAATTTCTCAAATGGCAAGGTGTCCGGACATAAAAATCAGCCATATAGGACAAAATGAAGTTAGAATCAACCCTGTAAAGTATTTTGCATCAATGGTTACAAATTTTCAAAATTAATTATTTTTGTGATTTGGCAGGTTAAAGTGTTTGGGATGTTGGAAAAGGTTTGAAAAATGCTTAGCAGTGGACAATGACGAGTTTACGAAAGTTTAGATTTGGTGAGGTTTAAAACATAGACAAGAATTAGCAAAGAAAAAAATTAATATATTTTTTGCAGTCAGTATTAGTAGTATGGTATTAGGGAAAATAATCAAAAGTTACTTGGAATAAATGTTTATTCAAGTCCCGAGAATTTATATTTAATTGTTGTTATAAGGTGATAGAAAAAGAATCATCCCGACACTTTGTAGTTCAATAAGTTCAGTGACTACAAGAAAAGATCATGGATGGAGAAGAAAAAAATATAGTTTCAATGATGAAGTAATAAGTAGCTCTCATGTGCATAAACCAAAAAACTATTATAGACAAGGTCATTAAAAAAGAGAATACTAGCACACCAAGGAAAGAATTAACAAAAAGAATGAAAGGGAAGGGGAAACAGAGAAAACCACAATTCAAGGGAACAAACACTGTAAAATCTCACTTGGGAGAGTTTGATAGCCATGGAATGCTAGTCATGGTGGGAAATTAATACCGAAGAACACCCACTCAAAGATGCACTAATGGCCGCTCAAGTAGACAAAGTAATACAAGCTCCTTATTTTAATTTTTTAGAGTTTGAGTCTTACCTAATAAGCATGGTAGCTAATTATAATAAAGAAGAACAAAAACATATCGTGCAAATATATGGACTTGTAGTGACCATCGCATATACTCGTGATATTTTTTGTTGAATATTTAGTGTTCCATAATATTGAAACCTACAATGCATGTCATGTTAGAATAATCATGCATTAGCTAATAATGAATTAATATTTAATTAATTATTAAGTTAAATTCATTTCATGTACTTAAGCTAAACTTAGGAGTATTTTTTTGTTAACTAGAGTGAGCTATTATTAGATCATTTTTTGACTCATCACATAGGATGATGACACTTGTAATGATCTAATCCCTTTATCATTTAGGGTTTCTCTTATATAAAGCACTCTCCCTCATTCTATTATTTCATTTTGTAAGTTTTTTTAGTTGAGGATATAGTATATTATTGTTTGTAGCTCTCTTGTGTGGAAGGTGTTTGTGTTCGTTGTTTGTTCCTTTGTCTTGTGTTATTCACAATTCTAACACAATATCAGAGTGTGGATTCAAAAATCCCTTTCTCCATTTTTGAGTTTGTTTCTCAACTAGGATTATAGGAGAAAATTTAGAAACTTCATTATTTTTTGCAATTTTTAGAGTTGGGTGATTTTTTGGTGCACTTTGGTGCGAAAAGGAGCTCATTGTTGCACTCAAGAAGATAAACAAACAAACTTTGATATAAAATTTTCCCAATTTTGGTTAGAGGAGATTTTAAGGAATTTCTTTTCTTTTCAAGGTTGTATTGCCCCCAAAAAGTTATACCATATGGAATTATTTAAAATATATCTATATATAATAAATCATGGTGCTTTATTAAAAAACAAAACAACATTATATTAAGGGCCCTCTACCCACATAGGGATGCCTAGGTGGTGATGCCTTCATCACCACCCACTACCTATCACCAGCCCTCGAGGGCTCCTCAGCCCCTACACAAGTCATGTGGGTGACTATGCTCTAAGCGCTTAGCCCCTATGGGCTTTACAATGCTAGCTCGAGGTCACATGAGTGACCAAGATCTTCCTTCCAACCCATAGTGCTAGAATCTAGTCACTCAAGCAACCAGGGGCTTATATTTTTAGCCCCCAGATTGGCCTACAAGGAAAATTGGATAACTTTTACGAAATCAGGTATAATTATTGCCTCATCTATCTATTTTTTGCAAACAAGATACTATTGGAAAGCTAGTTCGGAGCCCATTCCAATAATCTAGCTATTTTATCCATAATTTTTGCCAATAATTTTATATAGGATCTTGAAGTAAAATCTTCTTTTTTGCACTTTTGGGGTCATAACTTTATCTTACAGACTTCATTTTTTACAAAAGAAATAGGTGTCGAAAAAGTGCTTCAGTGCTCTACACAACCATGTAGTCCGTTTTTATAGAAAATTAACCAGGTACACGGAGATTTGTTTAATTTTATTTTTGTTTTTAAAGTTTTTCTACTCTCAAAATTGCATTAGGTTTTGGTTTTTCATGTTGTGTGGGGTATATTTCTCTCTTTTAGTATCTATACACATTAGAGAACATAAACTATTTTCCACATATTGTTTTGAAAACCTCAACCATCATGGTGGATACCTCTCCAGTCAAATGTCTAACGCCATGCAACTATCATATTTGGAAAGCTCATACAACCAGATATGTCAAAGGATTTATGATTCACTCTGAATGAAGTATATCCAACATTGATTGGTCAATTTGAGATACATAAGCATAGGAACAAGATGGATGAGGCTATGGGACTGATTTCATTGCAGGTTTTAGACAGTCTCTTATTTCATATTGAATCTTGCACCTCTCCAAGGGATATGTGGGAGAAGTTCAAAGATATTTTTGGCACCATCAATGATTTTTGAGCTTTACAGATTGAGGTAGAATTGACATCACTTGTACCTTATTCTTTCCCCTCCATTGAGTACTTCTTGTAGAAGTTTAAGTCGCTTATATCTCTTTTGCAGGGTTGTGGGAAGAATAAAATTGACAAATAATGTGTTTTCATGATCATGTCTAAGCTTAGAGAACCATTTCAAGTCTTCTCTAATTTCTACTGTATTATGGATGTGTTGGGCATTGCATTTACCATGCCAACTTTTGAGGTTTTTTGTGAGCGTTTGACTCATGAATATTTGACTCAATTTGATTCTCTTTCCAATTCCAAAAACTAAGCATTGGTAGCAAAAACATCCAAAGGTAAATATAAGAAGAAACAAAATAAAAATATAAAGACTTCATCAAGTAGTGAGTGTTCCTCCAAACCATCTTAGAATTTAGAACAAAAACCTCAAACCACTCCTCAGAATGATATATCTTCTAAGTCTAGTGAGTCTTTCTCCAAGATAAAGAATAAATCAAGTGAACCTTATAATTTTTTGTGCTAAGGAGGGACATCCAATCACTAGATGTTTGAAGATATTAGAGGCTTTAGAGGAATCAATGCAGTAGCATAACATATCAGCCCCTAAGTCTTCTTCCTCATTTATAGGTAAAGTTCATGCTCTTTTTGCACATGCCTGAACTTCTATAGCTCCATGGATACTTGATTCTGACATGACACATCACATCACTCACTCTCAAGATTTGGTCTCATCCCTTTCAAATTGCAACACTACTCAAATTGTAGTTGGGGATTCTACATAGCTTTCACTTTTGGGCTCAAGTGCTATCACACTTGAGGTGGTTTTCTTTAGGAGGTTCTTATTGTTCCTGATATTGCCACCAACCTTATTTTAGTGTATCCAATTTTATAATCTAGCATCGATAGGATAGTCAATTTTACCCCACATGATGTATTTATTTGTGACCATGATCTTGATAATATTGTAGCCACTAGTAGTGTTGATTAGTCCTCCCATTTATACTGATTTGATGGTTTTTAGAGTTTAGTTATTTTAGGTTCATCCTTTATAGCACATGAAAACACTATGAGTAAGCTTTAGTATGAAAATTTTGGTCACATCAATTATAAGTATCTCCAACAGAGGGGTACACAAGCATTGGTGTTAGGGCTCCCTAAGATTTTTTGTATTGATGATGTTTTTTAAGGATTTTCTATTGAAAAACATCACCAATATTTTTTACTATGGGTAAAGCTACACATGCTAAGGCACCCTTAGAATTGGTACATAGTGACCTCATGTCATTTCTGACTACTTCATTTTTAGGTGTCAAACATGTGCTCACATTTATTGATGACTTCCCCATATATACATGGGTATACTTTCTTAAGTACAATAGTGATGTCTTTTAATATTTTAAGGTCTTTAAGGTATTCATGGAGAAGAAATATGGTCTTTCTATCATGAAGATACACACAAAAATGGGGGAACATGTCAATTAAATTTTTAGGGACTTTTGTATTGAGCATGGTCTACAACATCAGCTTGCAGTTCCATACATCCCTCAACAAAATGATGTTGATGAGTAAAAGAATAGAACTTTATGGAAGATGTCCAACTGTATGATTCAGTCATGAGATATGTATTCTTATTTTTGGGCTAAGGCATTAAATTGTGCCAATTATATTTAGAATTGTATACCTCACAAGGAATTGTGGCATATGATTCCTGAGGAGGCTTGGTTGCATATCAAGCCTGATGTATCTTCATTTAGAGTATTTGGTAATGAGGCTTGGACATTCATTCTTGAAGCTCAGTGGAAAACCATGGAAAGGAAAATCCAACCACTCATATTTTTTTGCTACTATGATGATGTTAAGGCATACAGGTATTTTGATCATGATTCTAGAGATGTCTTGTTTCAACGGGATGTCAAGTTTGATGAGCGCTTTCCTCAAATGGATTCTTCACCACCAACTAATCCCTTGTTAACTATTACTCTCTCTTCATCTCGTGAGGATTTCTTCACTCTTGAGGATGAGGAAGATCATCTAGTTATCCCTCTAACTCCAGATATTCAGCCCTTACCCAAGTGGGCCTGCAATAATATTGATGCAACTAGATCTTTGGAAGGTGATCCTGTAGACTCTCATCGTACTCATGCATAGACTTCAAGTGTTAGTATTTTGATTCATTCCATTTCAAATGATCCTCAAAAGTTTTCAAAGGGGTTGGTATTCCTGAGTGGATAGTGTTATGGTAGATGAGTATTCTTCATTGATGAAGAGTAATACTTGGGATCTAGTTCCTCTTCCTCAAGAAAGAAATATGGTTTGATGCAAGTGGGTTTATCATACCAAATATGTTATAGATGGTTCTATTCATAAGATCAAGTCTCATCTTGTTGCAAATGGATTCTCTCAAGTCGAAGGAATTAACTATTTTGGGACCTTTGGCCTTGTTTCCAAGATGAATTATATTCGCCTTACACTTTCACTTGCAGCTTCACAAGGATGAATAGTATACCAGATGGATGTGAAGACAACTTTCCTTCATGGTTATTTTCATGAGGATATTTATATCAAGTAACCACATGTTTTTGTTCAGGACTCTTCACTAATTTGTAGGCTTTGGCATTCATTATATGGTCTCAAACAGGACCCTTAGGCTTGGTATGAGAAGATGGAATTTTTTTTGCTTTCTTTTGGCTTCACACAATGTCATTCAAATCCCGTAGTGTAAATTCAGAGACAAGAGGGTGATCTTTTGATCTATGTACTATATTTGGATGATTTGATCCTCACAAGTGGTTCTTCCTCCATGATCTAGAGTGTTTAGTGAGCTTTGATGGAGTAGTTTGAGATGACAAATCTCATCCTTTTACACTACTTTTGTGGTTTATAGGTTATTAAATCTTTGAATTATATTTCCATATTTTAGCAAAATTATTATCTTGACATGCTTCATAGATTTGGTATTCTTGATTACAAGACTTCCCCTACACCATTTTATTTAAGTGTTATATTGTCTTCCACTTTTACTACTCCTTCAGTAGATGCTACACTATATAGGCAGTTGGTTGGCAGTCTTCTATACTTGACACATTCATGTCTTGATACTTCTTTTATCGTTGGTCTTATCTCTTGGTTCTCACATTATCCAAATGAGAGTCATTGGTAAGCTTCCAAATATATTTTGAGATATATTCAAGGCACCTCACATTATGGTATTCATTATACATCAGAAGATTCTTCGATAGTTTTCTTCATTGACTCAAATTTGGTTGGTGATGTCAATGATAGGAAGTCCACTTTTGGATTTGTTATTTGTCTTAGTTTTTTCCCCATTACATGGTCTTGCAAGAAGTAATCTACTATTGCATTATCATCTAGGGATGCTAAGTATCATGCAATGGTTTTGGCCAACCAGGATGTTTTGTGAATTAAGTAGTCATTGATTGATTTTGGTTTTCCTTCTAATAGTCCCACTATTCTTTGATGTGACAATAAAAGTGCCATTCACATTTCTTGCAACCCAGTGGGTCATCAACGTACTAAGCACATAGAGATCCACATGCACTTCATATGACTATTGATTTGGGATGGTTTTCTCACATTGGAGTACATGCCTACAGAGGATCAAATTGCAGACATCTTAATGAAACCTTTGTTATCACCTTGTTACCTCCAGTTGCAATCGATGTTTGGGTTGAAGGAAGTTTTCATTGGGGGCTCTTCATGAGTCCTCCTTCCTTCATATTTTCTATATGCCTTCATTTTTCTTTAGGAGAGGAGTTTTCCCATGAGGTTTTTGTTGGATGTTGTGGTTGTGTTGCTGATATGTGGTTGTCATTGATGTCAACACTATTAGCATTAATGTTTTGAAGGTTGTATATGTCGAGGATATTGAGAAAATTATAACAAATATTTTGAAGGCTTCTTGTGAAGCTGTGAAGTTCAATGTGGTGGAAAATTTAGTATGTTTACATTCATAAGTTGTGCTTTAAAGAGTTTGTTGCTGAGCCTATCTAGTTTATACTTCGGAAGTTTCAGAGGTGCACATCAAGATTTGTGCAAGTTATGAGTTTTTGTGTTCCTGTAGTTATTATGTTCCTGTAGTTGATGTTTCTAGATCGTGCTCTATCCTTGTTGCATGTCCGCATTGATTGGTGTGATCATGATCGAAGATTTTTCCTTTGTGTGTTCAGGTTTTCATGTTCTTAGCTGACATAGTGGTTGTAGCGTGTTGCAGATCCTCGTGGATTAATATTTTAATGTTTGGAATGTTCGAAGAAGTTTTTTTAGGTCTTCACTATGTTGTGACCAACTTCATATGGTGCGCATTGAGATATTTTCATAAATTGGGTCGACAGTTTGTAATTCATTTATTCTTTTATTTTTGGTCAAAAAATTTGATGTAATTCCATGAAGTGGATATATAAGAGTGATTGTTTCTTCATTTTGAAGTGTGTGTGATGTATGTGTGAGAAGTGTGAATGAAAAATGTGTGAATAGAGATCAAATCATTCAATTATAGAGTAGAGTGTGAAGAATTTTGAGTGAAGTGTGAAGAAGTGTTTATGTGCCTAACCAAAACTGTCATCGGGATTTTGAAGAAGCTAATTTCTCAATTCAACCTCTTCAGATGGATTTAATCTGAAAGTTTTATGTAAGAAATTGAGTCTTCTTTGAGCAGTGAGCTCTAGGCAGTGTGCCTGAATGCATGTGCATTCCTTATTCATTTTTCATATACTTTTGACAAGGTATAACTTGTGGATTAACCTCCACTATGGTTTTTCCCCTAACAGCGTTTCCACACAAAATTATTGGTGTTATGTGTGCTTCTGATGTGTTGTTGATTCATGCTTTCACTATTATTTATCAGATCTGAGATTAAAGGTTAATAAGGTTAAATAAGTGTTAAATTATGTGATAATTGATTCACCCCCCCTCTCAGTTGTCTATTCTTGTTTTTCCAACAATTGGTATCAGAGCAGGTTCCTCTGAGGAAGTTTAAAAGCTTGAGGTGATCTCAGATGGCATCATACAAGAAGGATAAGCCTAGATTCAATGGAACAAACTACTCTCTGTGGAAGGCTAGAATGGAGTTTCATTTGAAGTGCGTTGATGATCCTTTCTAGAAGATTACAAAGAACAAATATGTTATTCCTCAGAATGGTCCCAATACTCCTGATGAGATCAAAGAAGTTGAAACAAATATCAGGGCTATAGAAGCATTATTGAGTGCTCTGACTAATTCAGAGATGACAAACGTAATGGGTCTGAAAACAACATATGAGATTTGGAAGAAGTTAGAAACATCATATGAAGGAGATGCACAAGTGAAAGTTGCTAAGCTACAAAGTATGAAAGGCGAGTGGTAAAACTTGAAAATGAGCGAAGATGAAAAAATTATTTCTTTCATGCAAAAAGTAAATGAACTAGTGATGGGTATTAGATGTGTCGGTGGAATCTTGGATGAAGAAGAGATTGTGGCTAAAGTACTTATATCATTGCCTACTTCTTACAAAATGAAAGCTCGTTCTATTGAAGAGCTCAGGACAGTAAAAAATGTGACAAGAGATATGCTTATTGGTAAGCTTGTTTCTTTTGAATTCAGTGAATTTGGCGAATCTACTCCTAAGACCAAATTTGCATTTAAGGCTATTGTATCCGGAAGAAACCAACAGAGATATGATCTGGGAGAAAGTTATAGAAAGGAATTCAAGTATGAAGATGAGATGAAACTGATGTAGAGAGGGGTGGAAACCTCTTCTAAATGAAAAACACAAGAACTTCAAATAACTCTAAGATAGATTCAAAATGATCTCAGTCAAATTCACCTTTTTAGCATGCTTCTCCTTGTAGCCTTTGCAACCCGGGTTTAGGGATTTTTCACTAATGTTTTCCAAAACACTTGGAGAATAGATTGGTAATTGAGATACCCATTTCAAAGTTACATAACATGTGTGAAAACCAATATCTACTCTTGATCCGTAAAGCGGAAGGGATCTATGACGAAGGTTCCTAATTGATTGTTAACAAAGGTGAAAAGAAATTAACTATGGAGTAACATGAACAATTAATGAAGAGAATGCCAATACGTAAAATGAGAGAATAACAGACTCAAATTTGATTACGAAGTTCGTCCAATGGAATATGTCTTCGGGTCTAACTCAATTGAGTGAGCAATCTATTAAAAATTGCTCTGAGCAAGCAGTACAACTCCAGAGGAGCCTCTTGCAAAACTGCTTTTACAAAATGTTGCAGCCTATCCACAAAGTCCTAGCAAGGTTTCCACTGAATCACTTCACAAAATCACTCAAAACTAAAAGTGATTTACAAAAGGTGAAAAATACTGACTTTTCCTAATGAGGACCTACTACAAACTTAGAGCAATTCTTCTCTCAAATTCCCCACAAAATACTCACGAGCAAAGAGGAAAAGAGCAAGAATGAGATCAAATTCTACTCTCAAATTCCCCACAAACATGCTCACGAGCAATGAGGAAAAGAGTAAGAATGAGATCAAATTCTACTCTCAAATTCCCCCGAGCAATGAGGAAAAGAGTAAGAATGAGATGCCCAATAAGGCTTCCCAGCTCCACTTTTATACATGAGAAAATACCCAATTTGGGTAGTAACCATATGATTTGGGATAAATCTCTATCCCATAAAAATATTCATAATATCCCTTTTACATAGAAAAATATTTGAAAATCCCTCTTAATATTCTTTTGAAGATATCCTTAAGATTAATAGTATTCCTCATAAAGCCCTTTCAATATTTTATTTTTTGGGCTAGGGAGTTTATTTGCCAATCTAAAAAAGAAAAGATTATCAAATAAAAGGGAATATAATCTTTTAAAAAGATTATAAATTAAATGGAGAGCTTTAAATAAAAGTCGACTCCCCTATATATCGAAGCGACTTCTGGTGGCTCAGTGGTAGCCCAATAGCCTTGGAGGCAGATGGTGGGGGGTTTGAATCCCCCCCTCATTATACTTTTTTTTAAATGGATTATTAACTTTAAGTTAACAAAAAAAACCAGCCCGCATTGATAGGTAGGCGCAGGCTTCACGATGCAACGGTCAGACCAATAGTTTGTAATGTGGGGGTCGCGAGTTCGACCCTCACCAAAACTTTTGGTCCATTGAACAATTCAGGCGGAGGCCGGAGGAGGGAGATGAGGGGCCACGTGGCACCCAGACAATGTTGCATGTGGCACAACTACATTCACTGATGTCGTTGACTGTTATCAACTCGATTGCTGATCGAGACTTCCACGCTGCTGACACATGTCAACTGCCAATTCATCCACATGTTTGTATGGTGCTGATGCGGCCACCAACTGTACATCGACTGGGTGGGTTCATTGAACAATTCGGGCGGAGACCGGAGGAGAGAGATGAGGGCCCACATGGCACCCAGATGATGTGCCACGTGGTGTAACTACATTCATTGACACTGCTGACTTATCCACTTGACTGTTGATCGAGACTTCCACGCTGCTAACATGTGTCAATTGCCAATTCATCCATGTGTTTGTACAGTGTTGATGAGGCCGCCAACTATACGTCGACTAGGTGGGTTTGTTGAACAATTCGAGCAGAGGTCGAAGGAGGGAGATGAGGGGCCACGTGGCACCCAGACGATGTGTCACGTGGCGCAACTACATTCACTGACGCTGTCGACTGTTATCAACTCTACTGCTGACCGGGACTTCCATGTTGCTGACACGTGTCAACTACCAATTCATCCACGTGTTTGTTCTTTGTTGATGCGACTGCCAACTGTACGTCGACTAGGTGATGACATGGCATACTGACACAGATGCCACGTGCCAGGTGCGAGCTTCACGGCACAACGGTCGGACTGATGGTTTGTAACGTGGGGGTTGCAAGTTCGACCCTCACCAAAACTTTTGGTCCGTTGAATAATTCGGGCAGAGGCCAAAGGAGGGAGATGAGGGGCCACGTGGCACCCAGACGATATGCCACGTGGCGCAACTACATTCACTAATGCCGCTGATTGTTATCAACTCGACTGTTGACCGAGACTTCCACATTGCTGACACGTGTCAACTTCCAATTCATCCACGTGTTTGTACGGTGCTGATGTGGCTGCCAACTGTATGTCGACTAGGTGATGACATGGCATACTGACACAAATGCCACGTGCCAGGCGCGGGCTTCACAATGCAACGACCGGACCGATGGTTTGTAACGTGGGGGTCGCGAGTTCGACCCTCACCAAAAATTTTGGTCTGTTGAACAATTTGGGCAGAGGTCAGAGGAGGGAGATGAGGGGTCACGTGGCACCCAAATGATGTGCCATGTGGCGCAACTACATTCACTGACACCGTTGATTGTTATCAACTCGACTGCAGACTAGGACTTCCATGTTGCTGACACATGTCAACTGCCAATTCATCCACATGTATGTACGGTGTTGATGCGGCCGCCAACTATACATCGAATGGGTGATGACGTGGCATACTAACACATATGCCATGTGTCAAGACGTTATTGGTCCACGTAAGTTGCCACATGTTCCTGCCACGTCACCTATACAGACGTACACCCTACTATTCACCTACCACGTGTCAGGTTCTGATTGGTCCACATCGACATTTGTACAATGACTCATCCACCAAGTCATCATGATGACATCATCCTAACATCAGCATTGTACCTTTTGGTTAACCTAGTCAACCATGAACTTTGACCTTCCATATCTCGCACATACGAGCTCCAATTTGCGTGAAATGAACGTCGTTGGAAAGCTCTCGATGAGCTCTTCATGTTGAGACCAACTTTGACCACTTTCAATGATGTTGAAATTTTGACCTTTTCTAGGCCTCCTAGTACTTGGGTTGACCGACCTTTGACCAAGATTTGACTGACGATATCTCAAATGTATGAGCTCAGATTTCGACGAAACAAACATCGTTGGGTTCATTTCATTGAGCTCTTTGAATTGACACTACTTTTGATCGATTCTGAGTCGAAAAATTTTTTTGCCTTCTGACGGGCCTCTGGTCTAGGTTTGACCGAACTTTGACTATGTGTAACTTGAGCAAACAAACTCCTTTTTCGCCCGTTCAAGTTACATCGAATTCAGGATTTTGATCTCTTCATTTTGGCATCAATTCTAAGAGAAATTGGAACACTTCAATTTTTAGGTTCAGGAGATCCACCTGGATCAACTCCCTTGGACTAGATCTGAGATCCAATACACCTACCATTGTCCCACTAGGCCTAAATAGGTCACTTTTTAAAAGTAAGTACCCCTCAATATTGCAACCAGACAAAGGTGACTGCCCAGACCTTAATAACAAGTATCCAATGGCCTAATTCATCAATTTTCAGGAACATATCCATTCATTTATTTGCTATCCTACAAATCCCTCATTTCAACAAGCATATGAGTAGGGTTTATAGACTCTAATGGTTCCCACACTCCCACAATCCTCTAAATTCCTCAAACATGCTACATATAGTCTGCACAAACTCAAAAGACTCTCACTTGGTCTTGACAAACAAAGTTTTCCCCACCTCTCTCACTTTCCCATCATCCACTTACCCAAACTCACACCCTTGCTTCAAGACAGTCACTTCTTCTTGCCCCAAAACCCTTCATAAAACTCAAGTTTCAGACTCTACCATCCTAAATCTAACTTACCATGCCCATTCCACTTCGATACAGTGGAAATAGTTCATGGAATGGGCTCAAATCGTCATTTAAGACCTCAAAACCCTTGACAGGGCAAGACACCCGGGTGCAGGGAATTGAATCAAACTTATACCAGAATGTCCTTTAAACACTCAAAAAAAATTTATTACATGTGCATCCCTTCCTATTATAGTATCCACAATCCTTCAAGGATTTGAGTTACAGTATGGAACCATACAGTAAAAGAATTACATGAAAACACTGCTAAAACATAGAATTTGCTCAGAAAAACGGGGGTTTCATATTCCACCTTCTTCCAAATACAATCACCAAACCTTTCCACGAAGGATTACATCAATTTTTAATAGTTTCAACTTCAAACTACCATCTAGAACCAGCCGATTTCCCTCAACCACCTTTTATACTCTATTGACTCCTTAATTTGCAACTTGACAATCTTTGTTCTTAATCACCCCTTTACAACTTTGTTTTGCAACTTCCTCTTAATTAACTTCCTAAGACCCCAAAAGCCTTCAAATAAATTATATGGTCATTGAGACCTTATTTAAGAAGGAAAACATGAAAAACAAATCTATTCTACCACCTAGACCTCATTGTCATTATTGGCATTAATTGACAACTCTTTACATTTCATAATTTGATAGATTTTCCAACTTCCTCGTTTCTTATGGATTAAAAGACCTTCAAATATATTCTATGAACCTTCAAGACTCATGCTACCTTCATCCCAAGGTGTAGGTGCCCCTGCACCAGAAACGGATTGAAGATGAAGAAAGAGAGTTAGAAGATATGGAAGCATTGATTGTGAAAAGAGAAGCCAAAGGACAAGGTAAGTATAAAGGAAAGTTGCCTATTAAATGTTTCTCTTGCAATAAGATAGGTCATTTTGCATCAAGGTGTCCTAAAAGAGTTCCTAGGTTCAAACCTGATAAGCCTAGATTTCAAAAGAAATGTTACTATGTTGAAGGTGTTACTGATGATTAATCTGATAAAGAAAATGGAAATGAAGATGGATGGGTATTCATTGCTATCAAGGAAAATGGTATGGTGTCCATTGAATCTACTAGTGATAAGAATATTGAGAAAGATCTTGCAGCCAGAATTGAAGAAAAGGATGAGTGGGTGATTGACAGTGGATGCTCACATCATATGACCGGTGACAAAAGCAAGTTTATAAGCTTGGAGAAATATGACGATGGTGTTGTAAGATTTGGAGATAACAATGCTAGTGTAATTTATGGCAGAGGCATTATTTCTCTTGGTGGTAAATATAATACCGATGATGTCCTTTATCTTGAAGGATTGAAGCATAATATGTTGAGTGTTGGACAGATGGTCGACAAGGGATACAATCTTCAGTTCAAAGATGGAAAATGCAGGATACTGGGAAGTTTTAGAAATGTAATTGCTTCAAGTACAAAGACAAGAGGTAATGTTTTTCACTTGAGTGCTGCTAGTGAAAGTTGTTTAATTTCTCAAGTTGATGTAAGCTGGTTATGGAATAGGAGGTTGTGTTATGTGAATTTTGATAACATTATCAAAGTAAGCTCCACTCAAGCAATTAGAGATCTTCCTAAGCTAGTGAAGCCTACTAACACCATATGCAAGGAATGTCATATGGGAAAGCAGACTATAATCTCTTTCTAGATCAAACAACATCATTATAATGGAGTATTGGAGTTGATGCATACTGATCTATGTGTTCCCTCCATAATCAAAAGTCTATAAGGAGAAATTTACTTTATGTTGCTTATTGATGATTACTCTAGGATGATATGGGTTGCTTTCTTGAGAGAAAAACATGAAGCATTAGAAAAGTTCAAAAGTTTTAAAGTTATGGATGAGAATGAGATAGGTTTAAATATTAAATGCTTAAGGTCAGACAGAGGTGGTGAATTCACTTCCTGGGAGTTCAATTCATTCTGTGAAGAGCATGGAATCAAAAGACAATCATTTTCTCCTCGGACCCCTCAACATAATAGAGTTGTTGAGAGAAAGAATAGAACAATTCTAGACATGTTGCTAGAACTATGATGTTGGAAGGTAATTTTCCTCATATCTATTGGAGAGAAGTTGTAAGCACTGTTGTATATACTATCAACTGAGTAAATTTCAATAGAAATTCTGATAAGACTCATTTTGAACTGTGGTTTGGTTATAAGCCTAGTGTTAAATATTTCAAAATCTTTCGAAGTAGATGTTATATCAAGAGAGATGAAGATATTGACAAGTTTGATGCTAGGAGTGATGAAGGAATTTTTCTGGGTTACTCTACTAAGAGCAAGGCCTACTAGTGCTATAATAGAATATTAAGGAAAATGGTTGAAAGTATAAATGTTAGAGTTGATGAAGATACTGCTAGATCATCCAGATACTCTGGATATGATTTAGATGACCAACATGATAGTACTAATAATGGAAAGAATGCTCAGACACATAATCAAGTTCAAATTTTTTCGGTGAATTAAGAGAATGAAGAAGGAGAAGCTAGTGGAAGTGCAAAAGAAAGAACAAAAGAACCATAAGTTTGAGAGAATCCTAAATTTCTAAGGTATGTAAAGCTAAATTATTCTGAAAATTAGATTATAGGAGACAAGAACAAAGGTGTGCAAACTAGAAGAAGAATTGTAGAAGAGTATTGTTTGATTTCCAAGACTGAGCCCAACAATGTCAATGAAGCATGTAAAGATGAATATTGGATGGAAGCAATGAAGGAAGAACTAATGCAGATAGAGAAAAATGATACATGGATTCTTGTTCCCAGACCTCAGGATAAAAATGTGAGTGGAACCAAATGGGTCTTTCGGAATAAGTTGAATGAACAAGGTGAAGTGGTCAGGAATAAAGCAATATCGGTATGTAAAGGGTACTCACAGATGGAAGGTATTGATTTTGAATAAACCTTTGCCCCTATTGCTAGAATTGAAGTTGTAAGATTATTTCTTGCTTATGTTGCTTTTAAGAACTACAAAGTCTATCAAATGGATGTAAAGTCAACATTTCTAAATGGTGAGCTAGAAGAAGAAGTATATGTTGAGCAACCAAATGGATTTCAACTAACTAATAAGGAAGATATGGTTTTCGATTGAAGAAAGCATTGTATGGACTCAAGCAAGCCCCTAGAGCCTGGTATGCTAGATTGGATAAATACTTGTTGAAGTTTGGATTCAATAAAGGTATTGCTGACAGTAATTTGTATTTTAAGATGGATCAGGATAAAGAGTTGATTATTGAAGTATTTTTTGATGACATCATTTTTGAAGGTGATGATGACTTATGTATGAATTTTGCTGATGAAATGAAAAGTGAGTTTGAGATGTCAATGATTGGAGAATTGAAATTCTTTTAAGGATTGCAAATTACTTAGTTATACAATGGAATCTTTATATCTCAGTCCAAATATGTAAGAGAGTTACAAAAAAAGTTTGGCATGGAAGACTCAAAGCCAGTTGGTACACCCATGGCAACCGGATGCAAGTTACCATAGAATGATGATTCTTCTAAAGCAAATCAAACAAGATATAGGTCAATGATCGGTGGATTACTTTATTTGACTCAGACCAAACCAAACATCATGAATGTTGTATGTATGGTTGCTAGATATCAAGCTAATCCAAAGGAATCCCATGTGACTGTTGTGGAGAAAATTTTCAAATACTTGAAAGGGATGGTTGATTTTGGTCTTTGGTATCCTAAAGATGATGATCTTACCTTGAGTTCCTTTACTGATGCAGATTGGACAGGAGATGTGGATGACAAAAAAATTACTAGTGGTGGTGCCTTCTTCTTGGGGAAGAAGTTGGTGTCTTGGTTAAGTAAAAATCATAATTTCATTTCCTTATCTATTGCTAAGACAGAATATATTGTTGCTGCAAACAATTGCACTCAAGTAATATGGATGAAGTAGATGTTGCGAGATATCATAATTGAGTATGATAAGCCTATTGTTATATTTTGTGATAATTCAAGTGCCATAAACATTTCTAAGAATACTTCTTGAGAGACAAAATGAGTGATAAAGAAGTCAGACTGGGGTATGTGCCTACTAAAGAACAAATTGCAACCATCTTTACTAATTCGTTGCCTGAGGATACTTTTGAGTATCTCAGAGGGAATTTAGGGGTGATTTCCCCTCCTAATTTGAACTAAGATGCAAGTCTTTGCATCAGTCAATGCATTCATAGTCATATCTTAATCTGGATTGATGGTGTGGTGGCTGCTACTCAGGGGGAGTAGTTAGATGATTCAGATATGTGGTTCAGAGCTTGTGTACCTTTGCCATTGATAACAAAGGGGGAGAAGAGTAATGTGAAAAGTACAAAAAGGGGAGAAGAGAAATGTAAGGGGGAGAAGAACAGTATGAGAAGAGTAATGTGTAAAGGAGAGATTGTTGAACGAAGAGTTAGTTGTGTTGATGGTATTTTTCACATCATGTGTTGCCATCAATGCCAAAGGGGGAGATTGTTGGATTTTGTGGTTGTGTTGCTGATATGTAGTTTTCATTGATGTCAACACTATTAGCATTGATGTTTTGAAGGTTGTATATGCCGAGGATATTGAGAAAATTATAATAAATATGTTGAAGGTTGCATGTGAAGCTGTGAAACTCGGTGTGGTGGAAAATTCAATATGTTGCTATTTAGAAGTTGCGCTTTAAATGGCTTTTTGTTGAGCCTATCTAGTTTATACTCTGGAAGTTTCAGAGGTGTGCATCAAGATTTGTACAAGTTATGAGTTTTTGTGTTCCTGCAGTTATTCTGTTACTATAGCTTATGTTTTTGGAAGAAGAGAATGTAATCCTGGTAATTTTAGTTGTTGTGTATGCTCTTGCGATGTTCGTTGATGTTTCTAGATTACGCTTTATCCTTGTTGCACGTCTACATTGATCGATGTGATCGTGATCAGAGATTTTTCCTTTGTGTGTTTGGATTTTCATGTTCTTGGTCGACATGGTGGTTGTAGCATGTTGCAGATCCTCGTGGATTAATATTTTAATGTTTGGAATATTCGAGGAAGTTGTTTTAGGTCTTCATTATGTTGTGACTGACTTCGGTTGGTGCGCATTGACATTTGTTCATAAATTGGGCCAATAGTTTGTAATTCATTTATTCTTTTATTTTTGGCTGAGAAAGTTGTCGATGTAATTCCATGAAGCGAATATATAAGAGCGCTTGTTTCTTAATTTTGAAGTGTGTGTGATGTATGTGTGAGAAGTGTGAATGCAAAATGTGCGAATAGAGATCAGATCATTCGATTGTAGAGCAGAGTGTGAAGAAGTTTGAGCGAAGTGTGAAGAAGTGTTTTTGTGCCTAACCAGAACTGTCATCAAGCTTTTGAAGAAGCTAATTTCTCAGTTCAACCTCTTCAGATGGATTTAATCTGAAATTTTTATGTAAGACAGTGAGTCTTCTTTGAGCAGTGAGCTCTAGGCAATGTGCCTGAATGCATGTGCATTCCTTATTCATTTTTCTTATACTCCACCGTGGTTTTTCCCCTAACAAGGTTTCCATGCAAAAATCTTGGTGTTATGTGTGCTTTTGATGTGTTGTTGATTCATGATTTCACTATTATTTATCATATCTGAGATTAAAGGTTAATAAGGTTAAATAAGTGTTAAATTTTGTGACAACTGATTCACCTTCAGTTGTTTATTCTTGTTTTGCCAGCAATTTTCTCCTTTCTCCTTTTCTCTAGTTATGAGAGATTTATTTGATTATACATGGGTACCTCATTGAGCCTTGTTGTTAGGACTCATTCTTGCTTACTTTTCTTTTTATGCATTGGATTTTAAGAGTTTTTTAGCTACTCCCTAAGTTACACTTAACAAGGGGTGTTAGAGTAATCATGCATTAGCTAATATTTAATTAATTATTAAGCTAATTTCATTTCATACACTTAAGCTAAAATTATTAGTGTTTTTTTATGTTAACTAGAGTGAGCAATTATTAGATCAATTTGTCTCATCACATAGGATGATGACACTTGTAATGATCTAATCCATTTATCATTTAGGGTTTCTCTTATAAATCACTCTCCAACATTGTATTATTTCATTCTATAAGTTTTTCTAGTTGAGGATAAAGAAGGCTATTATTTATAGCTTTCTTGTGTGGAAGGTGTTTTTGTTTGTTGTTTGATCCTGCATCTCATGCTATTCACACTTCTAACATATCAGCCAAAGACAAAAAGAATATTTAATACTATGTAGAGACAACTCCACAAATCAAAGATAGGCAAATATTTGGAGCAAGAAAAAAAGAGGCCTCAAAAAATACTATTTAGCAAATGATGAGTGGAAATGTATTCTAGATCTTGTTAAAAGAAAGTTTATGGGAGCTACATAGACTTCAAATGTTGTTTTGATGACTGTGTTGGGATTCCAATTTTTCATGTCATTTTTTCTTGAGTCCCTTGTATCTTAAATATCTTAGCCATATTATTTATAATTGATTTGAGAAATCCTAAATGGGTCCCTAAGTGCCAAACGGTGAAAAATCCACAAAAAGTATAATTCTAAGCTCTTTTTTTTTAAAACTTTCTTTGGTGTTTTGTGTGTTTTTTATCCTTTTGAGCTTTATATCTTGTCTATACATGAATACCTTCCCTATCGATCTTGAAAACTTGCTCAAGTCCTTGTTAAAATTTGTCCAAGTGTTGTTTGTCAAGTTTTTAAACTATTGAGGTTGTCCATACTCCCATCCCATATATTGGAGTTATGGGAAGTCCGATATACTTATGTTTTCCTTGTGTTTTTCAAAATCTTAGTTTCAAAGTGTTGGAATTTTCCATCCCATAATACCCTCCCCTATCACCCCCAATTGTCTAATTCCTCATATTTTTAAACCCTAAAAAGGGTAAGTTCACTAGTTCGTAAACCTATTGAAAGTGGAACATCAATTCATTAATATTCATTTCTTGAAAGCCCCATAATTATTTTCTTCTTTTCAACAAGTTCATGAACTCCCTAAAATCCCAACAACAATCTCTTGTTTGTGTGTGGAAGACATTTTTAAATGTTTTTAACTTCTCCAAATTATCGACATGCAAAGGAAGACCAACAAATGTTTAAGCGCCAAGATTTTCCCATTGTAGCCTCACTTCTATAACACAATTGGGAATGCTATTATATCATAATTGATGTAGTTCAGTATTTTGAAACATAACAATTAGAGAGTTAATCATCATGAGACAATAATGTGATTATTGTCACACATCTGAGATGGCTTTGCCTTTTAATTTCTCTTTAAAACAAGAAGGAATTTGTATTGTAAGGGGGTTGGATAATTGGAAAAGGAGAGAAATACTCTTATTGGAGAAGTGTCAAGTTTCTAGAAATACACAATGTCCATTGTTGTAAAATTTGTGTTGTAACATGGTTTATGAAGAGTTAATATGAATGAATGTACTTGGTATAAGTTTTCTCTAGTTACAATTTCTTATTTCTTTGAATTGAGTTGTTAAGGGCTTCTGAATCCTTTACACACACTTGTGTCAAATTGTTATTTGATATTAGTTGGTATTCAAGAAGTGATGTGAACCTTTTTTCAATAGCAGTAGGAAAAATGGAATCTATAAGGGATTATTAAGTAGAGCTTAGATCACATGGCCATATGCAACTAATTTAGTTATTTTAAGGCAATAACAAAGAAAATAAACCAAAAAAATATTGTAGTGTTATGAAGTAAATGCACAAAGTTAGTGATTATGTTTCTTTGCATAAAGTACCAATCCATAGGCTAAATACCTCCTCCCAACCCACAATATACAAATCATGAAAATTCCATTGGTTGTAGGTTAATTGTTTAAATTATTGTTGCATCCATACCTAAGAATTTAAAGATATAAGGAAGTAAGTCGTTATTTCTTATAATCTCATAGATCCTTATCATTTTGTGTCAACCTTCACATCTACCAAGAATTTCCATGCCATTATATTGTATATCTTTAGTTAGTGCAATCTAGGTCTACCAACCTAGGCTTTGCAAAGATTGAATTGTAGGGGAGAGTATCTAGTTCTCTCATGCTTGCTGACTAACCTAACAATAGTCTTGAGCATAGAACCTAAGAAATTTGTAGAGACTATCTATTTGCATGTTGGAGAACCAAAATATTGAATACATGGTTGGGCTCAACAAGGGAGAAATATATAACTAAAAGAACTACTATCAATAGAAATTCAAGAGTTCTTATCTTCAAAACATAAATCTTTCTATATGAAACAACATGCAATTACATTTTTTTATGCAATGTATACATAGATACCATTAGTTGTAGCTCACAAGTTTAATCTGGATACAAAGTATGATCCTTCATGGCCCTCTATTTTTAGATGGAAGTATTTGGGCTTAAAAGTAATGGCAAGGAAAGGAGAGGAAGCCAATACCACTACATGAAAGAGGAAGAATACACAAATTGAATCATCTTATAAATAAGAACCCACAAAAGAAGGTAATACTAAAGAGAATGAGGAAAAATAAATTATAGAAATAACTACCTCTCTTTGGCATCATACTTGTATAACCTCCTTTGGATACAACTATAGAATTATCCAAGGAGGCCTCACAACACATAGACTAGTGGCTAATTCTATTAGGAGCTCATGTTGATGTCATGGAGTATCCTCCCTTGAGCCCTACATAGTAAATAGAGCAACAAAATCAATCACTTCCTACATAGGAAATAGAGTTGCATACTTAGTCACTCTCTACTCTTCAACAAGATGAAAGTCCTCAATAGATGTAAGATGGAATTTATCAACAATTTCATGAGGAGTCACATAGACTAGTCCATAGTGATGAGAATGAGATCACCATTTAGCTTTACAAACTAGATTCCAATGGCCCCCTTGGTACTATTCAACAACATATTCAAGACTTAGAATTGATGGCATACATCATGTTTGAGGTTGCGTGTTTGCAAGAAATTTGAACATCATTCACTCTCCTTTGGTCCTATAGGAGGCTCGATAGATTCAACACTTATAATAGCATAGAAGTAGTGAATGAATAAATAAATAATTGTTATATCTTCTTATATATATTATTATTCTTATATGATTCACTCATGGATGTATAAACATGTTTACTATGCTTAAGTAACTGCATATCTAGATAGGAAAGTAAACACAAGCCGAAGAATGGAGGGGCTCACTAAATTGATGACATGTAAGCACCAACCAATAACCTAAAATAGTTGTCAAATTAACACTGCTATAGAGGTGCACTAACTTTCGATCATGACAATGATCAGATGGTTCTAAAATGCTCTATGCTTTTGAACATTAACCTTTTGAAATGCATCAAATGCTTGCACAAAAAGAAACAAGGTACCAAAAAAGAAAACCTAGCCACCCCCTAGCTTGGAAGCCATAATAATTTGTAAAAACCAACCATCAAAAGGAAAATAACATGTTAAAGAAGATTCCACCTAAAGCAGAATCCATGACCATGCAAAGAGGTTGCCCAACAACATTCCACCCACAAAGGAGAAGACAACATAATTTTAGGGGATACAAGAAAAAGTTCCAACATAAAAATAATTTTATCCTATTTTTCATGGAGAGGAAACATGTATGGAATGGAAATTTCTTAAGCAAAGAGGACCAAATTGTACAAGATTAGACAAGTGAATTATGTACGATACAATTTAAATGGAAAAAGATGTACATAATGCATAAATTCTAATGAAATACATGGGAGGTCTTCATAGTTATCTTTGTAGACATTTTTTTCCTTCCAAAGTGATGGATATAGATGAAGCATGTGTTCATGTTCATTAACTTGAGGTAGATAGTCCTACATCCTTTCCTTAGGGTGAGGAAGTTAAAGCCAAAAGGTAAACTCCATAAGAACCAAGAAGAAATTTGCACTTCATTGTAACTATAGAAGCATATCCCATTTGAAATATTTATAGTCTAATACTATTAGATTATTGATTATGTATGAATGGTTATTTTGAATAGGTGTGACTAATACCCCTTAAGTATTATGCCACCCTTTCTCCTATATTTAAGGAAGATCCCTCTAATTTGGAGATTGATAGTGAACTCTATCACTATGCAAATGAGGTATTATTGGTCATGTGGAAGTATGGAGAAGTGTTCCCCAATTTTAGTTTTTGTTATAATAGACCATTATTGTAAGTGTTTTAATAAAATGATGCTTTATGGGGTTTTTACCTAAAAGAGTTTTCCCCATTTATATCTTGTGCAATGTGTAAAACCTATGCTTGTATGATTCTCATTTTATTTATTTTATATTTTGTGTATGATGATTAGTATCCTAAAATCCTAATTTCTAATAGTAACCATTGTAGTGAGGATGGTCTTTTGGAGTCCTCATGTTGGAAATCACATCCTAAGAAAAACCCTTGCAAGCAAGGAATGAAAGGTAAGTAAAAATATATCCCCTCCATAAACAAAAATAATGCAGTCGTTAAAAAGGGTAAAGAGATTGATGTTGATTCTTAAGACGATTCTAAGTATTTTGTAGTACTAGAAAATTTGGTATGTTGGAAAAAGAAGCATTGTTTAGCATTAAGATGAGTGCCAATGGTGTTAAGATTGATGATTTATTTGATTCATGCTCTAAAGCTAACTTGGTTTCACAATATTTGGTGGATAAATTAGACCCTAAAACTATTCAAAACCCCTAACCTAATAGTTTGGGTTGGGTAAAGGAAGGTATTGGTATGCTAGTTAGTAGGCAATGGAAATTAAAGTTTTTGGTTGGAATTATCTTTGTTGATGAAACATGATATGTTGTTTCTTCATTAGATGTGTAGTATCAAACTTTTCATGGACTAGTTAGGAGCAAAACCTAGGACCACCCATTTGTTTTTGGGGTGCTCTACCATTGAGCTACCGACCCTCTTGGTGGTTGGGCCATCTTTGGTTCAAGTTTAGCTCATTTTCCAACACACTCCCTTGAGCCACACTACAGGTGCTCAAGAATCCTAACTTTATTGAGCTCTCGTAACCAAGCTTTGATGCGATGTTAAGAAATGTGATCTTTAAGAAATCAATCATTTAATATGGAATAAAGAGTAAATGAAATGGAAATTATAGAATACACAAAGAAAACACATTACACCATATATACATGGGGAAAACCCTTTTGGATAAAAAATCTCATAAGCATCATTCATAATTGAGGAAACTTACAATAATTTTGTATGAATATAGACATTACAAGAACCTGGATAACATCATATCATCATCATCCCCCTCTTTCCATAATGCCTCTCATGTATATACAATGCATCAATACACCTCTCATGTACTCTTGTCTCTAGGACACATAAATTATATACCACATATTCAATCAATATGTAATATACTTTATGATTTCATATACTTAAAACAATCTAAGGGCTTGGTGAATACGTCACAACCTTTCACTGTATAACCTTCTAGTTATACATTTAAATAATTATTTATAAAAAAATTATTAAATTGTCCCTTGTTTTATAATATAAGGATAAACCTTATAAGTTAAGAGTCTTATAACCCAAATTAACATTATGCTCTAATAGGATAATTTATTGATTCATCAACAATGGCAAATCATTCATGTTGTATGCTTATTAGGGCATAGAGTAGCATGAGGTTCTATTTTTTCATGCTTAGATAGTTGGCAACACAAGAATAATTTGTTTGCAAAGAACAAATGTTGAGCAAATTTTTCCATGTTCAAGCAATGTGCTTTCTCATGACACGAATAGTTGGATATAGAGGTGTACCGAATTTTGGCTTGTTTTTGTATTGTGGTGGAACAAAAAATGGAATGTGTCATTAGTTGAGAGGTTCTCATGACATGCTTTTTGAACTAAAAAACTTCTTTAATGCTAGATAATTTGTTCAAGGTGGAATGGGGCATCCATGTGTTGGCTTCAATGTTTTGAGGTCTTAAATAATGTGTTTTGCCTATTTTGATGTAATTACTAGTTTCAACATGTAGTGAAAATGTAATTGCCACAATAAGATCACCTTGCAAATGCTCATTTATGACATATAGTAACATTCTAAGTTCTCAAATATTCATGTACCAAGCATTTTTTAGGTTTATTCAACTTTAAAATATTTGCAAGGTTATTTATACACCCTTGGGGATGTGCTAAAATAAATGCTTAGTATGGTTCTATCATTTGAGAGTTGTCAATGGAATTTTTGTAGGCAATTTGTTGTTACTTGACTCTCATTATAACAAGAGGGGGAGTGATTGTGGAAGTTATTGGAGGTCGTTGGAAGTTATTGGAGGTCGTTGGGAGTTATCTCAATTTTGGAGATGGTGTCCATTAAGCCTAAAAAAAATTCTTACATAGTGATGTCATTTTGAAACATTGAGTGTGCTCACATTCACCGGATTTTCTACCCACCAAGAGTTTCTCCAAGGTAAGCATGTCTTCTCATAATGGTTGTTTACTATCATTATTCTATTTCCTCATTCATTTCTTGTTATTTAACTTAAGTTATATGTGCTATCTTAGACTAAGAATTAAATTTGTTGTTGACAAGCTAGTTCAAGATTATTCTTCTAGATTATGAAAAACAATTTCTCTTCATAAAGATTATATTGTTTTAATCAACTCATAAGCATAATTTGATATATTACACATCTCTTAATGAAAGAGGGCCCACTTATTTAAGTGAGATTATTCAGTTATCCTCTCCTTTTATTTCTCTATGTTTTTTTAATTCTATATTATATATTAAATCATTTCATTATTTCCATTCATTTATATTAATCAATATTTATAGTTAAGTGTGTTCTATTTATCATTAAAAAAAATATTTTAAAATTTGTTGTTAATGCACCTAAGATTAGTTCAAGTATTTCCATTAAAACATTTTAAATTTCTTATAGTTTTATTTCGTTGACTTACTCTTACAAAATTAATATTTTGTCATTCTCATTCATTATTATTCCACAAAGTCCTACACCCATATTTAGGCTGCATCAATTTTAGATACTTATTCTGAGAATCCGAGAGCTCTAGTGCATATATTTTGCTAAATATCATAAGTTTATGAGTCCATTTAATAAGGGTATGAGTTAAAACTACAATATAAATGAAATTAGAGGTGTTATTTATATTACTATGAAAGAACGGTGATATGACAAGTTTATTTAGTGAAGCCCCCGTGAACAAAGTACTCCCATACTATTGATCAGCTTTATTCAAGAACTATTCAAATGCTCAACCTCTTTTTTTATCTTGGAGGGTCTTAGTTTGACTCTTCTTACCCCATGTTTGCTTTCCATGTTATGGATTATAGATGCAACCATCATTTAGTGCAAGTAAATCCACTACAATTGGTCACGTGAGAATTTCACTTGGCTCATTGAGGTTGGTCCTCCACCTATTAAGAGTTAAGATTGATTATTACATTTCGCATGCAAGTCTCATCTCCTATCCCTCCATAAAGTGGAGATTAAGAACACTGTTTTCTATGTTTCCCATCCATTAAACATTTGAGGGGAACACCAATTTTCGATATATACCCTAAATCAATTTTTTTATCTAGATCCTTTGAGTAACCTAAACAAGGATGCTTGCTTCTTTCTTTGTGAAGAATATTATTCTTAGACAAATCCTTAGCAAATTAATATACACATTATTTGTAACTACTTCACATACACAAGGCTAGACCAATAAGAAAATGCTTCTCTTTTCATTTCCTAGCCTCTCATTTTCATTGTGTGAAAAGCAATTGTTTTGTTTCCATGCCAATGCATCCTTAATCATAAAATAAGTCATGCATTACTAGTTTCTCTCTAGCAACCAACTAATAGCCTTCTCTTTGTTTCCATACCGAGCCACAAAAGAAAGGGTGCATCAATAGCTTTTTCTTTAGCAAGCACCAGATATTGATCACCCATAGATGTTAAGATTGGATTTAAATGCACTCTACTTTCTCATGGGACATTTACCCCCTCTCTTAACACCGAGCATTCCATGTGAGCATTTTTAGTTCTTGCATTGTCACTTTTGCAGAGATAGACAATGTTGTTTCTTTTGGTTCAAGCCTTTGCCGCAAACATGTTGAAGCACTCGCCTTCTGTCTTCTTCTGCCTTGATCCTCATCAACTTTCATAGGTCCTTCCCTTGTGTGTTTCCTTAATTGTTATAGTTCAAGGTATAACTGTTTTAGGCTCATTCCCTCTTGTTATATTTGTGCTTGTTTAGTGAGTGCTTAGTTACTTATAATGACTCGATATTTTCACCCTAGTCCACTGTGAATTTTAAGCCATTTATGGATATTTATATAATTTCTTTCTTTCTAATGTTATTTTGATCTTCCTTGGATATCAATTTGACATTTTCCTTTCCAATATCATTAAAGCTAGCAAATTATACTTCAAACACTCTTTAAGGAATAAATATAAAATTGAAGCCAAAGTTGAGTGATATTCAAAAAGCATAAACATGAACAAAGAGACTAACTTGGCCCTCGAATTTCCATACAAAATATAGAAAGAAGCCTTTGGATTTAACTCATTCCTCAAATGTTAGGAATGATCCAAAAGAAGTCCAAGCATATAGCTGCCCAGAAAGAAATGTGAGTTCGTATCCAAAATAAACAAAAAATGTTGTGAGATTGTAAGAGATGCATGCTTCTTGTTTTTATCAATTAAGTGATATATATCATATGAAGACTTGAACTAGATGCACTTCCAGAACCTAGGCGGTCAAGTTTGGTCAACCACTCTTGCAAGGTTTGGCCATAGCTGGTAGTTACCAATAGAGAAAATTTCCAAGAAACCCTCATCTGACTTTAAGAACAAGTGCCTTTATAATCAAGAAATTGTAAAAGCTAGTATGCTTGGATTTAAAACAGAAGTTACTACGCATTACATTCTGCATTTCTAGTCTTTGTCCAAAAGAAATCTGAGACTCGCACTTCCCTTTTTAGTTAATGCTAAAATTGCAATAGGAGCATGTTGATGATGGGCCTTCACCCATATTTGATGATTAGAATGGTTGGTTTCATACAGCAAAATGCAGTGTTCTAGAGGGACGCATCCCCACTGAAAATCCAGTCAAGAGAAATATCCCTCTATTATCCCACCACCACCATTGCCTGTCACGGAGCATCCCCAAGATGCCTCCCTCAAAGAGGGAATGTTTCCAAGGCATTGCCCTATTTTGGGGACTACAAGGAAACCTCGAGACTTCCCCAAGCCAATCAAAGGACTTAGACGCATCTCTTGAACACACCAAAAATACCCTAGTGTTCCCCACATCATCAACTCAAAAAGTACATTTGGTTTAATTTTTATTTTTTTAAAAGAAAAAAAAAATAGTGCTTGTACCAATAACCCTAACCCTTATGGTTTATGGCCCCATCCACCACCCCTACCCCCACCCCCACCCCCACGCCCATACCCATAAGCAATCACAAAAAAGTGAGAAAGGTTGCAAGAACGAGAGTATCAAGATAGGAAAAGTGATGGCAATGGCAAGAGAGAGCATTAGCCAAGTCTTCATCTGTTGAGTGCGAGTATTAGGAAGAATGAGAACAAGAGCAAGGGGAAGTGCCAAGTCTTTGTGGAACAACAAAAAACCGCGTAGCCCTCATCATTAAACAAGTTAGATTCTTTAGCTTCATTGTTAGTTTCTGAAGAATGAAGATTTGGTGAGACTCAGCAGAACATAGAAAATGCATGAAACTTGGTTCAAAAGCATGATAGCAAGGTATGATTTGAGACCAAAAGAGCATGCCAATATAGCAAGTTACACAACTGTATAAAAATAACCTGAAAGATCCTCTGCAAACTAGAATCAATCTCAGGATGGGACTGGAAGCAATACCCTAATACATTGTTAATTCAACACCATGTTGAGCCGATTTCCAGACTCTGGCACAATCCAAAAATGACTGGAACTGGACTAATTAATAGAATATTTTTTTCCTAAGTGTACAGAATCTGTGCAGATATGATGATAATGAGGCATCCATGAGCCCTCTGTTATTAGCACTATTGGCTATACTGCTGCTGGTGCTATTTCATACACGTAAATTGAGAAATACCTAACCATACCAAAACTACTCATTGTTAACATTGATAGCATCAAATATTCCATTAAAGAAAAAAGCTCAAATATGTATGAAAGTAAATATCAAACCTCCATGCACAAAACAGGAAGCAAAAAGACTTTTTAACAGTTTGTAGACTCAGTTGAACTCTGAACCTTTATATGATTATATCTTATAGTTTCTTGCCTGTTACAGTAAGATTAAAATTTAAAAATTGGATAAAATGTCTTAAGAAAGGATACTAAAATGTTTCCACATATTTTTGGAAGGGGCAACTCTTTCACCCCAAGCTAACAAGTAGGTTTATCTTGTTTTCAACTCCTCTGCCCTCTTTTTATTGATCCAGTTCTGTGTTTACCATGTCTGAATTTTTTCAATTGCAGTTTACCAGTTTTAGCACTTGCACTTGTCTTTAAAGACATGGATTTTTTCTTTCTTTTCAAGTTTTCAGACATCAAATGTTTTGAGATCTGATGATTTTCCTCCACATTAATGGATGGTTCACAGATTTGGCTAGTTGGAGTTGCAGCTACAGATAGCTCAGCATTCCCCTGCCTATCCCCATCCTCCTGGTGATCATTATCCAAACAATCCTCCGTGCCTGTAGCTCTTGCAAACTCTCTTTCACTGATAGCACCTCTCTTTAACTTCTTAAGTAGACGATATTCCTGTGCCATTTCCTCCTCATCTTCAATGTTTTGAACAACACGTCGCTGTCTGCTGCATTTTCTCCCTTTGAGTTCGATATTGCTGACAGGATTATGCCGCTCAACTTTCTCTCCAAGAGTATACTTTGCTTGTTGCTTCTTTGCCACATTTTTTTGGCGTTGTTTCTCCCTAGCTTTATCTCTGCATAGTACACAGGTTTCCACTCAAAAGACTTTTTTCCTCATAGGTTTGAATAAAAAGTTCACAATAAAATGTGTCAACATACTTGTATTTGATTGCTCCCAGATCAAGGCCTTCAACAGGCACAAAACCATCCGTTGAAAAAGCACGCCGCTTAAGCTCTGTCATAGATGGAAGCTGCAATAAACCATAGCCCATTGCTAGCTTCCCAACCTCCAATTCTTTCCACCTGATATAGATCACCCACAATGAATACCTGCATAATCATATATGTCTTCTTTTACCTGTAATTAACTGAGTGGCCTAAAGCAAATACCTGAAGATATAAGAACAATGGTGCTCCTTGTATGCACGAATAAATGACACAAAGGCTCTCAATCCCTTCTCCATTATGTCTCGATCCTCCATTGCAGCTGAACGTATCTATAGGCATATTACTTAGAGGAACAACCAACTCTAGAATCTATTAATAGGTGAATAATATTGAACATAGCATTCCATTATACTTTTTCTGAGACCAACTACAGTAAGAAAATAAAACTGAAATACAAAAATTATACATAATGTTTCTACATATTTGAAACAGAAATATCTTTTACTGAGATTATACAAAACACCATCACATAGGGCAGCCAAACATTGGACAAATACAAGAAATATCCTTTTGTCAAGCTTTCTAAATGGTTTAATATTGACAACATGCTGAACTAATTCAAGTTTAAAACAAGATTTTGTTTTGCCTCTTCATGCATGGCAACTCAAACAAGTGCGGTATTCAATTAATTTAGGAAACAATGCATATGATTGTACAGGATTAATAACAAATATAGTAAGAGAATAATGAATCATGGTAAAGTGATGTCCAAAATATGATGGAATGCAGTTTACATGCAAAGCTATTCTACAAGACCATGGCATACAGATTTCAACCTACGTTGTCAGTTCAGGTTCAAGTTCAGCAGTTTGCTGGGTTTCTCAACCCCTGGTTTGTTACAGCTGGGTTTGGCCCTGGGTTTGGCCATACTACAGATATTCATAGAAGCATAGTTGGCATACTCACAGAAAACTCGCCAAGTTTTTAAAAACTCGCGAGTTTTTTTAAGTTTAACTCGCCAGCCTTTAGGAGCCTAGTTTTTTCGAGTTTTTCGAAAAACTCGTGAGATTTTTGTGGCGAGTACTCTCCACAAACTCATGAGTCTGATAGAAAAACTCAGCTGCGCAGGGATTAAAGTCAGCAACGTCTTTTTAGATGTTTATTTCATTTCAAAATTACTTGAGACTTTGTGTGAGGAGCTAAACTCCCCCCCCACCCCCCAAGCAAGGAGACATCATTTCCAACGATCTGCCATCGAGGAGAGCGGATTCAAACGCCATTTTGTGTGGATTTTCAAGGGAAATTCAATTCACAAGTAGGGTTTTTGTTTTTGATTAATCATTTTCTTTCATTCTTCTTGCAAAATACTCATTCCAAATTGAAAAAAAAACATGATAGAGCACAAAGAAACAATTTTTTTGCATTTAGAATCCAAAAAACAAGATTCATCACAATCTTTTGTTGATTTTTTCTCATTTTTTTCACTGTTTTTTGAAATTTTCAGACCTAGGTTCATTTTTTGTGTAGAATGATTAGATTAGTTAATAATGTTAATTTATAATTTATTTAAACACATTTGTATCAATTTAAATCAAATTTAAAGAGATTTTTTAATGATTTAGGTTTTTTTTTTTTAAATTGTATTAAAAAACTAATATGTTGTACATATTTTTTGTATGTGTAGATTGATCATTGATCATTGATCATTGAATACACACTATAATGGCTTTTGGCTCTGGTTCAGCATCAAGTTCAGCCCCCGCCCATCAAGTTCCACCCCGCCCACACCATCATCATGGGTTCCAGGCACTCGTCCTCTAGGGGCTAAAGACCCTACATGGAAGTATGCTATGAAAGGGCACGTACCTAGAACAATTGTTTGCACTGAGTGCAAGAATACATATCATGGAGGCATAAATCGCCTCAAATACCATCTTGCAGGCATTCCTTAGCGTGATGCCAAGCCTTGTGAGCAGCCCAAAGAAGAGATTAGAAGAGAGATGCTTGCGCTACTTTTAGCTGCCGAGGAAAGAAAAATTCAAAGGGAGAGGGCAAAAAGAGCCATAGCAGCATCCATAGCTAGTGGACATGCACATGCCCATGGTCAGACTCAAGAGCAAGGGGCCGAGCACATGGAGATAGAGTCAGATGAAGAGGGAGATAGTGGCATTGTGGGCTCTCTTCGTGGTCCACGGATTCGCACTCATGGCACAACCACATCCACACTGTTCTCTAGGCCCCCCATTTCCTCTAGTTCGACTAGAGTGAAAAGCCACTGCCACCTTCATCTTCATGCAACCCACAGAGCTTCTTTGTGCCTCAAAACACACCAGGAGCACAGATATCATTGGAGGCTATAGGGTGGAACAAGGAGGTGCATCAACATGCCGACTTGGCATGTGCTAACTTTTGGTATATCAATAACATACCATTCAATGTGGCAAGTAGTCCCTATTGGCACAATATGGTCACTGCATTGACAGTTGCGAGAAAAGGCTACAAGCCACCTTCTTGCAAAGATTTGAGTGGGAGGTAAGTCAACTTAAATTTTATGCTAATTTTATGTTCTTTAAATCAAATTAATTTATTATTTATGTTGAATTCAAGCTTTTTTTGTTTAAAACTTACAATTTTGTACTTATTTAATTATTTTACTTTGTACTTGTAGGTTGCTCACAAATGCAACCGAAAGGGCAATGCAAGTGGTGGAAGAACAAAAAAATAAATGGAAGAAATATGGCTGCTCCATTCTTTCCAATGGGTGGATAGATGGGAGAAATCGCACCATCCTTAATTTTTTGGTTGCTTGCAAAGGTGAAGTGTTTTGGAAGTCGATGGATGTTTCCAACAAGATAAAAACTGCAGATACATTGTGTACATTGTTGGAAGAAGTTGTGATGGAGGTGGGGACTGCTAATGTGGTGCAAGTCATCACAGATAATGCAGCAGCGTATGTGGCAGCAAGAAGAATGCTTGAGATTAGACATCCATCACTCTTTTGGTCACCTTGTGCGGCCCATTGCCTTGACCTTCTCTTGGAGGACATAGGCAAACTTGTTTGGGTGGCACCGATTGTAGATGATGCAAGGAGCATCAAAAAATATATCTACAATCACCCTTGGGTTCTTAATTTGATGAGAGAGCATACACGAGGGAAGGAGTTGGTGAGATCGGGTGCCACAAGGTTTGCAACGATTTTCATAACGTTGCAAAGCATTTTGGATTCTTTGGGTTCTTTAAAACAAATGTTCGTGAGTCAAGCATGGAATGACTCCTCATATTCAAAGAAGCCCAAAGGAGAGAGAGTTGCTACAATAGTCTTCAACCCCTTGTTTGCACAAAAAGCTACAAAATCGTGAAGGTAACTTCAAAACTTTGATTTTAATTTTGAACTCAAGTTGAATATAAATATATATATTTTTAAATTTAACTTTAAGACTTTCATTATAAATTTCTAACTTTGATCTTTTTGTATTTTTAATCTAGGTGTCGGAGCCCTTGGTTAGAGTCCTCCGCTTGGTAGATGGGGATCAAAACCTAATGGGATACATTTATGAGGCCATGGATAGTGCCAAGGAGGCTATCAAAAGTTACTACATGGGGGACAGCCTCAAATTTGATCCCATATGGGAGATTGTTGATAGGAGGTGGAACAATCAACTCCACCAACCCATCCATGCAACAGGGTACTTCCTCAACCCTTCTTATCTCTTCTTAGAGAGCTTCTCCAATCCTAATGGAGAGGTTATGGAGGGGCTCACAACATGCATTCAAAGGATGGAATCTAAAGTTGCAGTGAGAGACCTCATCGTCAACGAGTTGGATATGTACAAGGAAGCAACTGGTAACCTCTTTTCTTCGAAGCTAGCTCTTAGAGGAAGAACCACTCTGCCACCGAGTATCAAAATTGGGAGTCTTTAACTTTTAAGTTTATTTCACATGCATCTTATAATTTGATAAAATGTGTTTTGACTTTTGAGTCTTTGACTTTGTTTTCTAACTCTTCAATATTTATTTTTTTTGCAGAGGTTTGGTGGAAAAATTGGGGTAGAAAAACCCCACAACTTCAAAAAATTGCCCTCCACATATTATGTCAGCGTTGTAGTGCATCCAGTTGTGAGCGCAATTGGAGCTTGTTCGAGTCCATTCACACGAAGAAGAAGAAAAAGTTAGCACAAAAGCGCCTCAATGACCTTGTCTTTGTGTAATACAACCTTCGGTTGCGCACAAAGAGAGTAGAAGAAAAATCACTGGATCCTATTGATTTAGATGAGATAGATCCTTACAGTGATTGGGCAAGGCGAGATGAGCAGCCTCCATTGTTTAGCGTGGACGAGATCCTTGACTTCAAGAGACAGGCAATGGAGGATGTGGGTGCATCAGGAGATGTAGGGTTGGAGGACATTCCTAAGGATATGGATGAGATTCAGCCAGAGCCAGAAGCACAGCCTTCCATGCCAGTCAAGGAGCCAACTGCAATAGCACCGCGGCCACCGCCACCACCACCGTGCACATGCGGCAGGACTAGAGGACCCACCTCTTCTTCCCTAGCTGCTGCTAGACTAGGGAAGAGGAAAGCCTAGCATGTTGTATTTAGTTACTGTTTAGTATTTGCTTCTAGTTCTAGTTTTACTGTTTTCATGTATTAGACTTTTAGGCTTTTAGCCATCGGGATTCCGCATGAGAATGCGATTTTGTAATCAATTTACATTAAAGTCAATCAAAATGAATAGAAAACACTTTTGTACTCATTTCTAGATTCATCTTGTCATTGAATTTTGCAAAAAAGAAATGTGTTTCTAATAAAATTTATGCAATTTTTTAAGTTCTCGAGTTTTTTGCTGAGTTTTTGCACAATTTTAAAAACTCTCCAAATTTTTGGCTTGGCGAGTTTTTGTTTGGGGCGAGTCTTCCAACTATGCATAGAAGCAAATATCTTTCTCAAGTTGATATCGAAAACCCAAAAAATGCAAAATGTTTTCTTCAAACTTTTAAAGCCATCCTAATTGCATTAAGATTGAGAGAGTAAAAACAAAGAAGAGCTTACACCATGAATTTTTCTCATTAGTTTTGACATCACTGATTACAGTGCACACTGCATAAGTGCATTCCTACATAGATTGACTTCAAAGTTCAAAATTTCAAACCTCAAAATCAATTACAAACTACAAAATACAAATGTCAACCTAAAAAATACAAACCCTCAATGCACCCACAAATGTGAAACAATCCTCAATGTCTCATATGATGGGGATTTGAACCCAAGACTTACAGCTACAATAGCATCCATCATGCAATATGGAGATCGGGCAACATGTAATAGCAAGCTAGAGTAAATTGCAATCACCTTCTTCAACTATTCATGGATGTTCTTCCTCCATCATGTACTCTCCAAAGTAGTTTGTGATCCTAGGGTAGTATGAAGTGCAAAAAAAGAATTAATATTTCTTTCATCTATATTTGGGCCACGTGTTGCAGAAGTAGGTGTTGGCTAAGACTCCTTCAAAAATTCTTGTGCATAAGTTGCCTCATCCAAAGGATTGCCCCTACCATCTATAAAATTATATGCCACTTATGTCCGAATTCTTGCCTCTTTAGCCTTACCACCAAAAATTGCCTAAAAAACCCATTTTGCTTGATAGATGACATCTATAGGGCACTTAACACTAGTGAGGTATTTTCTTGCCTCCTTCACCAAATGCCATTTGAAGTTATATATGCCTCCATTGATGTCATTCAAACAAAAATTGCATTTGTCCTTGGTTGTACTGGAGACTAACATGCAATGTGCCCACACAGTCTCTTCGACGTATCATGATGACCAATTTGCAGAAAACATTTGAATTCAATCTTTCATGTACGAATTAAATAAAGGCCAAAAAAAAAGAAAAAGAACCTAACACTATTAACCAAATCAAGTCAAGGGTGTCATTCCAACACAGATCATTAAAATTCACTCAATTTAAATTTGTATATTGCTAGATAAAGGACTTTATAGACATCAAATATTAAAGAATTTTGTTAGAGGTTTATCACATAAATCAACATCCATCATTGATTCTTGGATCCATCATATATGAGATCTTGGCAAATTCAAAAGCATTACATGCTTCAAATATTCCCAATCAGTGACAATCTCTTATAGTAAGAAATAACAATTAAAGGTAGTAATAATTGAATATAACAGTTCTTAAAAGAAGAAGAACAAACTATAGTCTCTAAGTAAAAAAAGAAAGCCAAGAACAATTAATGATATATGAATGCAATAGTTCTTAAAACGATCATAACAATCTACAATCTCTAAGTAAACATAAGTGGTTAAGAAGGACTAGTAATAATTGAAAATAACAATTCTTAAAAGGATAGTAACAAACTACAGTTTTTAAGTAGAAGAACACCTACCAACAATAACTAAACTATTTCATTTAAACTACCTTCCAACTAAAAATTTATATACATATATTCTTAATCTCATATAAAAATACATGTTAATTATAAATCAAACAATGATCCTCGTTGATTTATTCCCCACAAAAAAGTGACCACAGGATAACTCCCTAATAGTAGCCATAATTGTATGCTCAATGGTTAACATTACAAAGCTTATAAATCAACGTCATGTGGTAGTCTACTCTTGTGAACATGCTGAAAACTCAAATTAGTGAATTGACAATTACAAGCAGTCATGAAATATTCGAAGTTCATTAAGTACTATTGTAGGTTGTTCGAAGAATACTTATATTTGAATTGCATTGTGGGATAGAGAAAAACAAAACTATAAACATGGACCAATAATGTTATTTACCTCAGTCTGTGTGTGTCTAACAGCAATTGTGTTGGCCATAACTGAAGTCACAAGAAAACGAAGCAACAATTTGACACCACCAATGTGTTGGGAAAAAGTGTGTTTTTCACTTTGTATAATGTTATAATCAGGGAAACCCGGGGACGCGTCCTCCCCTCCCCCCCTAAAATGCCCCGTCCCGGTCCTCGAGACGTCCCGGGTACGGGGGGACGGCAAGGGACCATCCCTTTTTTTTCAAAAAACATAGGAAACATCCCCGGGACAGGGGGACGCCGTTGACCAAATAGGGACGGCTGACCGGTCCCGGGGATGGCCAGGGGACGCCTGAGCCGTCACCCAGGAGTCCCCCACGTCAAAGCATTTTTAAAAATAAAAATTAAAAAAAAAAAATATATATATATATATATATAATAGTTTTCAATTTTTTGGTTTATAAGTTGTTCGTTTAAATTATTTTCATATATCTTTCACAATATTTGGAACACTCACAAGATATATAAAAAAGCCTTAGAAACACAAAACAAACAATCTAAAATATGTCTCGACAAGTAATATAAGACTTCTAAACTCTAATCTCAAAAAAAATGCGAAATAGAAAAAAATAGTGAAAAACCGGTGAAAGTTGCAATGAATGCAATTCACACAATTTAACTGTGCTTTAATCACAATTTGACGGGAAAATTTGGTCAAAACCCGTTGAGTGTGATATTTTCAAAGAAACACAATTTATTCAAAGAAAAAATCACATCCCCTGTCATTCTGCAATTAATCACGATTTTTAGCCATTTTATGCTTTTTTGGTTTAAACTCACAATTTTTATTCAAAAACAAGATTTTTTACTTTAACTCACGTATCTATTCAAAGAAAAAATCACATCCCCTGTCATTCTGCGATTAATCACAATTTTTTGCCATTTTATGCTTTTTTGGTTTAAACTCGCAATTTTTATTCAAAAACGAGATTTTTTACTTTAACTCACGTATCTTGCAAAATAAGTTTTCCACAAGTTTCCCTTTTGATTCGTGTGTGTACTGTGTACTCAACGAGTCCATGACTAAAACTTGTGCCATGAAACATGCAATTCGGAAGTGGGAAAATGGCAGAATAAATACATTATGGACACTGAAAATACATGGTTTTTTCCCTTTTTAAGCCCTACACACCTAAGGGGAAAGATCACACTAATATTTAAGTATTCTTAAGTGAATTGGAGTGAGTTTATAGCAAACGAGATTGCTGATTTTGAAAGCCAAACTGAAGAGAGTGTAGATGCAACAGAAGAAAGAGAGATTGGATTTGGCAGCATCAATGTAAATGACATTGAGCATGAAGTAGAGGAAGAATCATTGCCATCTAATAGCCAAGTGGAGCTACATGCACAATCTTCTAGGCCAAGGGAGGAGTTGGAACAACATGCAAGGACTAAACTCTCTCCTCAACTTTTCACTAGATCAGGGGTTGAGGAAATTGTAAATTCTTGTATCTTGTAACTTGCATGGATATACAGTTTATGATGATAATTCTTAATGACAAACATTATAAATTCACATTAGTTATCAATTGGTTGTTGAATTGATGCAGTTTTGTACTTTATTTGTATTTAAATCTAATAGAAAACGCTTCCCAACATTTTATAATCTCATGTGATGCATTTTGTAACTATATTTTGCATTTAAAAAATTAATAAATTTTAGTATTTTTAAGTTGTCAAGTTTTGCCAATTTTTGCAGAGTCAAAAACAATTGAGCTGCCAAGTCCAAGTATGCAAACTATGACAAGAAGTATGTGTAGGCTCCAAATTGAAAATATTGAGCTGCCAAGTCCAAGTATGCAAACTATGACAAGAAGTATGTGTAGGCTCCAAATTGAAAATATTTTTTATTTCATTACTTTGGGTCATAACTTCTTCAATATTAGTTAACTCCACTTCCGATGCTTTGATGAAGCCTAGTGCCTCTACTAGAACATCAAAGTCAATAATATTTATAGCTTCCAGGCTTTTAAGAATAAACTGTTAACTGCAAATCATGTACTTCATCTGACACACATGAACTATTCAACTCTTCAAAATCAGTCGCCCAATTTTCCTCAACTTTAAATGGTTTTTTCTTTTGCTTCTTCTCATCTCATGGTTCTTGTTTCTCTTCTGGCTAATGAAATCAATCTAACAGCAATACCATATTGACAAATCATATGGTTAAAAGTCATTTAGAACCACCAAAGAACAAGAAACATCTCTCATTTGATGATGTATTAATTATATGATATATTACTTATTCTGTGAAATATCCCCAAGCAATTTTGAATACAAAAAATTTTCACTTTTACCACTCTATGTGAATGGGCATTTTGTCAAACACTTAACATACGGCTGTTCCGAGTGTGTTTCCAGATTGCTTCCACCAGATGTATATTTGTTTTGTATAAATCAAAGCAATATTGCTTTTCTCATTCATCTATAATATTATTCAATTACATTCACAAATCTAACAGTTGCAAATCACCACTACAATATGTTTGAACTTATATTAATAACATAGAAATGCGTTCAGGAGTATGTCAAAGACTTCACAGCCACTGAAAATATATATATATATATATATATATATATATATTACTTTTCATTACATTAACTCTGACCTGTAGATGTATATGTAAGAAAACCAACCTGCTGGTGACACTTGTCTATAAGCAACGCCCTCCCTTGTTTCCTTATACGCAACCTCCAAATCCTACGAATTCCTTGACTTTGGCGTTTGAAAATATTACAATGGTTGGCAGCTAGTGGAAAAGCTGCTGCTATGAATTGGAGGTGGCAGTAAGTAGAGTTTGAAACTCCTACGTCTCTCCAAGTTGCCACATCTCTTCCCTACACACCCATAACAAAAGTTGTGGCCTCTGCAAACAATAGTTGTGGTCAAAAGATGGAGCTGTGTAGTCGCCTAGTGCGGATTTTCAACCCTGCCACATCCTCCTTAGGTGCAAATATCAAGATACGGCAGTTTATAAGAAAAGCGGCTCCTCCCTTAGACTCGCAATAAGGAAAAATTATCTTCAGCTGTTTGATGAATAATATTGCCCTCTTCCGTATAAGTGTTAAAAACATATATCAGTCCTTCACAACACTCAGAAATGGTACGGCTGTACTATCAGCTGCTAGATATTTTTCAGCTTAACTCTGCAACTCCTTGTATTTCCAGAAATTTGTCCCGGCACGAGACTTCACAAATTTCTTTGTTTTCTGCCTGTAATGTTCAATGTGAGAAATCTGAATAATCTCTCCAACAAACTAGATAGGGTAGATTTGTTGCACCACTGAAACCAATCACCCTTAGGGTTTCTGTCCTAGAGTTCGAACTCCGTAAAGCTCTCCAAAATCACAAAGTAGAATAATATCCAAGCATATCAAAATGAGCTTTTTTTTTCACTTTTGTATCCATCTCCACCCTAACTTTTCAAATTCCCGCTTTTTAATATTTTAAAATAAACCCAAGAATAATAAAGTGGCCTTTTTAATATTTCATAAATAATCACCAAGTCGCTTTATAAACTCAATTAAATTAATTAAATAATATTATCCTTAAAATATGTTGGAGTATATAGTATTAAATAATTAATTAAAATATTCCCTTAACTTCTGGCATTAACCCATGGGAATCAAATAGGCTAATTGAGTCACTCCTGCCTATACATTGGAAGGGGACATTGTAGTCCCTTCCTGAAATTGCTTGTCCTCAAGCAATTGCAGATTAGGATGCTGAAGAATCTGCTCTCCTTCCCAAGTTGCATCATCTACCGGTAAGTCCCTCCACCTAATCAGGTACTCCTTGATCACTCTACTCCTCCATTTCCTCTCCTCGGTTTCCACAATCTCCTATAGAACCAAAACCAATCTTCCCTCCTCATCCAGAGATGGAAGTTCCGGTGAAGATGTAAGGTGCTGCCCTAGTGCCTTCTTGAGGCACGACATATGAAACACATTGTGTATCCTGCTACTCTCTGACAACTCAAGCTCATACGCCATTTCCCCCACTCTACGAGCAACCTTGTAAGGACCATAGAAGCGAGGTTTAAGCTTCTTTGCACCACTCTTCTTCAAGTAAGCGCAAGAAAACCAAGTCCCCTACCTCAAAACTTCTCTCAATCCTGTGCCTGTCTACATACATTTTGTGCTGATTTTGGGCACTTTGTAGGTTATCCTTGAGAAATCTAAGGATATCTTGACTTTCTTGGATCTAATCCTTGGCTTTGGGAGCTCTACTATCACCAAAGACCAAGTCCAAGAATGATGGGGCATCATAACCATATAGTGCTCAGAAAGGAGCCATTCCAATCAACATATGATAAGTGGTGTTATAGCAATGTTCACCCAAGTGCAACCACCTAATCCAAGCTCTTTGCTGCCCTGCCACATAGTTACGCAAATATCCCTCAACCCATTTGTTCATGATCTCTATCTGGTCGTCTGTCTGAGGGTGGTAACTCGTGCTAGGAGTCAACTCTGTACCAACTAACCTGAATAGCTCTTGCCAAAAAAGCACTAAGGAACCTACTAAACCTGTCGCTAACTAAGTTCTTTGACAACCCATGGAGCCTAAACAACTCTCTAAAAAACAACTATGCTATTTGAGGTGCCTTAAACTCTATAGAGATAGCTAAAAAATGAGAAAACTTGGTCAACCGATCAACAACTACAAAAATGTGATCTCCACCCTATACCTTCGATGGACCAGTGATGAAATCCATAGATACACTTTCCCATTTCTACTCTAGAATGGGTAATGGTTGAAGTAACCCAACTAGAAAAGTGTTACACTCTCTCACATGTCTCAAAACATCCTCCTTGAGGCCCTTCCATGAGAACCTCTCCCTAACCTACCTGTATGTTTTAAAGTATCCAGGATGTCCTACCAAGGGTGAATCATGGATGGCTCTCAAGATTTTCTCCTTAAATTTAGACTCAGGAACTAAATAAATTCTTCCCTTCAAGTAAATGATATCATCTACCACTCTATATCTATCATCCTGTGTCTTCCCATCCAACATCTCACATGCACCCGTGTTTTTGGAATACTCCACCAGAAGATGAGCCTTCAGATCTGCTGAGAATTCCACTAGAGAGCAAATAGCAGGTTTTCTTGGAGAGTGCATCAGCAACTACATTCTTCTTCCCCTTGACATATTCTATGTCAAAATCATAAGCCTATACCTTGCTGACCCATTTTTGTTGTCGTTCATTTAGATCTTTTTGCTCTAGAAAATACCACAAACTTTCTACCTACTAGATATTGTCTAAACTTCGCCAATGCATGCATCATGGCCAGCATATCCTTGTTGTAGATGGAGTAAAGCCTCTCATTATCCCTAAGTTTCCAACTCTCATATGCAATGGGGTGTTTGTTCTACATTAAAACTACTCCAATGCCTTCCCCTAATGCATCACAATCAAGAATGAAGGGTTGAGTAAAATCCAATAATGCCAACATGGGACAAGAGCTCATCACCTCCTTGAGCCTGTTAAATGTCTATTGAGCCTCATTCGACCACCTAAAAGACCCTTTCTTGGTAAGGTTTGTTAGGGGTGCACCTAGCTGTGAAAACCCTTTTGCAAACCTCCTGTAGTAGCTGCATAATCCAAAGAACCCTCACAACTCTATCAATGTCCTCAGTGGTGGCCAATCAATAATTGCCTAAATCTTCTCCTAGTGAACCTGAACCCCCTTAGCATTGATCACATGGCCCAAGTAGAGAATCTCAATCATCTCGAATTCACATTTACATGCCTTCGTATACAATGACTGAGCTTCCATGATACTCAACACCTCATCAAGGTGTTTTAAGTGCTCCTCCCAAGCCCAACTGTAGATGAGTATATCATCGAATGTGATGAGCCCAACTGGGTCCCTCTCAAACCCCTGCTGTTTTTGTTAATCTTTTGTGTTTTTAAGTTTTTTAGAGAATGTTTCTAGAGAGAAATAGAAGGGGCGGCAGCATATAAAAGCTCATAAAACGAGAATCTGAGCTAATATTGATCAAGTGTAAATGTAGAGAGTATTAAATAACCTTAACAATAAGATTACAAATGATAAACATACCCATAAGCCTCCAGATTATTTAATTAAGAAATTATCCAAGCTTGCCAGCCATAAATGGTGAAAACTGGCAAAATAGGATGCCGGAGCTACAGATCTGACTTCTCCCCAACAGAAACTGGATGCAAGTAGTCTTGAAAGGTGGACGCCAAGAAAGGGGCACTAAAAGATGCAAGAAAGAAGGCGATTTAGCAAGAAACTTCACACGCCTAACCTCTTGGTGACACGTTTCCCAAGGCTGAAAGGTACGGCCAAGCAAGAAACTGGTAATGAACACTACAAACTGTAGACGAACCTGAAGGAGACGTCTCTGATGAAGAAGCCCTCTTCTTTATTGTAAACTGAAAGAACCTGTACATAAAATCCTATTTAAAACACTGTAGAACTCCTGAAGTGAAGCTCCCATGGTTGCAATCATTTAACTGATCTTTCACAATCTCACAATCACCAATCTGTGAAGAATTGTCACTCTCCAAAGATAAAATTCCTTGAAACCCTTGTCTCAGAGAAATCACATATTTAGCCAAAGCCAGAGAAAATGTCAAATAATCAATAATAGAGTTCACATTTTCCTTAGCTTCTATATAAAGCCAAAAAGGCATGCATTTCTAAAAGTGACGCCAAAATCACTTTAAAATACATTTAAATGTATTTTATATCCTTTCAATAGTCAAACGATTAAATAAGATGGCGCCCTTTTTGATAAAGTGGTTTTAATTTTCACTTAAATAAATTTAAGTGATACTTTATTATAAAATCAAGTTGACTTTATAATATTCCATCAAATAAAGTAAAACACTTTAATACACTGGAAAATTAATATCTCCCTCATAACTCAACATATCGACGTGCTGTCAGAAGCTGTCAATCACTGCACTACCAAGGCCTACTAAGCCAATCACTGAACTCAAGGGATGGAAACGACAAAACCCACCAGATAAGGCCACTGACCCTCTAACCCAATCCTGTTAGCCTACAAGGGTCCACGCGATAGGCTAACTCCACTGTTCCTGAGAACTGACTAGAGTGGGGACATCACATTGAAGAACACCAATAAGGACTTCATCAACTGTTTATTGAATATATGGTTCATACATGGCTGGAAGGTGGTTGGTGCATTGGTTAGCCCAAAGGGCATAACCAGAAATTCATAGTGCCCATAATGGCACCTGAATGCAGTCTTGTGGATGTCCTCTCTCACCCTGATTTGATGATACCCCGAGTGTGGATCAATCTTGGAGAAGTATACTACCCCATGCAACTCATATCTATTCTTAATCGTCTTCTTATTGAGAGCACAGTAATCTATGCACATCCTCATGGTCCCATCCTTCTTCGTCACCAAAACAATAGAAGAAGCAAAGGGACTCAAACTAGGTCTAATGTGCCCCATAGCCAACGGCTCCTTAATGGCTTTTTCAATTTCTTCCTTGAACTTCTTTGGATGCCTATAAGGATTGGTGATGACTAGTTTGGACTCCTCAAACTCAATAACATGCTCAAATCCTCTATCTGGAGGTCTATCTAGAGGAATCTCACCAAAGATCAAACTATGCTTATCCAAAATGGGTTGAATGTCTATATGATACGGTGTACTATCCACAATAGGGGTCTCAAATGCAATTAGACACTATGCTGCCCATGCTACATCTCCATGCCTAAAGATGCTCCTCATCCATTTTGTTGATACGATCTTGGGTGCACCGTTAGACATACCCCTCTATATAACCTTCCTACCATCTGCTCTGAATTTCAATTCCATGGTCTAAAAGTTCTGTGAATACTTCCCAAGGAATGGAGCAACCATATTCCCAAGATATCATTAGTATCTCCTAAGTCCATCACATAAAAATCATTTGTGACACTGTAATTCCCCAATGTGATGCTCAACTGTGGAACCCGTTGGGTGCAAGTCATATTAAACCCATTTGCCCATAACACTGAATCCCTAAAAATATTGTGTTGGAATACCCCTCTTTGCCACCAAGGGTCAATTCAATGAAGTTGTGGGTTGTCCCAATGTCCACTAAAACGGTCACACGCTACCCTTGCGAAACTCCACGAACCCTGAAAGGGTTGAACCTAGGGGTACTTGAGAGAGTAGCAATAGTTGCACCCTTCACTTCCTTAGGTGGTGGTCCTCCCTCATCTCCACACTCACTATTTGAATCACTATACTCGCTGCCCTAAACATCTTCTCCGTTACCTTTCTCTTCATCATCAGAGACAACCTCTATATAATGTACCTTTCCTTTCCTCAAACACCTATGTCGAGTCTCCCAAGGTTCCTTGCAACTTAAACACAACTTCTTCCTACGAAGTTCATTGCGAACCTCATCATCCATGCAAAGCCTTCTAGTCTCTTCCCTTCGAAATGGTTTCTTAAAATCTTTCTTAGGCTGGAATTTGTTCTTTCGAGCTGCACTTTCCATGTTCCTAGCTCTTTTTATAGCACCCTGAAGGGTGTTAGGCTCAAATGCCTTAATCCATCCACAAAGAGGTTTTGTCAATCCTTCCAACAGCACTATCAATATATGTTCGGATACATTTGTAACCATTACAAACAACTTGTGGAACTCTAACATGTATGCCTCAATAGAACCCACTTGTTTCAGTTGTGCTAATTCCCTGAAATGCAATTCAAGATCTCTCCTATCAAATTTGTCCATTAACCTCTGAGTGAAATCTGCATAAGAGGTTATACTATCGTGTCCCAAGGTCACTAGTCCATGGCACCACCACTCATGAGCCTCACTATCTGAATGTAGGGTTGCATATTTGATTGCTTCTCTTTCCATCATAGGATTTAGCTGGAAGTATGTATCCAACTTCTAAACCCAAGCACGTGCTATACACTTGCTTGACCCATCATAGCTAGGAATAGCTAGCTTACCCACCTTACGCTATAAATCCCTATTGTTTCCTTGGCCTCTCTCTACTCTAGGTTTGTTTCTATACTTGATGACACAAAATTCTGCCAATGACATAGAAGCATGAAATTCTTCACCAAGAGATCGGTATTCACACAAGTAGTTCGTCCATCCTTCTCCACCTCCTTGTTGTCCTGCTTGTTCCCTATGATGGTCCTCCAAAAATTCAGGCATTAGTGGTCTAGGGGTGATTCTACTTGTTGTCCTGGTGTGGGTACAAGTACATTGGTGTTGCTACCTTCACCGTTATTGCCATTGTTGTTCCCATTATTTTCATTTTCACCATGGTTATTTCCGTTATTGAGGTTCATGTTCTACATCATCTGGGTTAATGTTTGGACCATTTGTTGTTGTCCCCTTGCTAAATCACTTAGCACAGCCAATATACTAGCATTCATTTGTTGTAGTATGTCTTGTCTATCCCCCATATTTTCCTCTTCTAAATCAGAATTTATCACACCTCTCGTTCTCCTATATTCCGAGTTCATTAAAATGCATGCAACCTACTGAAAATCTCAATTCTGTCCCAAAATTTCTGATATTAAAAACATACATCAAATCCCACCGGCTGACAAGATCTTCAGCTTTGATACCACTGAAATATCCCTAGGCAATTTCGAATACAAAAACTTTTCACTTTTACCACTATGTGTGTATGGGCATTCCATCAAACACTTAACATATTGTTGTTTTGAGTGTGTTTCCAAATTGCTTCCATCAGATGTACATTTGTTTTGTATAAATCAAAGTAATATTCCTTTTTTCATTCATCTATAATATTATTCAATTACATTTACAAATTGAACAATTGCAAATCACCACTACAGTGAAATATTCTCTCTCAATTTTTTCTTGTTTTTTAGTGAACATTTACAACAGAATCAATCACCCGTTAAGGTTAGCATAACCCAAAACGTACATGACAGAACTCTAACCAAGAATGCGCCCTAAAACCACTTAAGGAGGAGGGGCGGGCATATGGTCAGAGGATCCCTAGGATCTACTGAATCAAAGAGTACGAGATTACACTGAAAGAGAGATATTAAACTCGACACCAAGAATGTGCACTCAAGATCCCTTGACAGGCGAGGTGCTAACATATGGTGGAGTAATACTACTGAATTGAAATGAGACAAGGCGGATAACCAGCCAAAGAACTTTCCACGCTACCACCAAACAGTGGGGGGAAAAGATTACAAAATTAATACTTCTTCTACTGCAGCAGGCATCCACTGAAGAGTGGGGATTCACCACTTGAAAGTGGGCATGAAAGAGATTACAAATCAGATTATCCACACTAGCAATATACCATCCAGGGGTGCTTAATGTGAAATTATTAAAATAATGCAGCAATAAATAAACTGAAACAGTACTACTGTTAACAATTTTTACAAAATAAAGAGAGCTGCAAATTACAAGGATTTCCCAATCATTTCAAGCACCAAAATATAGAGTGTTTACAATTCATATCATAACGAGAATTGATGAAGAAAGATAGAACGAGCAAACTAAAATAATGCTGTTTTAGAAATCTGCAATTCTGGAAATGAGTTATCAACAACTGCAGAAATAATCAAATGCTCATAACTTAAGCAATATACCTTCGAATTGCGTGAAACTGAATGCAAAGCACCTCTAGAGAATAGGCGCCCATGTACTGATAAAGAAACAACACCAAAAAGCCTTCATTATTTAACTGGCACAATTCCCAATGCCTTCCAAATGGTACGGCCCTTGAGAGGAGCGATTTTGCCACATAAAATCATAAACTCAAAATTAAAATTTGAAACTTGCTGGAAATGGTCGCCAAGACCTTAGGAATGATTTGATCAAATGCCCAGAACAAAACTAAATTCATACACTCAGCTATGAACAAATTCGACTTTCAGTTGTGTGCAAACAGCAACTGCAAAACTGATAAAACACTCCAAAATTCGTCTTTGAGCTCTATCTGCTAGTCTGATTTGAGAAGCAGCAATAATTCAATTAGGTGTTATCTTGCAAACACGAAATTGAGAATGGTACTAGGAGGTCAGCATTCCTCGAAGTGCAAAATGAATAGTCATTTCGACAGCATAAGTTTGGCATAATATGAGATACCCAAATGCTGAAGCAAGGCCACACTTTTAAAGAAAGAGGGATGACTGTTCAATCCCCTCAGATGGTATGCCAAAAGCCATCTCACATTTCTTTTCCAAAAGAAATATAATTCTCTCAAAAAGGCGTCCCACTTGAAACAAGGGAGAATTTATTAAAACATTTTAAATTCCTTCATGAAGCGCCACCCTTCAAGTCCCTCTTTTAACACAACTTAAAGTTAACCTCTTAGGCCAAGGGGTCAACTAAAAATTAGAACAATTTGCTTTTTAATGAAGAATTTCGTTAAGTAATATTTAAAAAGGCCAAAACGTAATTCTGAATAACTGCTCCAAAAGACATGATGAACTGAAGGCTGACAACTGCTGACTGCCAAAAATAGTATTTACTATAAATAGTAAATATTGAGGAAAGACCACAAAACCTCCACAACGGGAAACCCTGATTTGCACATCTGAGTAGCCTATGGATTTCCAGAAATAGGCTAAATCCAAATGAAGAGCATAGGGCGAAAATGGGGACATTATAGTCCGCCCTTCCCAAAATTGCTTGTCCTCAAGCAATGCCACAGCACTACAAACTAATCACACCAAATCAAATAGGATCCCAGGGTCCCATGTCCATCTCTGAAAAGTCCCCCCATGTTGATGTTGCTCTACTCTGGTCATACAAATGTGGTCATTGCACCAAAACAACACAAACCATTCTTGCAACCTCCGAGAGATAACATGCCTGAAACTCAAACTGAACAACATGGAAGGATTTGAATCGAAATCAAGCAGGGTCTCATACCCAATAAACTCTGAAAGAATTGGCATCGACAATGTCAATGTCAATGACCATTCTGAGAACAAAGAAGAATAATTTGAACAACTCAAAAATATTTTCATCAAAATAACTCTTCAAAGCGTCAAACCGAATCAAAACAGCAATTGTGACTTCTTCATAGCTATTTGCAAAGGAAAAAACAACTCTTTGCAAAGTCATGACAGCTGCATCCTCAAAGCTCCTCAAGGATGTGTAATGCCTCCTCTGAGTGATTCTGACATATTCAAGAATATCTCTAGAAACTTCCACCAATCTCTCCCCCAGAGTCTCAGAAGGTTGAACCAAATCAAGCAAAGGTTCGCTGCCCCAAATACTAGTGCAAGAGATTGTACAAAGAAAACCACCGGAAAAGAACTTAAACACCATCCAAGTCTGATCCGTAGCACTATGAAACATCATTTCCCACCTTTGGAACCAAAAACCATCATTGATAAGATATTGAGAAGAGAAAAAATAAGTATACCATCTGCCCATGAACTCTGAAGTGAACCACTCAAAAACTGATTTTAGGAGAATCAAGGTGCAAGGAGTTGAACAACAGCTGCAACACTGGGAATCAGTGTCCATAATATCACAATTGTTCATGCCCAAGGCTGGAAGCATTCCCTCAAGAAACTCCAACCCATCAGTGAACCATCTTTTGTTCAAAGTATCTCTCCAATCCACCAATAGATGAACCAAAGAAATCATCAAATGATTGGTAAAGATGGGAGCAGCATCAAAGATTCTGAAAATTGAATCCTTATCTCTCCAAAGATCCTTTTTTCTACTTGCAGCAATCTCCATCAAGCCATGTTGAGAATTCCAAACATGAATTCCCAACCAAAAATAAATTCCAACACTTTGGAAAGAATTTCCAACATATCTCCAAGAGCTATAGTGAAAGTCTTGAGCACACAAATCCATGTAATCAGCTACAACCATCAATACAAAGTTTGAACCTTCCATGACCAGCATTTTAGAATAATCACTAATCAACAATGCACAATCAAGAAACCAAAAGGGCAAGCCTGAAAATCCTCCCACAATTTGATGCATATTTCTGAGACTTGACCAAATCAACCATCGTAGGATAGATGGTACTCTTCCATTGGTTAATGTTGGGTGAAGACCAACCAGTTCAAGTTTGGACATCATTAAATGCTCATTTACTAACCATCCCCAAAGAGTGTTGCTTGACATATAGAATGGATCCACCAACATTAACTCATGCTTGACTATAAAATCATGCATGTCAAAACCATAAAACCTCTTACCAACGCCAATCACATAGAAATTTTCAATCACCACATAATTTAACAAATCATGTGAAGATAGAGGATTATTGTACACCATCATGGAAACAATATTTCCTTCATCCCTTTCGTTGGTGTCATCATAGAATTCATGCACATCTTCTTCATCCACTTGAGGATGCTCATCATTAGTTGTTGATCCATATAATGTAACGAGATGAATACCACACACATTACCAATCACTACATCTACCTCATGGCTGCAAGCTATTCCTTCTTGTGGCAATTCTTCGTCCCTAATCAAAAGCTCACACTCTTGATATACCTTCCAATTACCATCATCATATTGAATCTCTTTGGCCTTATGCGTTGTTTCAACATTATGGAATTCATTTATTCCTTCAACTATTTGCTCAATCTCCATTAGCCTTGTATTAGCTTCTTGTTCCACAAGTGTGGCTGCAATAGGGAATTGGTTTTCTGTTTTGCATAAAGAATGCTGAGCTAAGGTAAGATCAAGGCAAAGCCTATCAACGGCTTTCTCCTTCTCTTGATAGGCATCATAGGTCTCCTCTGCAAACTTAATGGCATTATCCTTATCAAAGAGCAAATGCAAATAATTTGTCTTAATTGATTCCAATGCTTCTTTGATGGTTTGCATCTTGGATAGAGTGTCTCAATCCTTAACTCCATTTTGTCTCTCTTCAAACTGGAACTTCCAGTAGAGTTCTTCAATACAATTGTGGGTGCTATGAATTCTTGATAACACTTTAACAATTTTCTCTTCTGAAACCAATAAGTTATCCTTCAAAACTTGCAGCTCTTTAGGCCCTTGATCACAATCAGCAAAGAAGCTTTGCTCATTAAAAAACAACTTTTCTGATTCATTTTCATTGACATGATTTTCAAAATCAGCCTCCTTCCTATCATTTTCACTGCATAACTCATGAATAGAAGGCTTGTCAATAAATTCTTCAAACAAATTAGTATCTCTATCCTGACCTTTCAAGTTCTCATATTCTTTTTGTGTGTAATTTTGAAAGGCACCCAAACCATTTTCTGATTTTAAAACTTCAACATAAGAATTCACGTTCTTATTGGCATTTGCTGCAACTTCTCCTCCAATGACCTCAACAAATCTTGCAATGCAAACTGAATTTTGCACTTCATCGGGATCAAAGGGGAATTTATCCCACTCTGATTCTTTATCATACCTTGGTGACATCTCGCCCGGATCCCAATTGTGAAAAGTTTGATTGTAATGATCAACAGAAGATACATCATCATGCTCCTCTTGGATTGTTGACTCTTTGAATAAATCACTTCCCATTCCACCTAAACTGAAATCTTCATCTATAGCTTCCTCCATGGGCGTAGTTTGATAATCAAACCCAATACCATCCATGTCACTATCATTGTATTGGAAAAAAGAATCATCAAAGTTGGTTGCTTTGAAAATATCATCATTCTCTACTTCAATGGACCTTCCATGAATAGGTATGTTACTGATTTCATCATTAGTAGCCCCACACATAACAAGGAATTCTTCTTTTTCATACAGCAGCTCTATAGGTTCATCTCTTCCCTTTTCAACATGTTCTTTATCTGAAAATTCAAGTGAGCCAATTTGATAGTCTCCATGCTCTCCTTAAACTATGGTTGCTTCTTGACCCTCTTCTGTTGAATACATGGTCAAATGCACACTTGTAGATTCTTCTTGAGATTCTGCTACCAAATCCACAGGATGCCAAATTTCAATCTTTTCTTTGGTGAAGGAATTCTCCACATTATTTTGAATTGTCTTCATTAAAAGGGGCTTCAATTTCTCCTCACATTGATTGAGCAATTCATGTAATATCATATCAGCAATAGGAGAACGTTTTTCTTTTTGTTCATATACTTCCAAAAAGAGTGATTGGACATTCGGTGGAATTTCATCTACCTCTTTAATAGTGAGAACAAGAATATTCTTTACTGCTGCCATAACACTTTCTTCTTGTTCACTCCAAGTGGATATGAAAAGGTAGTAGATCAAAAGATCAATTTGATTATGCATTTTCAAGTCAATTAGCAAGTTACTTGTCCTAAGATCTGAAAATGTCTTCAAGATAGCAGCTCTTCTAGGAAATTGACTACTACAGGTTTCATCAAGATCTTGGAAACTTTCAACAATCTTGTGAAGAATCTTCTTCATAGTTTCATCTTCATAAGGCATCAATGGTGCTACAATCCTTATAACTTCACTAAAGCATGAAGTAACCAACAAACTTATTTCTTCCTCTGGATGCCCTATCCAATAGGGATGAATGAAGGCAGTTACTGCTGGAGATAATGCCTTCTTCCATAATTCATTAGGAGATTGTTGGATTTGGCTCAAACGATTTTCCAACTCGGACAATATACTCACTTCTTCACCTCTTGTCTGACATTCTTCATTGAGCCTTGCACCTGCAATGGAAAGTGACCTTGCCAATCTTCTTTCCTCTTCAGAAGCCATAATCAAATCTGACTTCTCACAGTTCCGGGACCTTAGATAACGTAACATCTTCGGTAATTCTGAAATTCGAACTGAATTCAGTTCTGACCTCTTGTGTAGAATCTGATTTTTCTGTCACTCTTTTGACCACTGAGCTCCATTTTTCACAGGATTGGCAAGAAAACAAGCTCTGATACCACTGAAATATTCTCTCAATTTTTTCTTGTTTTTTAGTGAATATTTACAACAGAATCAATCACCCGTTAAGGTTAGCATAACCCAAAACGTACATGAAAGAACTCTAACCAAGAATGCGCCCTAAAACCACTTGAGGAGGGGCGGGCATATGGTCAGAGGATCCCTAGGATCTACTAAATCAAAGAGTATGAGATTACACTGAAAGAGAGATATTAAACTCGACACCAAGAATGTGCACTCAAGATCCCTTGACAGGCGAGGCGCTAACATATGGTGGAGTACTACTGCTGAATTGAAATGAGACAAGGCGGATAACCAGCCAAAGAACTTTCCACGCTACCACCAAACAATGGGGGGAAAAGATTACAAAATTAATACTTCTTCTGCTACGGCAGGCATCCACTGAAGAGTGGGGATTCACCACTTGAAAGTGGGCATGAAAGAGATTACAAATCAGATTATCCACACTAGCGGTATACCATCCAAGGGTGCTTAATGTGAAGTTATTAAAATAATGCAGCAATAAATAAACTGAAACAGTACTACTATTAACAGTTTTTACAAAATAAGGAGAGCTGCAAATTACAAGGATTTCCCAATCATTTCAAGCACCAAAATATAGAGTGTTTACAATTCATATCATAACGAGAATTGATGAAGAAAGATAGAACGAGCAAACTGAAATAATGTTGTTTTAGAAATCTGCAATTCTGGAAATGAGTTATCAACAACTGTAGAAATAATCAAATGCTCATAACTAAGCAATATACTTTCGAATTGTGTGAAATTGAATGCAAAGCACCTCTAGAGAATAGGCGCCCATGTCATGATGAAGAAACAGCACCAAAAAGCCTTCATTATTTAACTGGCACAATTCCCAATGCCTTCCAAATGGTACGACCCTTGAGAGGGGCGATTTTGCCACATAAAATCATACACTCAAAATTAAAATTTGAAACTTGCTGGAAATGGGTCGCCAAGACCTTAGGAGTGATTTGATCAAATGCCCAGAACAAAACTAAATTCATACACTCAGCTGTGAACAAATTCAACTTTCAGCTGTGTGCAAACAGCAACTGCAAAATTGGTAAAACACTCCAAAATTCGTCTTTGAGCTCTATCTGCTAGTCTGATTTGAGAAGCAGCAATAATTCAATTAGGTGTTATCTTGCAAACACGAAGTTGAGAATGGTACTAGGAGGTCAGCATTCCTCGAAGTGCAAAATGAATAGTCATTTCGACAGCATAAGTTTGGCATAATATGAGATACCCAAATGCTGGAGCAAGGCCACACTTTTAAAGAAAAAGGGATGACTGTTCAATCCCCTCAGATGGTACGCCAAAAGCCATCTCACATTTCTTTTCCAAAAGAAATATAATTCTCTCAAAAAGGCGTCCCACTTGAGACAAGGGAGAATTAATTAAAACATTTTAAATTCCTTCATGAAGCGCCATCCTTCAAGTCCCTCTTTTAACACAACTTAAAGTTAACCTCTTAGGCCAAGGGGTCAACTGAAAGTTAGAACAATTTGCCTTTTAATGAAGAATTTCATTAAGTAATATTTAAAAAGGCCAAAGCTTAATTCTGAATAACTGCTCCAGAGGACATGATGAACTGAAGGCTGACAACTGCTGACTGCCAAAAATAGTATTTACTACAAATAGTAAATATTGAAGAAAGACCACAAAACCTCCACAGCGGGAAACCCTGATTTGTACATCTGAGTAGCCTATGGATTTCCAGAAATAGGCTAAATCCAAATGAAGAGCATAGGGCAAAAATGGGGACATTACATACAGTATGTTTGAACTTATATCAATAACATAGAAATGCATTCAGAAGTATGTCAAAGACTTCACAACCACTGAAATATATATATATATATATATATATATATATATATATTCTTTTCATTACATTAACTCTGCCCTATAGATGCATATGTAAGAGAACCAACCTGCTAGTGGCACTAGTCTATAAGTAGCACCCTCCCTTGTTTCCTTATACGCAACCTCCAAATCCTATGAATTCCTTGACTTTGGCATTTGGAAATATTACAATGGTTGGCGGCTAGTAGTAAATCTGCTGCTATGAATTGGAGGTGGCAATAAGTAGAGTTTGAAACTCCTACGTCTCTTCCCTACGCACCCACAACAGAAGTTGCAGCCTCTTCAAACAATAGCTGCGGTCAAAAGATGGAGCTGTGTAGTCACCTTGTGTGGCTTTTCAACCCTGCCACATCCTTTTTAAGTGCAAATATTAAGATACAGCAGTTTATAAGAAAAGTGACTCCTCCCTTAGACTCAAAATAAGGAAAATTTACCTTCAGTTGTTTGATGAATAATTATTGCCCTCTTCCATATAAGTGTAAATAACATATATCAATCCTTCACAACACTCGGAAATGGTACGGCTGTACTATCAGCTGCTAGATAAAATATATCAATCCATTTTTCACCTTAACTCTGCAACTTATTGTATTTCCAGAAATTTGTCTTGGCACAAGACTTCACAAATTTCTTGTTTTCCGCCTGTAATGCTCAATGTGAGAAATCTGAATAATCTCTCCAACAAACTAGCTAGGGTAGATTTGTTGCACCATCAAAACCAATCACGCTTAGGGTTTTCGTCCTAGGATTCGAACTCCGTAAAGCTCTCCAAAATCACAAAGTAGAATAATATCCAAGCATATCAAAATGAGCCTTCTTTTTTCACTTTTGTATCCATCTCCACCCTAACTTTTCAAATTCCCATTTTTTAATATTTTAAAATAAACCCGAGAATAAGAAAGTGACCTTTTTAATATTTCATAAATAAATAATCACCAAGTCACTTTATAAACTCGATTAAATTAATTAAATAATATTATCCTTAAAATATGCTAGAGTAGATAATATTAAATAATTAATTAAAATATTCCCTTAACTTCTGGCATAAGCCCTTAGGAATAAAATAGGCTAATTGAGTCACTCCTGCCTAGGCTTCGGAAGGGGACATTACATCTTGGCCATGGCATGCCTTGCAATCAATTCATGTAAGCACTAAAGGAAACATTTTAGACTTTCTAACAGCATTTTTTGTTTACGTGCATAAGTCACTAAATGCAAACACCACTTTATAATTGATAAAAGGAAAAATAAAACAATAAGCACATTCAAGGAATCTTGAAACATTCTTCACACAAAAGATGATAATGTTGATTCCATGACATTACTGTTTGATTCTGACTTTGAGAAGCTTGAATGATTTTCTTTATTCTCAAAACAAACACTACAATTTCTGATATGAATTGTAAACATTGGCTGCATATTTTGTGTGCTATGGAAAGAATGGATATAAAAACACTTCATTCATGGTTATGCAGAAAAGAAGTACTAACCATTTGATCTAATTTTAAGTCATCTCATTTCGAAGTAGCAAGATCTTTATTCTATAGTACTTTTCAATCATACCATACCTGAGGAATTATATTTAAAGTGGTATCTGAACGTTTTCTCTCTTGAATGGGTATCCTGCGTATCCGTAAAAACTCAGCATAGGCATCCTCCTGCCAACAAAAAAAGATATGTTAATAACTATGCCAATAACATCAGGATGCTTATAAACAAAAAAGAATGTAGTGTATGACCAGATCTGAAAAAATAACCTTAGGTAGAAGGAACACAAGTGCATTGCCAGATCTTCCCATGCGTGCTGTTCGACCAACCCTATGTACAAATACATTAGGATCTTGTGGGGGATCATACTGTGCTTATCAGATACCAAGATAAAGAGTAAGCTGTTAATATAAAAATTCATACCACATAGAAACACAGAAATTCAAAATTGCACCAAAGCTCCCAAAAATTATATATAGCCATAAATCTAATGAAGTATCAAGACATTTCATTAAAATTGTTTCTATACAGGTTTTCTTGAAAGTGATTTTTCAGGTATCTTAGCAAAAATCATACAAGGCTTAACATAGAGTTGCTATGATCAAATGCTCAAAAACTTAACAATAAGAAGCCTATATGGTGTCCACATTAACCAAATATAAAGTCTAATACGAATGAAGAATTATTTTAAATATAGTGTTGCAATGGTTAAACAATAAGAGCTCTTTATCACGAACCAGTCAGCACACATGACAGCACACACGATTATTAGAATCATCATAAATCAGTTCCAGTTGCTAATACAAAGCAGATTCATTTAGACATATCAGATGGATAACAATTTGTTTTGTGGAAAAAATTCTAAACAAATTCAACTCAAGTAAGAAAATGAATTTGAAAACTGAACATTAATTTTGTTAAAAACAAAAATCTCGTACTCACCAGAAAAATAGTCAGCCTAAGGACCTATGAGAAACTGTAACATAAGCAAAACAGCATAAATACAAATATTGAAACAAAACGATATTATGTTAATTGTGACTTTCTCTTAACGTAAGTTGCTAGTTCAGGTCCACAGTATGGCAGTTTTTTTCCCAGGTTTGGTACTCTTGGGTATATATATTTATTATATAATATTAAAAAAAAAAACCTCAAAGAACAATCAAAAACCCATTAAAAATAAACATTTTAAAAATCAAAAACTTGTCACAAAATATACAATCAAAATGTTAAAAAGGGAGAAAGCACATGAAAAAGAGGATAAGACAAATTTAAATGGAAAATCAAACTAAGGTAATTTGAACAGTATCCATGTGTATATCAAACAAATTAAAAGGATTTTAATAAGCTCTCTAGATTTTAATGTAATGAAGAAGCTTGATGCAAATAATGAATTCCACTCATGATATTAGAGTTTGGATTTAAAACAGGGAGCTGAGACTTGAATAACTATAAGCAGCAATCACTTTTATCAGATCTGAAAATACATTCATATATAAGTCCATTCACAATTACAGAAATTGCAGCTGTTTTATTCTGTACAGGTTCTCCAAGGTTCAGCCCAAACAGACCTACAGGGGACCTGGGCAAATCCAGGGCCGTAATGGCCCTGTATCAAGCCCCAAACTGAACCCAAGAAAGACTAGCAACCATATAGCCAAACCGGGTAACAAAGCTCTTAACCATTAAAAAATTGATCATGAGCGATGGTTAAGAACTTAAGTGTAATCAATCTCATTGGTTGAAGTTTAAACCATAATCACTAGCAAACTTGGATTTAGGCATGAGGACCATGTAAACCATGCGCACACCCATAGTAACAGGACTCGCCAAGACACGACGAGTCCCAAGTTGAGTCCACCTGGCCAAGTCTAGGGGACTTGGACTTGGACTCGCCCATAGTAACAGGACTCACCAAGACACGACAAGTCCCAAGTTGAGTCCACCTGGCCAAGTCTAGGGGACTCGGACTCGGACTCGGCCGAGTCCAAGTCCAAGTCCGGACGAGTCTTGGCCGGACTCGCCTAGTCCGACGAGTCCCGTCAACAAGACTTAGCCAACAATGTCAAGTGTAAAAATTTTAAAAAAAAACATAAAACACTTAACTAATTTGGTTTTTTTTTTTGAGTTATATCTTCTCTCCAACCCTAAAAGCAACTTCATTTCATTTACTTGGCAAAATAGGAGGAGAAAAGAGAACTGTGAGGAAAAACAAGAGAGCATTGTAGGGCAACCAGCAAGAAGTAGAAGACAAATCCATCATCAAATAGCATTCGGGAAGCCTCATACCAGCAAGGAGGTGTATTGAGAGCTCTTTACCAACGATTGGAAGGAGTTTGCATTTCATTTCAAGCCTAATCTAAGAGGTAAGCTAGATTTTAATTGATTTTTTTGTGTTTTTTTAGCAAAAATTTCACTATAAATTCATTGTTTTTTTGAGTTTGCATTTCTTTTTTTACAAACCCTACTTGCACGTTAAATAAATTTAGAAACACTACTTGTTATTGCAGCAGCCTTCACTTGCAATTCAAACCATATTTTTCACAATGTCTCAAACCCTAGGCAAAAAAGACCCTACTTGGAAACATGTTGAAATCTTTCCTAAGCAGAAAAAAAAGAGGCCAAATGTAAATATTGCAAAACATTTTTTCATGGAGGCATAAACAGATTGAAATACCATATTGCATGCATACTTGTCCATGATGCAATGGGCTACCCTCTTGCACCTCCTGAGACTATTCGTGAGGTGCAAGTGCAATTAGAATCATTTGAATTGCAAAAAGAAATGAAAAAGAGGCAAAGGGAGGAGTTGGCGAGCATTGGTGGTGTTTGAGATATTTCTTCCATGTCTTCATACCACCCTAGTGCTAGTGCTAGTGCTTGTGCTAGTGCTCATGCTAGTGTTGGTGCTATGGGTAGTGCTAGTGTTGCCGCTAGTGGTAGTGGTAGTGGGAGTGTTAGCATTGGCCCTAGAGTTTGAAAATCTAGGGTGGATTCATATTTTGTACCACGCAGTACTCCTGGTTCCCAACCGTCGCTTGAGAGCATGGGTTGGAACAAGGAGGCACATGATGCAAACAAAAAATCAATTGCAGACTTCTGGTACTATTGAACCATTCCCTTCCATGTAGCCAGGTAATTCTTTTTTGTTTAATTGTTTTAAAATTTATCGTTTGATAGTTGATTCTTAATATCTTTGTCTCATGAATTTTTATATTTAGAATCTAGATGTATGTCATTGTTAAATTCAAATTTAAAGTTAAAACTTTTCATTTTACAATACTTATCTAAGTATCTTATTAATTTATTTATGACATGTTTTATGTCTCCCTTTTGGCAAAATATGGTTGATGCCATAACTATATGTGGGGCGGGGTTCAAAGCCTCTAGCAAAGATGAATTAAAGGGCCCACTTTTGAGTCAAAAGGTCGCTGATGTAAAAGCCCAAAAAGAGGAGCAGCGCTTGCAATGAAGCAAGATCGGTTGCACCATCATGACTGATGGTTGGACCGATAGGAGAAATAGGACGCTGCTCAATTTTTTAGTTTCCTCCACAAGTAATTGTACTTCCCTCAATGTATTGAATAATTTGAAATTTGAATTTGATTTAGTGATTAATATGGCTGATTTATGTTTTTTTAATTTATTGAATAATTGGTTTTGCTTCTTTTTCAGGTGACACCGTATTTATCAAGTCCATTGATGCTTCCACCCATGTCAAAAATGTCACATACCTTTGCAAGGCTATAGAGGAGGTCATAGTTGAGGTGTGCGAACAAAATGTGGTTCAAGTGGTGACCGATAATGCAGAAAATTATGTTGTCGTTGGTAAACTATTGATGGAGAGGCACCCAACTATATTTTGGACTCCATGTGTCGCCCATTGCCTTGACCTCATACTGGAGGATCTTGGCAAGCTTCCATGGATCAAAACATGTGTGGATGCGGCCAAAAACATTTGCAAATTTGTATACAGTCACACATGGGTCCTTAGCCTAATGAGGCAATACACGGGGTTGAGGGAGTTGGCTCATCCTAGCATCACTAGATTTGCCACAAATTTTATCACATTACAATCCTTGATTCGGTCAAAGGCAGCTTTGAGGCATATGTTTATTGGTGAGAAGTGGTCTTCCTCATCCTATGCTACAACAACTGCAGGGATTGATGTGACAAATTGCATTTTTGATGAGTCAAGGTTTTAAGCACCAGTGGAGGAGATTGTGAAGGTAAAATTTAATTCTACATTATGTTTTAATTTTTATTCATATTTTACTTTTATTTGTTTATTTTCGTTCACACTTACTTAAGTTAATGTTTCACAATGTTTGCAATTCATCAAGCCCTTGCTAGTTCTCCTACGAGTTGTTGATGGAGTTGAACTTGAAACTTGAAACTTAAAAATTAAAGTTGGAAATGAGATTGATTTTGTTTATTTTCTCATCTTAGATAGATGGTGGCATATGTTTGGTGTTGATACGCCGAACCTTCAAAATATTGCCATTCGTATATTGAGCCAGCCATGTAGTTCATCTGGTTATGAGCGCAATTGGAGTATGTTTGAGCATATACACTCCAAGAAGCGCAATAGACTGATAGTGGAGAGGATGAATGATTTAGTATATGTTCATTACAACCTTCATCTTAGACACAGGCAGATTTTTTACCATGACTCCACCCCAATCAAGCTAGAGGAGGTTGATCCACAGTCTGAGTGGATCACTGAGGCTACAGATGCAATCTTTAGTGATGAGGACCTTGATTGGGTGGGACCAGGCAGATAGAGAGGCTGAGGTTGTAGCCATGGCTAAGGAGGAGGCTAGAGCACGAGCAGACACAGCTAGTGTTGGTGAGAATGGCATGGAGACATAGGCAGAGACTATGGCTGCAGCTGCTACATCATCCAGGACCCTTAGACGCCTTCGTAGGAAGGATGTTGGCTCTGCTATGCCATAGACTTGTAGTTATTGTTTTGATATTTCATATTTGTATGGAACATTTGATGTCATGGATTTCATATTCCATGAGTTTTGTATACATTTGACTATATTTATATATCAAGTGTGCTATTTCCTTCAGCAGCTCAGCTACAATTTGCGTACTTTATACTTATGTGATCGATGTATACTTGTGTATGTGATCAAAATTTGCTTCTATTTAATGATGTTATTGTGTCTTTAAGGTTTATTTAACAAAGGGTGCTTGAAACGAGTTTCAAATCCTTAAAAATCTCTAAATTCCTAGGGTTTTTACATTTTGCCAAGTCCGGGAGCCGAGTCTTGAGTCCCAAGTAGAGTCACCCTTGCCAAGTCCGCACCGAGTTTGAGTCCGAGTCCGAGTCTCCTAACTATGCGCACACCCACATCCCTTAGTGACCATATTTAAACAGACATACCCTTATTAATAAACACATACACCTTATCACCATCCCTATACCCCACGCATAAAGATGATGAAAGTTTTAAAATAGCAAATAGAAAGAATGTATCACCCAGCAACAACCTACAAGACTTAAGTGTCTATTGGTATTGTTCTTCTACCACTAAGGGACCCCAGCATACACCTATCTGAGCAGATCTCTCTGCATGGCATCCATATGCAGATGCTTAATGTTCACTTAGTTTTGAAGATCTGTTAAGCTTCAAAACCATTCTTCCTCCATCATCAGGCCTGAGAATGTTGATCCACCCATCTCTTATTATCATCTTGGCTCTTAGTGCTCTATCAGAGGTCAATTTTCAGAGTTTTAAATCTCCCTTTGTGCCTTTCTAATTAGAGATTCCAAGCCTAATATTTTCATAAATACATGATGTATCTTAACGAATGTGTTTACTTCTTTTTAATTATTTCATGTTCTACTCTAGTTATGTTGGAATTTCTTTAAGCCAATGTTTTAAAATGTTTCTAGTACAAGGGGATATGAGTGTGGATTAAGAAACTATAACTACTTCGCACAACAAAAATATTTTAAAAAAAAAAACATGGGTGTAGATTAAGAAACTATAACTACCTAGCATAGAGAAAACACCGAAAAAAGGTGGGTGATAGTAGATACCATCATTGACACGAAAATTGTATTATACAATGAGGTAGTAGAACATGGAATGAACATAGTCCTATAGACATGATGGTAGTATGCCTAAGAGGCATTGATGGTGAAAGGGTTGTATTTCCATCTTGAATGCAGATGTTAGAATCCACAACAGAATAGGGTATGTATGCCCAAAGTCCAAGCACAATCAGGTGTGTGGAGAGTCACATATACTGAATGGTACTGAGTGGTCTAACAAGCACAAGTAGAAGCTCAAAATGCAAGGCATCATAGACCTTGAATTTCCACCTCTTGCTACACCTACCTTCCCTCATAGCTTTACTACAACCTCCCTTTAAATTCAATCAAATTAACAATTCTATTGGCTTTCACTATTATAACCAACTTAGGCATTGTATCTTTTCACACACATGTTAACTATGTAGGCATCCCAAGGATGTCAAAAAAATGACAACTCATGGACCAATAGTGAATTTGGACATGCTATTGGCATCCTTTGGTGACATATCCTCAACAATAAATTTGACATGACACTTTCTCCTTCAAACTTTGGTCTTTTTCAAAAGGCATTTTTGTCTTTGGCCTATTTAGTCTAGTGAAAATCTTCCCTCCCCTTTGCTAGGAAGAAAGGCCTTCTCAAATCCATCTAGTTCATGACGTCGTGTTTCCTCTTGCTAGAGCAATCCAACTATCAACCAAAAACTTTATCTTGAATATAGGTGTTAAAGGACTTCAAAAAAGTCTTAACACAATATTAGTAGTGAATTATGTGGGATCATCCCTGGCTCTTCATTCTCAATCTTGACATCAAGCAACAAGAGTGGAATCATAATATCAGTCATTCTCCTCAATAAATATTATAGCTTCTCATCCTCTATTTGTATTGTGTTAGCTCTTGCATAAGCAACAGCACTCTTATTACGCAAGTAATTGGTAAATTGTTTTATGTATTAACAATGAGCAAACACGCTCAATAAATAAGTTACAAAGATTTACAAAATAAGAAAGTTTCTAAAAGAAACTTTAGAAGATCGAAAAATCGATCTCATCAAGAATAATACAATATATTACAAGTTGAACATTAAATAAATAATTAGGAAATATTATTTTAATACCCTCCCTTAATGCTCAATCTATCAACTACACCAAGATGCCTCTTGAATTTGACAAACTTATCTGGACTGAGCAACTTCGTGAGAATATCTGTTGTTTGCTCCTCTGTCGGAACATACAGCAACTGAACTGATCCGTCTTCAACAAGCTTCCGAATGAAGTGACAATGAGTTTCCACATGCTTGGTTCTTTCATGGAAGACTGGATTCTTGGCAAGTTTGAGAACTCCCTGATTATCACAGAACAAGGGAGTCGGACTTGCTTGAGATATTTGCATATCCGCAAGCATTCGGTGAAGCCAAACTGCCTCACAAGCTGCCTTAACTGCTCCCCGATACTCTGCTTATGTCAAGGAGAGAGCCATTGTTTGTTCCTTCTTACTAGTCCATGTGACTGCACCAGATCCCAAACTGAACACATACCTAGATGTTGATTTCCTGTCATCAACCGAACCTGCCCAATCTAAGTCTATGAAACCATTGAGTCTAGAATCGTGAATCCTAGTGTAAAGAAGTCCATGATCAGAAGTGCCCTTCACATAACGCAGCACACGCTTCGCTGCTACCCAATGATCAACCTTGGGGGCTATCATGAAGTGTGAAATGTAGTTCATTGCAAAACTGAGGTCAAGTCTAGTGGCAGTGAGATAGATGAGGTTGCCCACTAGTTGCCTGAACAAAGATTCATCTACTATAGATGAGTCTGACTTAGCTGACAACTTGAGCCCTTTTTCCATGGGTGTGGAGGCAGGTTTGCAATCCTACATTCGGAACTTATCCGGTAGACTTTGAGCATATTTGGACTGAGAGATGAAGATACTGCTCTCAATCTCCCAAACCTCAACACCTAAACAATAATGCAAAAGTCCCAGATCTATCATGTCAAATGTGCTACACAAATCCTGTTTGATCTCAGCGATCAAATGTGTCGAGCTACCAGTAATGATCAGGTCATCCACATAGACAACAAGAATAAGAATATCACTACCAATATGTTTGACATATAGATTAGAGTCAGATGGACTCCTCTAAATGCCATGATCTGTGAGGTACTTGTCAATCTTGATGTACCAAGCCCGAGGAGCTTGTTTCAGGCTATAGAGTGCTTTTACCAATCTGCACACCTTGTGTTCTTAACCGGCAACCTTGAACCCTAGAGGTTGCATCATGTAGACTTCTTCCTTCAACTCACCGTTGAGGAAAGCACTCTTAACGTCCATCTAATGGACTTTCCAACCAAACTGAGCTACTAAGGCAAGGACAAGCCAAATGGTACTCATCTTGGTTGTAGGAGCAAAAGTCTCCTCATAGTCAATGCCTTCCTTCTGTGAGAACCCTCTAGTGACTAGATGAGCTTTGTACTTGTCAAGGGTTTTGTCATCTTAGTATTTCACTTTATACACCCATTTGCAGCTAATAGGCTTCTTCCCTGGATGAAGATCAGAAAGGACCCAAGTGTGATTCTTTTGAAGACTCTGGTATTCAGGCTCCATAGCCTTTTCCCACTCAGGAATTCCTTTAGCCTTTGAATATGTCTGAGGCCCATAAACACTATGAATGTTGGCCATGAGAGCAAAATTAACTGTATGTTGTTGTTTGCTCTTGTTTCTAGATAATCTACCCTCAATGAGCTCATCATCATGAAGATCACCAATAGCCTTAGCCCACCATTTAGGCCGGTGAGGAGAAGTGCCAACATCAGATGCAACGGGAGGAGCTGGAACTGGTTGTGAATCTGGAACACATTCATCAAGTGGAAGATCAATATCATCTGGAGGAAAATCAAGTTGAGCATCATCAAAGATAGAATCTTCATCATCCCTCCCATCAGGTAGACCTAACAGAAGACAGACACCCAAATCAAAAGCCTTCAAAGGTTGATCCTCAGAATGTTGCATAGACGAGGAAATGTGAAAGGGCCCTCGTTCTTCATCAAAGACAACATCTCGACTGAAGACAAGACGATCAGTGTCTACGTCAATCAGCCGGTAAGCCTTATGGTTGTCACTGTACCCTGTGAACATAAGCTTTTGACTCTTGGAATCCAACTTTGAGTGCTTGGCATCTAGAATTCATACATATGTTAATGAGCAAAAGATTTTCAAATGACTGATCCTAGGTTTTCTACCAATCCAAGCTTCCTCAGGAGTCTTCCCCTTAACAGCATGTGTAGGAGACCGATTAAGGAGATAGACAGTAGTGAAGATTGCTTTTGCCCAAAATTTATTAGGTACACTCCTGTGTTGTAACATGGAGCAGGCCATCTCAACAATTGTATGATTGCATTGCTCTACAACACAATTTTGTTGAGGAGTGTAGGGTGTGGTTAGCTGGCGTTTGATTCCATGTGTATCACAAAAGTTGGAGAAAGTAGTAGAACAAAATTCCCTCCCATTATCTAACCTAAGAGTGATTATACAACAACCGGACTCTTTTTCTACTAAGGCCTTAAACTTCTGAAATACAATAAACACATTTGATTTCTATCTAAGAAAGTACACCCACATTTTACGACTGAAATAATCAACAAAAAGCAAGAAATACCTGTAACCAATAACAGAAGGTGTAGTCATTGGTCCACATACATCAACATGAACCAATTGCAATACCTTAGAGGCTCGCCATGAGTCACCATCTGCGAACGGTGTCATGTGTTGCTTCCCAACCTGGCTCCACAAACGCCATGATGTTGAGACTGTATGCCAGGTAAACCAAGTACAAGTCCCTCTTGAGCTAATTGAGAGAGATAGTGCACATTTAAGTGCCCATACCATTGATGCCAAAGACTGGTAATAGCAGAGTTTTTGGCTGCCATGGCTAACTCCGGAGAATCACCTATATCCACAAGTCTATCTAGACCATGATCCTCAAAGCCAACAGCCACAGTGGTGCGAGTCTCCCGATCAACAATGGAACATTTGTGTGTACTAAATACCACATCCAACTGAGGAGAGTGCCGCATAATTTGATTGACTGAGAGAAGGTTAAGTTCCATGCCAGGAACATAGTAAACATTGAGGAATATGAGATTCCTCCCACCAGATTGAATCTAAACAGTGCCCTTACCGACAACTATGTACTCTTCACCTCCTCCAAAAATAACTGAGTCATTGAAAGGAGAGAAGTCTATGAACCAGTCACGTTGATGTGTGAAGTGTCGAGAAGCACCTGAATCAATATACCAGGCAGAGGACTTCACATGATCTGCAAGCCTTTTAACCATAAAAGTGTAAAAGGAATATTCCTTCTGCTCAGTGTGCTCAGCAACATGTGCTTTCTGCTGAGACCCTCCCTGGTTCTTTTGTTCAGAAGCCAAACACTAACGACAATCCTTCATGTGACCAAATTTGTGGCAATAATTACACTGAATGTTCTTTTTCTTAGAGTTATCTTGAGGTTGTCCCGAGCCTTTCTGCTGCGAAGGTTGACCTTTCCCTTTGTTCTTAAACTGAGTCTTGGTTGCAAAAGCTTGCTCTGTAGAGGATGAAGATTCACTGCTACCAAACTGTTGTTTCCAATGATCCTGCTGCAAAAGAATGGAGCACGGATCTGAAAACTTCATATCAACATTAGTAGATGTAATGTTGAGAGTCTCCATGAAATGTTCACAAGACTTAGGTAGACTTTTTAGAGTGATCATGACCATGTCTTCCTCCTCCATTTTCCAACCAATAGCCTCCAACTGATCTCGAATCTCCTTGATCTTGTTCAGGTGCACCTGCAAAGTTGTCTTCTCATCCATCATCATAGAAAACAGCATGTTCTTAAGGAAGAACGCACGGCTCTTGTCGGAAGTCTCATGAAGACCCTTAAGATGATCCCAAATCTTCGTTGCTGATTTGCCAATCGGAATCTGAGGTAGTTGATCATCTGTAACTGAAAGCTTAATAAGCATCACCGCTTCACGATTTTGCTCGTCAAACTTTTCCTGGGTTTTATCTGCCGTTGTGGGGCGAGTAGTATTGCCGAGAACAATCTGATCAAGGCAGTGATATTCAAAGATGGTCATCATTCACTCCTTCCAAGTATTATAATTTTTGTAGTGGAAACGCTGACTGCCTTCCAACATAACGTTGGTCAAATAAGTCATCTTCACGCTTTTTGAGGCACAAAAAACGAGGTATTGAGAAGAGACTAAATGAATGAAACTCAAGGCACAAATTTCAATGCACTAAAGCAAGTACAGGGACAAATTTCAAGGCAAATCCACTAGCAAAAATTTTGAGGCACAGATTTCAAGACACCCGAAAAAATCTAAGGGCAACCCATAAAAGGTCTCGAAAAACCCACAAATAATCTGTGATCAGAATAAAATTCCGACTTCAAATAGAGAACAAAAATTCTGGCCGAGTTGCAAAAACCCTAGTTGCTATCGTTTTTCAGAAAAAATGTCCAAAAAAATGCGTCCAAAGAAGGAGAGATCGCAGGCAGAAACACAGGAAGATGCAGGCGAAATGAAGTTAAGAATCGCATCTGGCAGAAAGAAGAAACCCCCTTGTGGCCAAAATGGAGACCAAAGCGCGAGCAAAAGGAGATTGACAAACGCGTCAAGAGAAGATCAAATCACGTCTGGAAAAAAGATTGAAAAACGTGACACAAAAATTCCTTAAAAACGCGTCCAGGAGTCTGCAAATCGTGCCCAAAAACTAAAACAATACACGGCCTGCAAGGATACGAGAAAACGCCCAAATATAGAGAACAAACAACCTGAAAGTTGCGCCCAGGAATGAGAAAAAAAATGCGCTTTCAAGAGGCCCGTGATTTTTAACATAAGGGTCATGATTTTTGTGAGAAAGGCTCACGAAAAATCAAAACAAAAAACCTCGGTCTTCAAAATACAAAACTCGCAATTTTCAAACCAAGAGCAAAAAAACATTTTCGAAAAATACAAAAAAAATTCATAACGAATTTTTATTTGAAATTTTTTCCAAAAACAAATTCTTGCTCTGATACCATATTACACAAGTAATTGGTAAATTATTTTATGTATTAACAATGAGCAAACACGCTCAATAAATAAGTTACAAAGATTTACAAAATAAGAAAGTTTTTAAAAGAAACTTCAGAAGATCAAAAAATCGATCTTATCAAGAATAATACAATATATTATAAGATGAGCATTAAATAAATAATTAGGAAATATTATTTTAATAACTCTATGATTATCGTTCACTTCATACATAGATTTTAGTTGTGTTCATTTTGTGGAGGTACTACAAATTGCGCATGTGTGGATTTTGACTTGATCTTTGACTATAATGTTGATCATCACTACCACCTTACAATTTTTAGTATCCCATCCATCATTGTTAAGTCTTACTAGGTTTAAATTACATCCCACATTTCCTCTAATATGAGGATAGTTTTCATTTTCACTTTTTTAGCTCAATAGTTCAACCCATTGAAAAGTTGTGAATGCAGAAGAATATGTCTTGTTGCTTCTCTTGCCATGTTGTCTGGATGCACCTACGTATGCCATCCCCACAATGAAGAAAGACTTAGCTCATGTTCTAATAGGCTAACCTAGAATGGCTACAAAACAAAATTACAACTCAAAAGTTCTCACCCAATAAAAAAGACAGCTTCAAACTGTGTGAGTTACATGAAAATTACTATAAGAAAAGGTACTTTGGAACCAAAAAAAGGAATCATTTCACTTGATCAAATCCCTAACACTCTGAAATTCTGAATTGATAGAAAAACATAGCCAATTTATAGATTTTGACTAGTATCAAGCTTCTCCATTGAGATAGTATAGGTGACCCATAGATTGTGTTACACCCCATTGTGTTGTTATATATTTACTATTACCTTGATGGGTTAAAATGCTTTAATATATATTTATGATTGTGTTTTGTATATGAATCTTGATGGAGATATGATGAATGAATGTTTAATTCAATTTGATGTTTTATAATGTTCTGAAGATAAAAATATATGATGCATGTGAATGTAATGTTATCAGCTAACTACTGTTGTGATGTACTAAGCTAGATGCAGGGACATATTCGAACCTCCAGAAGAGAGGGGGAGTATCACTCAAGAGAACTTGGTCTAGTAACCTTGATGAGCATACACACACTCACTCCTAGTTGGTCTAGTTGAATTAAGATAGTTTCGGAAATGGTAACCTTTTGATAGGATTTGAGCATGTTATCAATCGGTATGTGGTTTAAGTCTTTGAATATCCTTGTTTGTGGATATGTGATTGAATCTTTATGTTGTGTGAAAGTTCTTCCTCATATGATCATGTTTTAATCAATAAAGTATATACATAGAATGTATATATGTATATATATGTACATGTCTATGATAACTCATACAAGTGAGTATATGTGTGCATTAGCATATGTAGATAGATGTATCTACGCATACTCATGAATGGATAACCCATATGCATGGAAATATCAATTGGACAAATGTGGCATATATATATACACTTTGTGTATATACATCGATCGACGAATATGAGAATTAAAATCATGAGCGGAGCAGAGCAGAGCAGCAGGGCTCGCATTATCGCATCGGATAGCAGCGCTGCAAACAAAACTGGGAAAATTGATGCCACTAAATCAACAGCGACAAGCAGGCGGTGGGGAGATGAAGTCGTCAAGGAGGATCACAAAGAAAGGACAGGCTATTCTCCCCAATGGGTATACAAGGGTGGGGAGTGGGTTGATAACTGCCACCCGTATTATCGCAATAGGGCACTGTCGTTGGATGAAAGTAATACAATTCACCCCTGCCATGATAACTCTAGGCCACCTTACAAAGGGAGCCAACAAGGAAAGAAGAAATCCAGTAATCAAACCTGGAGGGCAAAGAACCCTAAATCGTCCAGCAAGAAAGCAAAGGAAGGCAGACAGGATCGGAATTTTTTCGATACAACTAGGGCACGGAATGTTGATAAGCAAGAAGGGGTTACTACTACCGTTAAAAAAGATGAAGTTTTAGAAATTGATGTTTCGGAGGAGATTAAGCAAGACACCGAAATACTAAAAGATTTCGCCTTCATTTGTCGATTTATCGGGCAGCCTGCAAGTAGGGCAGAAATAAAAAATTGGATCCAAGAAAATTGACAGTCAGAGGTACTAATTAGATTTCTACCCAAAGGTTTTTTCTTAATAGTTTTTGCTGATGAACAATCCAAGACAAGGATTACCGAGGGAGAGATGTGGTTTATGAACAAAAAACCTCTTTATATGCAGCCTTGGAACCACAACTTCGATCCTACCAAACTCCAACCATATGATCAACCAGTTTGGGTTAGGATGTATAATCTTCCAGTTGAATACTGGACAACTGATTGCTTGGAAACAATTGGTTGTTCCATCGGATCATTAATTGACATCGATATAGAAATAATGGAGGGTGACCTATACAAATACGCCCGGTTGAAAATCGCAGCAATCGACACAATCCCTCCAAATGTATGTCTATTGGTTAATCGGGTGCGTTGGATTCAAGAGGTAGAGATTGAAGTACCAAGGAAATTTTGTGTAGCCTGCAGATCGTGGAGCCACTTCACAGGGGTGCAGGAAAAAAGTTAATGTGCGTAATCCAAATCAGTCCCAAAATGGCTACAACACAGGAAATCTGCTATCCAAAGCAGGATCAGAAGGAAAGAAGAAGTCCCCGAATACAGCAATTGTAGTTAGGTCGCCTCCAAAAGTTAAACTGCCCACTTCTTTGGAAGCTATGAATACAAGTGCTGCAGTCAGCAAGGTAACACCAATTATTCATCAGGGTGAGCAAAACAATTTTGATAAAATTGTGGAAACTCTCGGGGAAGATGACCTCGATTCAGACACAAAACCACCCGATGAAGTAGACATAATAGAAGAGAGAGGGACCGCCCAAGATGCTATCAAAATCCCTGATCTAGGAAAGATCGGTCCAGGTGGCTCCAATAGGGGCAGGAAATCTGCCAAACAGCTAAGGGAGGAAGAGGCGGTGGCTAGCAAGTATCCTAGCATCACCAAGTTTTTGAGTACCAAGGGGGGTTATCTCCTCCCTTGGGAAACAATGAGGATCACATCATGGAATGTCAAGGGCCTCAAGGACCCTGACAAGCGACACCTAGTAAGGTGTCAATTGCAAAAGAGTGCGAGCAGTTTAGTAATGTTACAAGAAACAAAGTTAGCAGGTGAAGAATGTCAGAAATTCATCAAGTTTTGCAAGAATTGGGAGGGTTTTTTTCAAGACTCTGTGGGGTCTGCAGGGGGTGTAGGCCTTCTTTGGAAAGAATCGGTAATGTCAGTCCAAATACTTTTTTCATCTACCTTTTGGCTGGTGGCAAAAGTCTATGACTTGGATCTAAATCTACAGTTTACCTTGATCAATGTGTATGGTTCGACAAAAAGAGAAGACAAGGCCTTCTTTGGAAAGAATCGGTAATGTCAGTCCAAATACTTTTTTCATCTACCTTTTGGCTGGTGGCAAAAGTCTATGACTTGGATCTAAATCTACAATTTACCTTGATCAATGTGTATGGTCCGACAAAAAGAGAAGACAAGGCTTCTCTCTGGTGTTCAATCTTAGGGTACATAGATACAATCTCAAAGGATAACCTGATAATAGGTGGCGATTTCAATGCAATTTTGGAACTCTCAGAAAAGAGTGGGGGTTTAGAAAAATTACTCAAACTATAGTGGATTTCAGAAGTTTTGTATCAAATACTGGATTGTTAGATTGCCCAACTGGAAATGGCACATTCACATGGCATAATAGGCGTAAGGACTTTACTGCAATAATGGAAAGATTGGACAGGTTCTTGGTCCCAGGGGTATGGCTAAATTTGGGGTTTTCAGTGACTACTAGCATTCTCCCTTTCACTGTTTCGGATCATTTCTCAATGGAACTCTGTATCTCCGGGAACAAAGTTGAAAAAACCAGCTTTAAGTTCCAGAATATGTGGTGGCATGATTCCAACTTAGCCTCACTCCTAGAAAGCTGGTGGAAAGAGGCAAAGGTCAAAGGCTCAATAAGTTTTAAAATAGTAAAAAAGCTGCAAATAATCAAATATAAACTCAGAGAATGGAATAAGATAAAGTTCAAAAACATCTTTATAGAAAAAGCAATCATTGAATCAGAATTGGAAAATCTTAACGAATTTGTGATAAAATTCGGCATGGGAAATGAAGAATTCTTAAAGGAGAAAAAGTTGAAAGCAAAGATGGAGGATTTGTTAAAAAAAGAGGAGATCTACTGGCGGGATAAATCTCGTGAGGTATGGCTAAAAGATGGGGACTCAAATTCCAGATTCTTTCATGCATCTATCTTAGCAAAGAGAGCTGCAAACAAGATTGAAGAAATTAAGACTCCAAATGGGGATCGGGTGCGTGGTGGACCGGCGGTTGGTAAAGCAGCAGTTGAATACTTCACTAATTTACTTGGTGGCCAATGCCATCCAACACCCAACAATGAGCTTCTTGAGCACTTAGACAGATGGGTTAGTGAAGCCGATAATAACATGCTTTGCGGGAAAATCACAAAAGAAGAGGTTCGTATCGCTTTCTTTCAGCTCCACCCAAACAAAGCTCCTAGGCCGGATGGCTTCCCTGCAAGATTTTTCCAAAATTGCTGGTGTTTCATGGGGGAGGATCTTTGGAAACTTGTGGAAGATTTTAGGAAATCTAAGAAGTTCGTAAAGGATATAAACAACTCTTCAATTGTCATTATTCCAAAAAAATCAGATTGCACATCTTTCAATGATTACAGACCGATCTCCCTGTGCAACACTCTTTATAAATTGGTGGCTAAAGTATTGGCTAATAGACTAAAGGTAATCCTGGACAAAGTCATCTCAATTGAACAAAATGGTTTCGTGCCAGGCAGGGACATAACTGACAACATTCTTCTCATTTCTGAGGTAGTTCATTCACTTAAAAAAAGCACGCAACCGAGTATGATTATCAAGCTGGACGTTAGCAAGGCTTATGATAAAGTTCAATGGGCCTTTCTATTAAATGTCATGAGGAAACTGGGCTTTAGTGAACAGTGGTGCGCCCTAATGCTGCATTGTATATCTACAGTTCGTTTCTCAATCTTTGTCAATGGCTCACTCCACGGTTTCTTCCAATCGGCGAATGGCCTGAGACAAGGGGATCCACTATCTCCCTTCTTGTTTGTCATTATGGCTGAGTCCCTAAGCAGTGCTATAAAGCAAAGCTGCCAAAGGAAGGAGTGGAGTGGGGTCAAAGTGGTGCCATCCTTAGATTCCTTTACCCACTCCCAATTCGCCGATGACACTTGTCTCTTTGGAGAGGCAAGTTTAAAAGAGGCTAGGGGCATTAAACGTCTCCTATCTAACTATGAAAGCCAGTCAAGGCAAAAAATGAATAAGGAGAAATCAAGCATTTATTTCTTTAACACGTGGGCCCGGCTTCAAAATGCAATTTCGGCCTTACTTGACTATAAAATTGGTAAACTACCGGCAAAATTTCTTGGTATACAAATCTATGTTGGGGCCTGTAAAGCAAAGCATTGGAGTGAGGTGGTGGAAAGATGCCAAACTAGGGCAATGTCTTGGAAAAATAAATGGTTGACATTAGCCGGAAGAATTATTATGTCCAAAGCTGTCCTCGCTGCCATCCCAATTTTTGTCATGTCAAGCATGGAGGTACCTGGAAAAACAGAATCTAACTTGGAAAAAATTCTGAAAAAATTCCTTTGGGAAGGTTCAAAAAGCGAAAAAAAGATACCCCTTATAGGTTGGGATAAGGCGTGTAAACCAAAAAATGGTGGTGGAGCAGGGCTTCGCAAAATCAAGCGGCAAAACACTGCATTGGGGGCAAAGCTCTCATGGAAAATGTTTTAAAATCCTGAGAAACCATGGTGCCAGATCATGCAAAACAAATATCTAGATAATACAGATAGCACCAGGGTACTCACGGCTTCTAATCCTCTAGGAGGCTCGACGACATGGAATTTCATCTTGAAATGCAGGCCTCTTATCACCAATCACATCTCTTGGAGAATTGGCAACAGGAGGTAGGCACTCTTTTGGATGGACTCATGGAACGGTTACCAAAGCTTGGAGTCTCTCTTTGATCTGGGCCAACATGTTGAAAGGCTGCAATCCGAGTTGGGTTCAAAAGTAGCAGACTACATCCAATTGAACAGTGAACCTTTGGAAGGTCTGAACACGTGGATCAATCTAGACTCCCTCCCACTTCACCACGAATTGGTAACTAAGATTGCAGCGGAGGTCAACAGTAGGAGGATTCACCTCGGCAATGTTGAGGATTCCATCATTTGGTGTGGTGCTAAATCAGGGAACTATTTAGCCAAAATTGGCTACAATTTACAATTGGAACAAGAAAACGAAAAAGCTTGGATGTCAAGATTGTGCTGGAAACATGAAGTGCTACCCAAGGCTGGCGCTTTCTTATGGGTTGCAGCTCATCATCGATGCATGACAAGCTTAAGAATGCAAAGAATTGGCTTCAACGGTCCAACAAGATGTATAATGTGTAAAAGAGTTGAGGAAACGGGTGACCATCTTTTTATCTCATGCCCAGTGGCTGCTACCTGTTGGAATTGGTTACAAGGGGCTCTTAATTTTCACAGTCCAAGGCAGAATAGTTTGGTGGAATTCCTAGCCAGTTGGCCTAGCATCAATCAGAAGGGGTTTTGGCAAGGGATTTGGACGTTATCCCCTTCCATGGTCATATGGCATGTATGGAAAGAACGGAATCGGCGAATCTTCAAAGAAGAAGCTCTAAACCATTCACAGCTAATTGGAAAAATCCAAGATGCAATCATTGAAACAGCAAACAACAGAATCTCTATTGGCTCTAAGGCGATCTTTTCTAGATGGGACGAGGCAATCAAACAAACATGGAAGGACCTCAAAATCCCTTTAGCTGGAGCTAGGGGAGCAGTCAGGGTAGACCGAAGCAAAATTCATTGGGAACAGCCGAAAAGGCTAAATTGGAAGCTAAACTTCGACGGCGCGGCTAAAGGCAAGCAGGGGCTAGTTGTATTATTAGAGATGGAAATGGCAAGTGTGTGTGGGCGGCTTCGAAATCCCTTGGTATAAGGTCAAACAACATTGCAAAAATGGAGGCTCTCTGGCTCGGTCTAAATGTTTGCCTACAACAGGGTTTCAATACGGTTGAGATCGAAGGCGACTCATTGCTATGCATACAAGCTATCACCTCAGGAAAGTCCCAAAACTGGAGAATTGGGGAATGGATTCCTACCATCAAAACGCTTCTAGACAAATTTTCAGACTACACACTATCCCATGCCTACAGAGAGGCAAATAAAGCGGCCGATTTCTTGGCGAATTGGGGCACATTCCAAAAAGAAAAGGTCATCTCGCAACTGGGTACTGAGTGTTGGGCTGCGTTGCAGGAAGTATTGTCAAACGATCAAGTAGAAGTTTCGAATTGACAGAATGGAGGCAGCTCTCTCAAGGCTGACAAGATGGTTTTTTTTCACGGGCCTGTCTTTGAATCTTGTTCGGCGCTGCTACCTCAATCACCGTCAAGGCCCGTGAACTCACATAGGATATGGCAAAATGGCTATAAATTCTGAATCGGTGGAACATCTTGGGCATCCGACGGTGTTCTGCTTATAGAGATGGTTCACCATTTTGGTCTGAGTTGTTTGTGCGCCGAGTAAAGTCTGGTGAACCAATGTGATAGGCTCTTTTCCATCCAAGATTCGGCATGCAAAGTCGCGCTAGTTCAATTTGTGCGAAAGTCAATAGGGGACCAGGGGCATTGGTGTGATGGAAAAATTTACGAGACTGTTATCAGTGCCCTAGTGGACATAACTGGTAGCTTGGCTCGTACGGTGGAAATGCTGTAGGGTCGGATCCCGCGACTGTATGCCCAAACCGTTGCCAGTGCCATGATGGAGCTTAACGACAAAGCTCTGGTTAGTTACTTAAGCTTCTACTTCAACTCGGTTCACTTCCCAGTCTAGAGCGCGAGCATTGGCAATGACAACATACGGAACGATGCGTGGGAAATCTTCAGGATTGGGGTCATAAACAATAATCTGGGAGCTTTTGCCAGATTCATGCACAATGGCCGAGGGTGGCTTAGTGATCAAAGTCTTGATCGGCTCATCCAGCTTGGGCGCTACCTTGTAGTGTTATTTCAGTTTCTGACAGTCTAAGTTGTTACCACTGGGAGCGGTGGGGCGGCTATCAGGGGCCTACTATAGTATATTCGTGTATTCTCAACTATGTTATTTTCCTTCAAAGTTGGAGTTTCAGCACCTCTTTTTTGGAAACAAAAAGTTGTATCTGGGCGCTACCCCCTTTCTTGGTAGTACTTATCTATATAAAATATATATATATATATAATTACATTAATGTAAACGTATATACATATATATATTAATATACGTATATATGAATGTATACATATACAATTATTTTGATATATGTTTATTTATATATATTTAATTGGCAAGTAATGTATTTAGTAATCATGTGGATATATATATATAAATAATATATATATAACATACATTATTGTTTAGTATATATTAAAATGCTTTGTAATAAGCATAGCGCAATAACATAGCGCTGGCCAAAGCATAAAAGTTGCGCATAAAGCGCATAGTGAGAATAGTCAAGAGACTTAAGCGTTGCGCATAAGTAAAGGTATATTCTGCTCAACGTTGCAAGTAAAGATAAATGCAATTTCAACAGCGCTGACTTAGTCTTAAACCGTGCATGAATAAAGGGCGCTAAGATATGAAAGGTGGCACTAAAGTCTGGAAAGTGGAAACCAATAGAAATCTAAAACCTGCACCATATCTAGGTAAAGCCATATGATAAGCATGAAACTCAGTCAAAGCAAAGATGGCAGAAATTTGTAGGGGTAGTGTTGATGCGTGTTTTATGACACACCAAACACTCTAGAATAAAGTATGCAAAGACGCTCTATCCTCTCTTGAAAAACTACCTCTTGTGCTGAGATTGCAAGAAAGGTCACACGGTAATTCCAATGTTTCGTAAATTGGGGTGTGGATAAGCTTTGTGGTCGTTGTGATTTGTCGGTAACCCAAGGGGATTTACTCTAGTAAGTTACTTGAAAGCAAGGACTCGAATGCAGTGTTATATTTTTGGACTCTCTGACTTTAGATAAACAAAATGAAAAAAGGAGTAAGGGTTAAGAAATCCTATACTACTCCTACGGAACTAAGAGACTGCAAGGATTGAGTGAAACTAAACAAAACCATACTTTGTTTCGCCACGTAAAACGACAACTACACAAAGCACGTGCAATCTTTTGGGATTTGTGCTTAAGATTTCTTCACTACGAACAAGAACAACATTATTCGAAGTAAACTTTGAAGCATCCACATCATAAGCTCAGTCTAACTTTACGCATTGAATGAAAAGCATCCATTCGAAGAAAGTATGAGCTAAGTTTCACTAATCTTTACCATCAATCTATCATTCCACTAACATATGTTCAAATAAGATTCTAATCTAAATCCATTCTACAAGAAAGAGAAAATATGTAACCATGCAACCATTTGACAGTGAAAGAATAAAAAGCATCTCATGCATTATGAACTTTATCATCATAATTGTTTTCAGCAACAATTTCAAAAAAACTCTCTTTTATTTCTACTATCTATGCTCTACAATTCTATCTTCTAATCTCCAATCACTTCTTCTAATTCTTAATCCGATTTCTAATTCCTTCTAATGCCTTTCAAATGAAAGAGAAGGGGTACTTATAGAGTTTTTGAATACAATGAATGGCCAAGATTAATTCAAGATCAATGGCCCAGATTTAAAAAAAGATAACCCTGATTAGGGTTGCCTAAATATCAATCAATTAACAAATAGATGAGTCATCCACTGAGAGTTGCGTCCTTATCCGTTTCCACATTGCTCCGTTCAATGAACCTAGACACGATGGCGCCAACTTCCTCGATGGTGATGTCCAGCAATGTGTTGACTTTGTACTCCAGCAAGTCCAGACTATCTGCACATTCTGCAAAGGCAACCATCCACTCTAATTCTTGCTGCAGGAAGGTGTTTCGGACGGTCAGGAGGTCAAATGCCTTAGTCAAATTTTCTTTCAAGTTTCCTTTGAACTTCATACTGCATATTGCCCGGCTGCAAATCATTCTCTCGAACAATGTCTTTGTCTAACACATCCACAGCCATGTGGAAAATATTATTTTGGATTCCTTTCACCTGTTCTTCAATTTTAGCGCTTTTTGCTTTTACCTTCTCCAAGACTTCTCTACGTGAAACTAGTGCACAATACCAATTGCTGAAGTCATATGTCGCTCCCGCTACAATGATCTCTTCATCAATCAACCTCTGCTTAGGAATTCCCTTTATCTCTTGAAGACACGGAATGATTTTACTTTGAATGTCTTGGAGTCCATCCCATGCTTCTGCCAAGTTTGCAACTCGTGTGAGTACAGAAGAAGTTTGCCCATGAACATATGCCAACTTTTCTACGAATGCCCTTACTTCTCCCTCTTTCCCTGCCATCCATTTTTTGGTCTCCCTAGCAGTAGTCAACTCTTTTTCAAAATTTCCTGCTAGTTCCTGTGATGAATTTGGAAGTAGAGGGGCTGATTGGTCACCTTGATTGAGTGGCATTGTCAAATGTTGGATGTATTCTCTTAGGCGCTCAATCTCCATCTTGTACTCTCTTTTCTTCAAAGTTTTTTTTTCTAGCCTAGATTTAATGGTAGAAACAGAGTTATCCAGGTCCTCAACTTCCTGTCCTTTTGTTGTTAGACCAATATCAATGACTGTAATGGCATATTCACTTGGAGCAATTTCATCTCGCGGTTTCTCAACTATAGTCACTGCAATTTGTATAGTACGATTACCAACTTCATCCTTTTGTGTCGTAGAGAATTTCTTGGCTGGCTTCTTTGTAACATTTTGTTCTAGCCTTGCCAAGAAGTCTGCAGTGTCATCCTCTTCTGGTATCTCGACTGGTACCTTGATTTTAAGTCTTTCTTTTAGCCAATCCGAGATTGTTGGTTGTTCAACTCCATCATCCTGATCATCTGGAATGTCTTGTATGTCCCGAATTCCCTGCACAGATGGATCCTCATGAATTCCTTTGAGGGCTGAAATCATTCCCTCTTGGATGTCGCCTCCCATGACATCCACATCCTCATTTGACTCATAAATTTCCGTGCCTGTAGGGGAGTGATTATAATCATCTTCCAACTACATTGGCTCCACATCCCTTTCTAGAACTAGCGAGGGAATTTTAAATTGTCCCCATGATTCCTCCTCCATGATCAGTATCTCTTCCACAATTCTGGATGTGGTTGAATGAAGAGGCTTGGATTTTTGTACCTTCTGGACTGGTTCCTCACCTATCGCCTTTTCCTTACCTTTTCTCTTTTTTGGGTTGGTAGCCTCAACTAATTCATCTCCCTGAGAAGCACCGGCGTTAGAAGAACAAGATTCTGCCCCGCCCATCAAGTCATATGTGAATAGCACATTCCGCTGCCGCAAAATTTGCACTTGCTGGTCTACCCACCATTGCGAGTACTTAAAGACAGGCCTCATAAGAATTTTTAGGTCACCAAGTTCCGACTCAGACCATCTAACAAGAGGAAGCGGCAGTTTTTCATCAAAGCCTGGTTGTACGTACACTTCATCATCATCAAGTTGATCAGGCACACGGAAGAGTTTTGTTGCCCTGATCATATCCAAAGGCAATCTTGACCATAATCTCTTCCTCACTTCATGCTCATCAGCAGCATTCACCCAGAAGTCTTCAAGGTCGACCCTATGTTTGTATTTTCTCCCGTCCACAGCTCCAATATGATTAAGTGGATCAAAGTCATTCCTGGATTTGTATGAAGTGAAGGGGTACCATTGTATTTCCAATCGGGCACTCTCTGCTGCTTGCGTCGATGGACAAGATTCTAACATGTTTCCAATAAAGAGAGGAAACGTGACGGCTGCTTTTTGTTTTGGCCTTTGGATGTTTTGAAATGTCTCTAACTGCCTTAGAACTTCCAGCAAAATCATTTTGTTAGTGGGATAAATTGGCAATCTATAAGGAGAACCTGTGAATCCTTGGATTCGAATATAGGTGAATCTAGGAAACTGGATAAACCAGGATCTGTATCTGCTGATTAAACTTTTCGCCTCACGGGTGAATCTTTGATGTGTTCCACCTTGGAGTATTCGGGTGATATACATTTGAAAGGTGTCATGCACCCGTCTGAAGTATGATTTTCCGCTCAACTGCAATTGAGGATAGCAATTGTAAACCTTGAATTCTCTTTCGCCATTTCTAACTACACCCTTGCAAATTAGTCCAGCATATTTGTAGGTTCGAGCTAGCAAATAAATAACATAGGAACTCATATGGAAGGCTTTGGTCTTCTCGAAGTTGGTCAACTTCTCATGGAGACTATCACTGATCATTCTTGACCAGTTAATCATTTCCACTCCGGAAGTTACTTCATCAATGAAGTAATACATCCAGGTTTCGAAGGGTGCGCCCTGAGGATTACCCACCATTTTGTTCAACAGCAAAACCATATCTTTGTATTCTTCTTTAAAATCAGGTTTGAGCAACTTCTTAGGCATCTTTTTGGCTGAAGGTCTGGGCTTTACCAACCATGACTTGTTCATATTTGTTGCACAAAGAATTTGTTTGTCTTCATACAATTTTCGTGTCTCATCTTTTGTCCGGTAATATGTTATGTGGTAAGTTGGGATCCCAAACGCTTCCTGTATAGCCAGCTCTCCTAAGTATGCCAGCACCCTACCGTCAGGTGCTTCAATTTGCCTCTCTTCTACATTGTAATGCAATGCACACTCCACCATGGATTCTGGACATTCAACTGCCGGTGGAAATCCTGCAGCCTGAACTATGCCATTCCGCATCATTTTTCATGCAATTGGCATAGGCAAGCATTCATCACTTCCGTACATCCTCTTTTCTGAATTCATCAAAGTCTACATGGCCAAGGTTGGTATCCACGATATTTTTCCATTTGGAGACAATCTTAGACTCCGGCTGCGAACCTTTACTGGCAAATTTCATTGGTATTTTCTTTGAAGATTCTCCTTTGTCCAACATAAATCTGCAAAAGAAAAAATTAAAATTCAGAAATTTTAATTTAAATTATTTATGCCATTATTTCGAAAAATATATTCCAGGCAGCTTGATAAATTAAATCTTGCAAATGATCATTGCTGGAAATGAAAGAATTTTATCCAATCGAAAAGAGAATTCTTCGCCGAAATAAAGAAGAGAAAGTAGATCTGCCTAGTGCTCTGGCAATAAAATTGTATTGCTGCTGAATAAATTCGCCCTTTTCAGCCTTTACTTTAAAAGAAAAATCACTTTCTTCTCAAAACTTCTCTTGCCTTAGACAAAACTTCTCTTCACAACTCCGTTTTCGAAAGAATGATTTAAGAAATGAAATGCAAAGCCAATTTAAGGTTGAAAATTCGACCCATTTAGAAAATTTTACTTGTTTCCAATTAATCCAGTTTGAACTTGGCTTGCACTTCTCTTTCGAATAGCAACTTCAATCTTCAGCACCAGTTGTAAAGAAAGTTTCTAAATTTGATGCCAGTTCAGTGAAGTATTTTCTTTTCTTTCTCTTTTTCAAAATTTGTCTAGAGAAAATTCGAATTTTCTCATTTAATGGCTTTGGAAAATAAAATATTAAAAATAATATTTTATGTGTCATTTTCCAACCCATTCGTTTAAATTATTTAAATCATGGCATTTTAATTATTTTTCATCCAAAGGCAAATTTAAATTTTATTTTTCCAAATTATTCCATGCCTCTGTCTAAGGCGAATTTTTCTTCATTATCTAGACATGCCATTTAATTTTTTTTAATTTCCAATGTCTAGACTTAGGCAAAATTTTAGATTATTCCATTTATCCAGGTGTGGCGAATTTCACCAAGTGTTAAGCATGCCATTCAAGGCTTAGGCGGACTTGCCAAATGTTTTTCCATGTATTTAAAGCCTTGGGCGGACTTGGCTTGTGTTTATACCATTCACTTCTTCATAAGGCGGACTTCATCATGGCCTTTGCCATCTTTCCACATAGTAGGGCGGACTTCCTCTAGTCCTATGCCATCTCCCATCTTCTTGGAGCGGACTTTCTCTTAGGTTGAGCTAACTTCTTAATATGTTGGGCGGCCTTGGTCAAACTTCATGCCATCTTGGTAGGGCGGACTTGCCTATGGCTTGTGCCATTTCTTCAAGAGCTAGGCGAACATGTCCATAAGTTGTGACATTTAACTTTCTCCTTGGGTAAACTTGCTTATACTTTATGCCATTTTCACTTAGGCTGGGCGGACTTGGCTAGTGATTAAGCCATCACCTTGGGGCAGACTTGCCTTCTCCTCAAGCCATCAAACTCTTCATCGGGCGGACTTGGCTTGCTTCCATGCCATTCAACTTGAGGCAGACTTGGCCTTGTGACATGCCATTTTCCTTCCTTCCATGGCAGACTTCATCATTGTTTATGCCATCAAATTCTTCATGCTTGGGCGAATCTGCCATTAACTCCTGCCATGCTCATGTTGGGAATTTGGGCAGAGGCGGATTAAGTATTTCATATGCAAAGGTTACATATTTATAATAAGAGAGTTTCCTATAATAGGAAACTACTCTACTATTCATGTGAGTTGTTTAAACAACCAAACAACTCATGTAACAATTCTCACAATATTACAAACTATATTTGTAATATTCATACAACCAAATATTAATAAACTAAGTGAGTTGTTATGTTATAATAACAACCTCACTTTTACATTTACCATCCATTTTACCATAGTAAATCTTCATTTACCAATGTTCTCACATTATTCATATTTCTAATGTTCACACTATAACATAGGTTTCCTAACATTCTCCCACTTAGTGTGAACATGGGGCAAGGTCACCTGAAAACATCAAGCTGACAGATTTCTGCAGTTGCTACTGGATCTTGCTGAGGATCTTGCTGCACACGATCACTTCTTCGTTTCTCTCCGGCTGATCATGATCACCTCTCCGTGTGAATGTATTCACCGGCTGATCGTCTTCCACCCAAGATGGCAGTCAGAGGACCGTATGTAGATGCATCACTCCTGTAAGCTGAGTCAAACAGTTCTGCTTCTTCCACGCCATATAGACACCTCAAGAAAGATAGTTAGTTTTTCGTGTTCATATGTGAAAATAGAAAGACACCACTGATATGAGTCACACCCCCTGAATAATAACACGCCAGACAATCTTGAAATCACATTTCATCCATAAGAACAAGATGTTCTTAATTGTAGCCACTGACTGCTGCCACTGGTTTTAGCCATTTTGGTTCAAAATGGGAATGGAACATTGATTCATATTTCACCCATAAACCACACAAAATAGGAACACACTGAAAACTGAACACACATACAGGTACTCTGAAAATAAAGCACGCCACAACTGAAACAAAATGAATCACCAATGTTGTATGCGACCTCGTCGTTGGTGACTGACGAGAGGACGCTGATTGTCCTCCTTCCTCCGTTGCCTCCATCCTCCATGATGTGTTGCTAACTCAACTAAATAAAACTTTGAAGCTCAATGGTTTCCACATTGTATTTATTGTGAATTTCCCCCTTAATGTGCTACACCCGATAATCCGCTTAGAAACTTTTTTTTTTTAAATATTTTTGACACTTTTACAAAATACTCTTTACAAAACTTTTGAAGTTATGAAAATAACTTAAGTAATATGAAACCATATATTTTCAAGGAAATACCACGAATTTCAAAAATATTGGTTTTCAAGAAAATCTCGAGCATGCTTTTATTATCTTTTTCTAAAATGCCATTAATGATTTCATTGTTTCTCTTTAACCATGATCTGGGTTTTTCTAATTTTTTGACAGAATGTTCATAAAATCCCAATAAACATACAGCAAAAAATTCAAAGTATTTGGAATCTGGATTTTTGAGAAATATACATTTTGCCAGTCGATTTTTTTTTAAGATCAGAATTCTGTGAATTGCTTAGCAGAAGGGGAAATTTCAATAAAATTCCAATACCGCCAAGAAATGAAGCTCCTTTCTTGAGATGCAATCTTCTCATGTCCCTGATTGTCAACAATATGATCTCTGAAACTTCAAGTTATATGAGTAATTTTTCCTTTCACCAAAATACAAACTCTCACATATTACAAAACTTCATCTACAAGGCAATGATCAATATGAATGCCCCTCCTAAAAAATTTGCTCTGATACCATGTTGGGAATTTGGGCAGAGACGGATTAAATATTTCATATTCAAAGGTTACATATTTATAATAAGAGAGTTTCCTATAAAATAGGAAACTCCTCTACTATTCATGTGAGTTGTTTAAACAACCAGACAACTCACGTAACAATTCTCACAATATTACAAACTATATTTGTAATATTCATACAACCAAATATTAATAAACTAAGTGAGTTGTTATGTTATAATAACAACCTCACTTTTACATTTACCATAGTAAATCTTCATTTACCAATGTTCTCACATTATTCATATTTCTAATGTTCACACTATAACATAGGTTTCCTAACAGCTCAACACTTAAGCAAATTTTCAGATTTTTCAAAGTTTTCACTTATTTCTATTTTGGGATCTCCTGAAGTTGATGCTGATAAAACCATGACCTGCACAATTTCCAAAGATGGAAACCCTGCCAAAAATAGAAACTTTTCCAAAAATAGCCCCTAAAAAATAGGAAGTCCAGAATGGGCCAAAAATGCCAAAAATAAAGTCCCTAAAAAATAGGGGGTCGGGGTGAAAACCCTAAAATTTAGGAGGTGTCAGAATTGACCGAAATGACAGTCGATCTTCGTCCTCAAGGCCTTCTAAACACTTTGACGATGACCATGCACTAATTCAGGCTCAAAATCATTTCTGGACTCGGGTGACCCTTCAAAAACTCAAACTCTAAGTACCCAACCAAATGAAACCGAAACGCAAAGGCAAAGCTCAAAAAGAAAACCACAAGGGTCCCCATTTGCAATGGGGCAATGTGTGAAAAGGTCACAACAGGTAATCGACTTGCAAATCAAATAGGAAACCTATAGTTATGTGTCGTTGTGCTTTGACTCAGTAAAAGAGTCATGTTGTCACAAGAATGAAGTCGACTCATCCATTCTATGAAATTGGAAATAAGAGGACTATTATGTGTTGCAATCTAAGAGTTTAAATCAGCTGAGTCAATGCATTTGAATAGGAAGGTGGCAGATTTGTTAGCTTGTTTGTAGCATTATGATGCTCAAATTTAAGTATATATAGAGGTGCTTTCTCTACCTTTTGTTACACTTTTCATTCTGATGTTCCATTGTTATTCTCCAAGATTTTTTGTGCAAGCATTATTTTGAGAGTTTTAGTGAGCGAGAGAGAGAGAGATTTGTTTGTGAGTTACATTTGTTGAGAGTTCTTGAGAGGAGGCTAGAGTTTGGAGATTAGTTGAACATTGGAGAAGTAGCATTCGTGGTTGTGGAGGTTGAGGTTGGAAAGCAGCACTATCAGTTGGAACTTTATATCCAAGCATGCTGATTTCTATTCCTCTATTGGTTATGTTTGAAAGGTTATTTGATTATAAATGCCTTTGTTTGGAAAAGATCGCCTTTGGGATTGCTTGTTATGCTTGTTCTTATGAACTTAGTTATTACCTAGTATGGAATAGTCTTGTGTGATTCTTGATTGAGTCTTGAATTAGTGAAACCCTCTTATTTGGAAATACATTTATATTATGTTGAAGCATGTGTGGCTTTAATGCTATTAGAACTATACTTAGTTTGTTAAGTCTATATGGATATTGCATGAAAAGTGAAATGTGGAATATGTTGCTATCTTATAGTGCTTTTATGAAAATGTCATTTTGAACATGAGAGGTTAGCATGGTTATTCCTGGGGTTAGAGTAATCCATGGGAAAGGGGATAAACTAGCTGACCACTAGTATGTGTGCATGTATGATTAGCATGGTTATTACTGGGGTTAGAGTAATCCATGGGAAAGGGTGTAACCTAGTAATCAATTTGTTATAGGCTTGGTTATTCCTGGGGTTAGGGTAATCCATGGTTAAGGGAATAACCTTGTTGAACATTTTGTTATGTCATCACCTTAGATTGAATGTGTGTTATGTTTATGGTCAATACCAAATTGAGCTAAAGGGTGGGTTGACAAATGACTCGCACTCGAAGTACTAGGTGTTAAATTCTTTGGCCACAGTAGTGTAAGTAGCCACTGTTTACACTATCAGTTCACTGTGATCCATGATTGCATTCTAGGCAGGGAAGTCATACATGTAGGTTGTAGCCAATGTATGGTAGCTCTAGATATGTAGGACACAACACTATGCTCAGGAAGGTCAGGATTATGGGGTTACCAAACCAATCTCTTCGTTGAAAGGTAGGGCCATCTTACCAGTTAGGTAGATGTGCGGGGGACCACAATAAGTCCGTGGTTGGCGGACAAGCATTTGAGTGATGCTCTCTCTCATACAGTTGGCGACTAGGATTTGAGGATGCAGCCGCCCATTTGGGGACACCTAGAATGTATGCACCAGAGATGGGGACATCTAGGAGGTACGCACGAACATTGGGGACATCTAGATCATTGTATTTAGTTTGTATATATATATATATATATATATATATATATATCATTGAGCTCATAGAAGCTATGAATGTAAACATGTATCACTATTCGTATTGAGAAATCGTAAATGGGAAATATCATCGTGATGAAATTATGTAATGTGAAATTTACTTGAATTATTGAAATCATTCTTTGTTATGCAATGGGAAAGTTTGAAATGGTTATGCTTCAAACATGCATCTTGTTATTCATATGGAAAGAAAAAAATTATTGCTCATAATGTTAGTAGCATAAACTTTCACTTGTGGGTAAAACATAGTAAAAACAATGGGTCGAACAATGGGCATGTTACAGATTGTGACTGGTGTTTAGCTAGTTCACTGGGAGAATAATGTCAAGCCATAGACTCTAAGTCACCTCTCATTCATCTATGTTTAAAGAGCGTCCACAAGCTATGGTTTTTTTGTTAGGGACTGTTAAGGATCGAACAACTTAGACAAGTTTTAAATATCTTTCAGGAGAGATTCGATCTACAAGAGCAGAACATTTATTGATTTCTATGTTCTACTTTGAAGATCAAGACTCTTATATATATGTTTGAGAAAAGACGTGACTTTTCGATTGACATCCCTCCGATTAAACAAGGCCGACAATCAATCATAATCAAGACATATATATATATATCTGATTTAAAGAAAGCAAATTATACTTAGCACAGGAGATTTGATATCAATAATGATAATGCATGAGTGCAATCAATATTGATCTCTGACCGAAGCTACCAGTTTTCAACACTCCCTCTTAGCTAGGGAAGAGAACTCCAATCAAGTATATATTGATATCACCTAACTTGTGATATCAGAAGATATGGTATGCTTCTGGAAGTGTCAAGTCACATGACATTCTTCATAACACATCTTCACTATTCAACACTCCCTCTAAGGAAATAACCTCCATCAAGTATACGTGATATCACCTAACTCGTGATATCAGAAGATATGGTATGCTTCTGAAAGTGTCAAGTCACATGACATTCTTCATAATACATCTTCCTTTTTCAACACTCCCTCTTTTAACTAGGGAAGATAACTTTTATCAAGTAAAAGTGATATCACCTAACTCGTGATATCAGAAGATATGGTATGCTTCTGAAAGTGTCAAGTCACATGACATTCTTCATAACACATCTTCATTATGGTATGTGCACTGACATCAAGTCACATGATGTCTACCATAATTCATGGCATATCCACGGATATATAATATCCACCATGATTATCTCTTAAGGATCACAATGATCTTCAGATGATATCAAGTCCCATGATATCCATCAAGGTGTCCAAGAGATACTATCATGACATGTCCACAAATATCAAGTCACATGATATCTATCATGATAGTTTATCATTGTAGAGTCGTCACTTTACAATGTCAAATACAAGTGTTCATTATTAGAAAGATCATCACCTTTCAATAATGTACACAGGGAAAGTAGGCCCATAAGGTCATGGAGTCACACACATGACAAAAGAGTTTACACATTAAACATCTTTATATATATTAGTACAACTTATAAATAATTTGAATTTCAACATAATATCAAATTACATTTCAACCATACCAGTTTCTTCCTGAAGTGTTCTACCTTTATTCGGGAGACAGGTGTGGTGAGAATGTCTGTTGTTTGATCATTTGTACTAACATACTCCAACTGGATCACATTCCTTTCTACCATGTCTCATAATGGTAGGATCTCAATGTGCTTAGATCAAGGAGTCCCTCAAGCAATTTTACGAAGCCAAACTGCTTCTCTTTGCCCCCATAGAGGCTGCAATGTAATCAGCTTCTGTCAAGCTTTGTGCTACAAAAGACTGTTTTCTGCAGATCCAAGATATCATAGCCCAATCTGAATTAAATTTTCCAGGTTTATCTAGTTGGTCTTTTCTGTAAAGAAGACCATATCCAATAGTGCTGTGAAGATATCTCAATATGTGTTTTACAGCCATAAGGTGAATTTCCTTTGGCTCACACCTGAACTAGTTTAGAGCATTCACTAGGACCTTCCATTTGTTGCTGGAGTGCTCTATCAACTGAGCTACAGGCCCCTTGTGGCTAGCCCATTATCAGTCCGGGTGTGGCTTATATCCAACACCCCCCCTTTAAGCCACACTGCGGGTGCTGGGGGCTCTTCTGAAGTTAGATCCTAGGACCTGTTGTCATGGAGTCTCTCAACATGACGCCTCATTTCAGTCTCGGAGATGAACAAGGGCTTTCACCTCATATCTCTCTATCTCAGAGAATTATGCATTACAACAAGTGAAGATGTGACTCCCTCCGAAGCTCGAAGTACTTGCATCAACCTCCTGACCTCCTTGACCAAAAATGTTTACAATACTTTAGAGAAATGGATTCCAACGCACACCTCTGTAGAGATTCAGGGTTGTTCTTTTCAACCTCATCCCAGATCCCTCTATTATAAATAGGTTTGCAGAGGTACCAATGTTTAATCCAGGTTGATTGACTTGAGCAATTCTGATCTCAACTGCTGAAGAGGTACTTCAAGAATATAGCATCTGTCCTTGCAACTTTGAATCATGGAACTCCCTCTGAAGGTTAATCTCCCTCTTCGAGGAGATGTCTTCAGCCAATCATTCAGTCTCATGGCTGCAAGCTATGTCTCCATTCTCTTCTTCTCTGAAAAGTAATTTCTTGATCCATCCTAATGCAAATTAAGAAGAGATTACTTAATAGTTCATATGAGTTAACTATTCGGAAGAGAAATATAAATGCTAGTAGCATACAAGATTTATTTATGCAATGTTATATCATGATTTAATGACAATATAAAAATTCATGAGCATTAATAAGAACATGAAATACTTATCTCTTTAATCAAGGATGCCACTCAGATTTTAATCTCCATAGCTTTCCCTTCGATGTGTTAATGGTTTCTTTTACGCACAGTCAACACCGAGCATCTCATGGAAGGATGAACTCTCGACTATACCAAGTGAGGTCTAGAACATCCACAAGGGGATTTTAAATTGATTTCTTCAAGACTCTGAATGTTCTCCTCTTTCCTGTCTTCTCTGCACCTCCCTTCTCATCGTAAACTGACTAGAAAAAAAGGCGTAGGCAAGGACATAAATCGTGCAGCTCTCCCTCTGCTAATTATTACAGAAATTGAATCAATCATCAAGATCTGACAATGACTATAGAGTTTCTATGGAATTTGATGCTTCTTTCCAATTTTCAACCTTGCAACATAGTCCATTTCTGTAGTTTTCAAGGCATTTCCAAAGCAACGAAAGAGAATACTTCCCACACAATCTTCCCTCTTGGAAATGACTGGCATAGATCATAATATCAAATGCGAGATCAAATATCACATTCCCCGAGCAATAAACTCGACTAACGATAGGGAAAGGGTTGGTACAAAATACATTATCGATTCATTGAACCACATCATTGCAATCGGATACTCAACTATCAAAATTTATTTCAAATATCAAATGGTATGGCTATTTTAAAACCACAACGACAAATAAAGAGAATATACATAAACATTCATACCACCCTCTTTCTCCTTAGCATTACTCAACATCTTCTATGTGGGTCATCCGAGAACAACATCCCCCTTAAGCATGTCAGGAAATTATATCTATTTATGGCTCCCCCATAACCAGACAAACAATCCGGCCTTAAAAGCTCAACTATCCAATCGAATCGGTTCAACAACCCATGACCCCGACTTTTCCATAGATCGCGTGAGATAACGTGATGTCTCCAGGGAATGATGTGTCTATCTTGGGCGTTTTCGTCCATGACTTAGCTGCGTGAGTAATGATCGCGGGAGGTGCTCTGTGGTGGCTCTGGCCAGAGCCAATGTGATCAAGCCTCGACATATGCTTTTCGTGACTCCCCTGTATAGCCTTGCTTTCACAATGCCGTCGCTAGTTCTGGATATCCACCCGATCCACAAACCCGATGATGTCTTCAATGAATGCACTCGGGAGGTTAGCGGGAGCCACAAGCTCCGCCACAACTCGGTTCTAATCACCTACCACAATCGGTTCTAATCACCTACCACAATTGCTGCGTGTTCTCCCACTGACCAGCAACCACAATTTCTAAATGTTGAAGCAATGACAGCTAGGAAAGGGCGACACCGAACCACTAGCAGAGATTGCGGGAGTGAGTTCGACAAAGCTAACGACTTTCTTCAAGATTGGTTTGAGGCAGGCTCGACTGATTTTACTGCTAAAATAAATCTGAACAATCTCCCCGAAACCTGGCTCTGATACCATGTTAAGGATCGAACAACTTAGACAAGTTTTAAATATCTTTCAAGAGAGATTCGATCTACAAGAGCAGAACATTTATTGATTTCTATGTTCTACTTTGAAGATCAAGACTCTTATATATATGTTTGAGAAAAGACGTGACTTTTCAATTGACATCCCTCCGATTAAACAAGGCCGACAATCAATCATAACCAAGACATATATATATATATATCTGATTTAAAGAAAGCAGATTATACTTAGCACAGGAGATTTGATATCAAAAATGATAATGCATGAGTGCAATCAATATTGATCTCTGACCAAAGCTACCAGTTTTCAACAGGGACCTATAAATCTATTTCATAGCTGTGAACACCTGACTTGCAATTCATGACTCATTAATATGTCTCCACAAGAATATAGGAGCCATGTCCATATAGCTTAATAATTGGACCAACAAGATAGTGAATTTGTTAGAGACATAAAAGCCTTGGCTCTAGACAAGAAAGCACTGGTGCACACCAAATGGTGCAACCATAATTTCTTAACTTGTTTGGTGATGACCATATTGTTTTGCTTTCCTAAGGGGTACAGTAAGATACTTAACAACCATCACCCCCTAAAAATTGAGTGTGATTGTACTGTCTTATAGCAAGCTTGAAAAATGCCTCTCATCTCCATGTGTGTATGTAACCATGGAGAAGACAGTTTGTAGCTATATATTACACACTTTCAGCAACCAAAGCTGCTTTTCAAGCTAAATATCATTTCAATAAATAACTATCATTGGTGCAATATGGTGCATAAATCAAAGGCTTGATATTAACCAAAACAGCCCATATACCTGATTATTGCATTTAATAACTATGAACAATTCCAATGAGAACCATCCCTATTTAAGTCATACAATCACTGCTTAAGATCTTTCTAGCTACCAAACTAATTTTTCTAGCAAAGTTGGATTCAATAAATCACTATCATTGGTGTATTATGGTGCATAAATTTAAAACTTGGCATTAAACAAAACATCCCAAATATGTGACTGGTACATTTAATAAATCTGAGCAATTCCAACGAGAATCATCTGTACTTCACTATTCCTTCATATTCTAACATGTAACAGAGTGTTATAGGATTTTGCAGGAATAGAAACAACAAAGAGATCACTACACCATAAAGCTTAATATTTTTAACTTTTTTCATTAGCATTTCAACACAGATAAGAATTATAATGCTTAACAACATTAAGTGTGCATTACTCAAGTAACTTGTGGAGAGTAAATCATAAATAAGCCATAACATTCTCACCTGGACAATCCAATCAACATCAGGAATATCTAGTCCCCGTGCTGCCACATCAGTGCATAGAAGAATTCCACTAGAGAGCTTTGTGAAAGATGCTAAAGCTTTCTCTCTCATGGACTGCAAAAGTTGATAGCAACTCACTCAGCATATAAAAACTTTGTTGAATAAAAAGTACAGCAGTGCTTATACAAAAAGAGAAGTAAAAATGAAAAACTAAAAAGAAATGAAATATAAAATGCCAAATACAAATTTCATGAGCCTCAATCATTAAAATTTAAAAATAACCATGATGATGATGTATCCTGTTCACATATACAGATAACAATGGTAATCCAGTGAAACTCATGGCAGCGCCAAAATTTCCTTGTTTGTAAATTGGCAACAATATTTCTGTTTTCATGACATGCATGTTTGCAAATACTAAAAATATTTGTTATAGATGCAGTTGGGCAACAAAAAAGATGTTCATTTGAAAAATTAAAATCCATAACAGCGAAGCATTTTGTTGGTTATTTATAATAATAAATTATAAATGAATTGCCTACTCAGATTTCATATCAGGTATGCTTATTGAGTTCTACATGTTGCAAATAAATTTGTCTATTTTTTGAAAATTATGGCTAAGAGTTGGGCAATGGAATGAATGTTCCAAGTTGCAAGATGGTCACTTATAGTTAATATGCTAAATTAATAAAAAACAGGGTGCATTGTTGTATCTTTAATCTACTAAAGAAAGAATCATCGATAGACACAAGGCACTCAATTTATTTATTTTTTAAATTATATTGACATCCTCTGACAACCAAAACAATCAATAAAACTGGAGGTTCATTAGCTACCAGCAATAGCAACTTGAGTTCCAAAAAGCAACCCCAGTCTCACTAAACTAAGAGAAAAAAAAAAAAAGAGAGAATCTTAGGGCTTTCTCAATCCTTAATATTAGAAAACAAAGATAGAATCTTAGGGCATTGAAAGAAAGATAGAGACAAAGATATGAAGTTGTAAAGTGCTCAATCCTGATAAAGAAAGAACAAAAAACAATGAATCCTTGTATTTATCAGAAACAAATTCCACTACAATATCTGCTAGCACTCACTAAGATATGTCAAGGTTTTCTCTCTGATTGTCTATTCTAGCAGCATTCCCTGCCATAGATACAGACACATATAAAGTTTGCAGTCAGAGAGACACTGCTGCTCGGAAAACTTAGAAACAAACAAGCATCCAATCAAGTCCAGAATGAAACAAGCATCAAAAACAAAATGGCCCACACAACAGGTGTGAATGAAAGACAACGAATTTAAGGCAACTTTAGCTCAAAATGGAGAGTGATTTCTCTACACTAAGAAAAATGTTTGCTCGGTGCATATCATCAGCATTATGCTAAAGAAGGTTAGCTAAGTTGTTGAATTGGAATTGGATATGGGCACAGATACATGGGTATGATATGGCAGTATGGAAAAAAATTATTTTGTGCTGGATATGCCTGTACAAAAAACATATAAAAGATTATAAATAATACATATTTGCAATCTGAAAACAGGAATTAAGTATAAAATAATTTTTATAGTTGATAATTGATGTAAACCTAAATATAAAGTATTATTATGCTATATTTCATATTTTGTATTTATACAGAATTATACATGTTAAACATTCTTATAAATAGTAACATATATTATTTTTAAATTATAATTCACTTTTAGTTTTAAGTTTTAACAATACTATAATGGTAATATAATAACATAAATGTTAATCTAAATAATAATAAGGTTACACAGCACTCTCATTTTTTGACACTGTTGTGTAGCCATGTAAACTTTGGGAAAGGCCTATTTCATAACAATTTTATTGATCTCACTATAATTGCAAGCAATTTCTGCAGCCTCCTTACTGCAACCTCATTCCATAAGAACAGGCATGGTCACCAGTTTCTCATCTGCTCATCTACTCATGCTTACCATCTTACATGGCATGGCCACAAGTTTTAAAAAGAGGGCAATGACGCACTATTGCAGGGCACCATAGGATGAGAAGTGAACAGCCAGCAAACAAGACAAAAACCATAAAAAAATTACAGTTGCTAGCATTCAATACAGAGAAAGCATAAGAAAAAGTAAATAAAAAATAAAAAATGCCTCAAGTAGCGATGCTTAATGACTGTATGCAGATAATATTATGTTCACTGTGACTCATTTACTGTTGGCTTTGAATCATAGTTCCATGGAGTTTCCTAACGGGGGGATGCAGGGGCATGGGGACAGGTTTCGGGGATGGTGGGACCAAGGGCCTAAGTTTGGGGACAGTGTGGGGACGGCGGGGGGACGGTGGCGGGATGGCAGTAGGGCGCTGAAATACATATGATACTTGAAAAGATAGTTATAAAAAGATGTATAAGTTTAAGAATTATACATCTTGGAGACAACTAGGAGTCCCCTAGATGTCTTGAGGACACCCCAATGTCCTCGAAGTCCTAGCAGCGTCTTGGAAACATAGACGCTAGTGGTGAGATGGTGGTGCTAGTGGTGGGCTTATGAGGGGACGTCCCCCCCAAGTCCCAAAGTCTCCAAGACAAGGACGTCTAGGAAACGCAGGGTTTTTTGGGGGGGACGCGTCCTCATGGAACACTGCTTTGAATCAAACAAAATGCATTGAAAACATCAAAAGACCATTATTTTGGGTTTCAAATGCATATTTTATCGTAAAAGTGCATAGTTCCACAGAGTTTCCCGATAGGGCGATGGGAGGATCAAGGGCCTAAGTTTGGGGACAGTGGGGGGGCGGCGGGGGTGCTGAAATACATATGGTACTTGAAAAAATAGTTATAAAAAGATGTGTAAGTATAAGAATTACAAATTAAACTTTGGCAAACTAGTTTTAAACATTTGAATTTTGAAGTGAACATTAACTTGGTGTCACTCCTCTTCTTGCTCTTCTTCTTGCTCCTCCTCAACCCTCTTGCTCTTCATTCTCACTCTTTCACCTTACAATTGCAGCTCTCACTCTCACTCACACTTGACATTTGACAGGGATGGGAAGATACCCCTAGTAGAGAGTCTCCTAAGTGGGGAATGACCACTCTTTGATGCGTTGCTCGTTGTGTGAGCTTGGGTTGGGTCTTTGCATGTGTGATTATGATGTTGGTAGCAATTATTGTTGCCATTTTTCCTTAGTATGATATGTTTGAGAAATGCTTCTTGTGAGGGTTAGTTAGACCCTTGAGTTTCCAAGAAGTGCTTTCAAGTGTGATTTCCATTTTGATGTCTCGATTCTTGCTTAGTTTGAATGCATGGCAACCCTTGAGTGGTCTTGCTTATACTTGCATGTTCCCCTTGGATGTGTGTATATGAAGACGTGATTGAAATTGGGTGTTAATGCTTGGCTCATGATAGAGCATAGTGAAATGTCACATGTGACCTATGCATTGAAAGTAATGTAGGTAAGTCATATGCTTAAATTGTAAAAATGTGTTCTTCTAGTAATGATTGTCTATGGTGCAATGTGCGTTGTACCCCTAGTAAAATGTCATTATATGTGTGAAGTGATCATGGTTGTGCATGAATGTAATGTTGCATTTTCATAATAGAACATTTGGGTCAATGACTTATGTCTCCAAATCATGTTGTCCCTAGGATTCTTGTAAGAACTTAGATAGGTATTTGGCATTATTTATTCGCTTGCATTGGATGCATGTTTAATTGTTAAATGGAAGTGTTCTTTCTAGGAGGGTTATGCTAGCTGTTTTAGAATCTCGATTGTATTGTGTCATGTGAAAGATGTAGATATCATTTTGTTTTGCCATATGGTAGTGATGCATGATGTAAGTAATGCGAGTATCATTGCATTGTAATTGTAAATTCCTTGTGGAAGTGGTACTTGTGTGAAGCCCTACCCTTGTGTGGATAGAAATTGTGGATGTCATAGTGAACCCTGTATATGCTTTCTTGCATTATAATGTGATCATGTTTAGATGAAGTGCATTGGGCTAGTGTGGATCTCATTGGTATGGTTGAGTAAAATTGATGAATTAAGTTATATTGTGTTTGAGCATACTCTCTCTAACACACTTTGGATGTAGCACCCCCAAGGTGTCGTGAAGCCCTTACTCCCTTAGATGTGGCTAACCTTAGTCACTCAGTTCATGTAATCATTTTTTCAAAGTTTGATGCTTTATTTTGGTTATTGATGAATTCTCTAATCATTGATTATGGATTGGCATTGAATTTTTTATTTTCTTATTAGTAGACTAGTCACCAAATTTTCCATCTATCTATTTTGTGGGCCTTGGTCACACTTGACTTATTGTTCCATTGCACACATTTTATGATTTACTATTGGAATTGATAATTCCCCCTCTTGGGTTGTATTTTATCCTTGTGGTGGCTATTCTAAATGTTTGAAATTGTTGATCCTGTTATATGTTACATTCATTCCCTATCATGTTCATAACGAACCCCTGATAGAATGTACAAGAGAGTAGATGGCAAAGGCTGTGCTAAGTCTTGGTGTTTGTGTTAATTAGAATAAATTGCATCAAAACTATTGTTCATAATGAAATAGAAGTATATGTTGTGTGGTATTTAAATATTATTGTGAAATGCTTGTATTCATATGGTTTCTAGCTTTGAGTGACTTCGATGTGTGTGAATATCTTTGTGCTTGGAATTGAGTGAAGTATATCCAAATCTTTGTATGAGAGTGTTTATGAAATTATACGTTCTCTGAGTAAGAACGAATGTGTGGATAATTGTGTTTGCATCGTGCCTGAATATATTTTCTAGTCAATGGTTAAGTTCATTTTAGTCCATCAATTGTGTGCTCTTGTTTATCTTGGCCTTGCTTTTTGTGGTCTTGTGACCATGTTTCTGAGTGCCTTTGCATTAGTTGAGTGTTTGTCGAGATGTTTTGGGCACCAAAGTCCATGTTATTTTATAGCATGAAGATGCATTGTCATGTCTCTGAAATTATAAAACATCGAAATATATATTAAAAATATTGGCCATTTAATATTAGTATAATTATAATTATCAAAGATAATATTATAATTATCAAATATAGCAAATATAAATATTAAATATATATCAATATCGATATAAATGAATAAATATAAAATAATACAGATATCATAATAATAAAAATAATATTCACAAGATGCTAATATAATGTGAATATGTCTATGCCTTAGCTAAATAAATAAACAATAATCAATGTCTCAGTGAAACAAATAAATAATAATCTATGCCTTAGTCAATAAATAATAATCCTAAGGCATCGATTCCTAATAAAAAGTATATTATCATAGGCCACAATTAAGGAACAATCAGAACCACGTCCCTCTAAAGGGTGCAAATGATACCAAAGGCCACGTCCTTTGACAAGTGGAAGGTTGTGACTGCTGGGACATTAGACTATAAAGGGAAAGATAAATCTCAAAACAGGGGGGCATCGCATGAAATAATAAAGGATAAGAAATCTGAATATAATTGTAAGTATAACAGCAGATATCTTAATATAAGATAATCGATGGAAAAGGGAGAAAGAATATATTCTGAGCAGTAAATCATTGAGCCATCTATAAGAAGAATATCTTTTGAAAACCAGGTATTCCTAGACACATATTCAGAATTTAGGCATAAGACAGATCTGAGGCAGCATACTGAGGAATAGATTCTGAGAAAGGAATCATTTAATAAAGGACATTTTCTAAAATCTGATCATCAAGAAATACAGAAGACCGTGGCTTGGAGAAACAGGTGATATCTGCAGAATTGGCCAGCAACAAGGAGGTAAGTATTTTATGAATTTAAATAATAAGTTAGATAAATGTTTGTAAATCTGAATAATGATGTTGATAAATATTTCATGGATTTAAATAATCAGATTGATAAATACAATAAGGATTTAAATAAGGACATTTAGCAGATACTTTATGAATTTAAATAATAATAAGTTTGATGCCTTATAAAACTAGATTTAGATAACAGTAACTTACACATATGGATATTAATTCTCGTAACAGGTTATTTATCTAATTATCGTATATGCAACATATTTTGTAGAATTCAATATTACTCATACTGGACAATACGATTTTATTTATTAGTCATGATAATAACAGCTCTGTATATTTGCATAAATCCGAGTTATCATGACATAATGGATATATTACTGATCTGTGCCACTGATCCAATATGTGAAGATAGAATATGTGACTACATTATAAAATATTATTTATATTGTCTGACTGTGGTAACCAGCCATGATGAGGGAATTGAGGGCCTACCAGGAGGGGAAACGGCGTTGGGGTCATCCTTTGAGTACACCACCCCATAGTGGATGGCTGAGGCCTGCCACATGTGGGCCAAGGGAGGCTTATAAGGCTACCCTTGGGCTTAGGAGTGATTTCCGGAACACCCTGCTGTAGTTGCACCCCCAACCTCCCATCATGATGATTGATTGAGCAATAATGGTTCTGATAAGTGGTACGGTGATAGGATGTCTCACTGGGCACACCACCCCATATGGATGGCAAGAGGCCACATGGGGCCAAGAGGGGTGAACTGCTCTTGGGCCTAGGCTAGAGGGTTTCTTGGGCACCCTATCAGACCATTTTGCTCCAGGAAGAATGAATTAGAAACCTAGAAGATTCCAATATATTCATGATATGATATTTGTTTCTTGTTAAAGATGTTTACTAACCTGTTTGCGGGTCTTAAACAGGTAGTTGTATCACTAATCTTACTCTCCTTGTTTTCTTTACATATTCCAATGAGAGCATCATATGAAATTATCTTGTAAATATTTTTTAATTCTGTCTTGCAGGGACCTAATCAAATTATAGATATTCCCTAACCCAAATTAATTTTTTTGAAATTGATAAATTAGGGCAGATTTAGGGATTTTCCAAATTTGGGGACATTACATGCACATTGATTCATTTGGGTATGAAGGTGCATTAGGAAGTGTTCAAAACATATTATTATGTTTATTACATTAAATTATTTATGTCTACCTTGTTAAGTTGCCGGTCGAGGTTGACCTAGTGGGTTTTGGAAGTTTCTCCTTGGTTGTTTAGTGGTGTTCCTAGCTTAAGGTTAGAAGATGTAGTGGTTGATGGTCTTCTTTCCAATTATGATTTCATGATCTTGTTAGGTTGTTAAACCCTTAGGAGGGTCATAGTGAGCGTCATGATAGTGAAGATTTGAGTTTTGCTCCTATGCTTTGTGTTCAATTGCTTCAATTGCAAAGCCTCATTGTTGGAGGGCTTATGCTTTTCAAAGGTAGTTTCCTGGATTCTTTCCTCTATGAAACCCTGTGGTATTCCTAGTTTCGCCTTGAGGAGCTAGTGTGGTTAGAAAATCCTTGACTTTTCCAAATGGTACTGAAGAAGAACCTAGTGAGTATGCCATAGTTGGAAGAAAGACATGCTCTTGTTGTGCATGAGGTGAGGTAGTGTTGCTCTAGTCTTGTGCCAAGGAAGGGTTGGCAGGCATGTGTGCCTTGTCATTGATTGTGTTAGTAGCTAAATGGAGTTCCTAGCCATTGTGGCAATCCTTGAGTAGGACCTTGTTGGCTTGTGGTTTGTTGGGCCCAGTAGCTGGTTCGTACCATCAGTTGTAATGACAGCTAGTGAAGGTAATACAGTGATCTCTAAGGTGGTTGAGCACCTAGTGACAGGTGGTCACTTAGTTTGTGCATCCCCAAAGATGTGTGTTTTGTGCCAAAGACTTGGTGAGAAGTCTAGACGTTTGATATATGAGTATGATGTGGTTGAAGGACCGTGTACTATGTGTACCTATACTTGTTTGTACATGATCTACGAGTGGTGTTGGTGGATCCCACTCAAATTATTGATAGACGCACATTAAGTTGCGCAATAGAGATATAGTGCAATATAAGGTCCAGTGGGGCCAATTTTTTGTGGATAGTGTTGCATGGGAGAATGCCGAGGAGATAGACCGTTCATTTCCTCATTTGTCTACTTAGTTGAGATGCTTTTATTTACTTCAATGTGATACTTTATTAGCGTAGTGTGATACTTTTGATTGCTTTAGTGAGATTCATTATTGCTTCAATGTGTGTGTAATAAGACATCGAGACAGTGTCTCTTCCTAATGGGGAAGGATGTCATATCTCGATCCTTACAAAAAAAAAAAGTACTTTTTGGTTGTTTGGTCGGAGGAGACTCCTAGGCACCCCTAAGGCAGTCAAGAGACTCCTAGGAGTCCCCTAGACGTCCCCGACATCATTTCGAAGACAACAGCGCTAGTGGCAGGGGGACATCCCCCCAAGTCCCCAAGATGTGCTCATCCTGAAAACGCATGGTTATTTTTCTTTTGTGTGTGTGGGGCGGGTGGGGCTGGGCGTCCCCGTAGAACACTGTAAAAATGTCAAATGAAATGTGTCAAAAAAAATTCCCATTGTTGGAATCACCATAGAAATACCTCATCCAACCTAGAATCCTTTCGGTACATGTGTCAATGACTTCAAATGATTCCAACCCCTAAAAAATGTATCCTGCCCAATTCCACTTGCACTTCATACCCAAATCTGATATTAGGACAAATCATACCCAAGTACATTGGGTTTCTCTGTCGATTCAATAATCTAGACAGATAGGGAAAGTAAGCAAGTGGAACCAGCCTTTGAGCAAACTTCTATAACCAGCTCACACTACTTAACATCAAAGATCTAAACTTCTGACTACTTATTATTCAGATTAAGCTAGACATACCCCTTTGTGATTCAAAACCAACAATAAGTAACCTACAAATTGCTTTCACCAATTGGAGATGTATTTTGAGGCTAGAGATAGAAGAAAATTTGTTTGTCAAATTGTAGATAATTGCATGGGCACTCACATGGTGCAAATACTATACTCAAAAAATCCAAAAATAGACACAACCACATTTGACAGACTGGAAATATTTTAAACATTTGATCAAAGTTCAACTCTATTCAAAAGATACAAAGGTCAGCAACATATCAAGTTACAGTATCTCAAACACAGACTTGACATGAACATGCAAAGACTATAAGTTGGAACTCTCTAAACAAAATGGTGCCTTAGAATTGGTGTTGAAGGACATGTTAGCAAAGGACATAGGCAGTTTATAACTGCATATTTAAAAGGAATGGTCATTGACTGACATCAATGTCCATAGACAATGCTTGTCAAAAGTTTCTTTATAATGAAGTAAGAAGTAAGACACCATTGGATTCATCCAAGTCATATGGATGTAAAGACAACTAAGCAAACAGATTTGTGGCTAAGGGTCAGAAAAAGAAGATTGCCAATACTAAATTAAAGAAACTTGATGTTGACCATGGGAAGAAGATATATAAGCATTGCCACAAGAATGAAAACACTAAGGAAATGTATTGTGCATCGCATAAAGATTCAATTCCGGTAACAAAATGAGTAAGGAGCCTTTGATGTCACAGAACAAGTCTGGAGCAAATGGTAACAATGGAAAAACATGTATCAATTTTGGTGCCATCCAAGAAAATCAGTGTTAATCAAGATCACAAAAAACACAAACCAAAAGAGCAACAAGAAGGCAGCACGAAAAAAAATCTTTAGTCAAGTCCCACCAAATCTGATCTGTTAATATGGGATGCACCAAAGCAGTCAACTAGGACTTCAATGCTATAGGCAGCTAATGAAGAATTGTAGCAAGAACAAGTGTCATGTGATGTTGAGGTGAAGCTTTATGTGAGGGTCCAGATTAAGGAATTAAAATGACCACAATCTTTGATTTCAAGAACCAAAGAGATCTAGTCCCTTTAGTGCAGTTGTAGAAGCTTAGTCTGGTGAAATACAATGATCAACACCCACATCTTGTGTTGCAACAATAAGAAGCTAGGGGTTTGTATTTGGTTACATGTGGCATCCAGCAATGCAGACATGGATTTTCTATAATGCCTAAGTATTTATTCTCAGAGGCTGAAGCTATAAATATGATTGACTTCAATGTTCCAGCACCACCACCAAATTCAAACAAAGACAAGAAATCAATGAAGGTACGACTCAAAGCAATGAAATTTAAAAACTATTTGATTTGGAGCCTACAAATACTTATTGTGCTAATAAATGTTACAAGGGACCCTATTCATGTTGTATATTTTGACACAACTTTTAAGTTAGATTGAAGCAGACTTCACAAGAAAATGAGGAAAACAGAAAAAGTACCTTACAACAGGTTGGAAAAAAAAAAGTATTGAAATGGGAAAGGGGAATAAAAGTTGGGCCCCGCACGAAAAAATTAAGAAAATAATAAAGGGAAAAGAAATTGCAAAATATCTAAGTTTTACTGTATGGCAGCCCATGCTGAAGCTAAACCATCAAGGCAACTGAACCTACAAAGATGAAAGATCAGCCTGAAGACACACTAGATGTTAAGAAGCTAGGCACCAAACTCAGCTTGGATGATGCTCTGAGGGGATTCTTTAAAACAGGCCAGCTGTTGAAGGATCATAATTTGCACTCCCTTGGCACATACCCAGTCAAACACCTTAAATCAAACCTCAAATCTTTAATCTATATAAAATAATGGGTCTAATTATTACGTTGAAGAGAGCAACATCAAAGGGATATCTTAGAAACATATCTGGAAGTAGTTGCACTCCAACATAGAGAGGAAGGCATTAGAATTAGAAAAGTTGTTACAGAAAGCAGGCTTCAAATTGAAGTGTGGGCTTGCAATCAAAACCCTAGTGGGTACAAATTGTCACGATCTCCACCATTCTCACCTTTGTAGAAAAGCTAAAACTCGGAGGGAGAGAATCATAAACAATCCATATTCCAAAACCAAAAGAGGAGGGTCTCATGTATCATGCACAGAATTCAAACAACTTAATATTCTACAAGATTAGTACTGTCTGATAATAAATTGGTGTAAAATGATGGATCATTAACAATTTCAGCTGGCTTTAATGTGCTGCTGATGTTTTCTTTCTTCAGGTAACAAATTAGCTAAGACAGCTGCCAAAATGAAGTCATCTCCAACTAATATTTCCTCAAACTGAAATCATAAAATGCATATGATAAAAATAAATAAAATGCCCTGATCACAATTTACAAGCAAAGAGAAAATTAGTAGCTCGACAACTCAAGAACATGCCTGCTTCATTCTTCCATGAAGTGCAATCAATGGACATCCCTTAAGAACTTTGAGTTTTGACAGTACGACTCCCCAATAATCAACACAGGCACAAGTCATGAAGTATCTACAAAAAGAAAAATAAATAAACAACCTGTGATAAGTATGCTGTTTTCTTTAAATAATCTACACATTTTCCATAAACAAAAACCAAGAATTGGCATTTTTAATTTAGTGCTTTCCTTAACATGTTTGTGTCTGCAAAGCGAAAGACAATCCCAATTTATTTGCAATAACATTGATCCTTACAGAATTATTTTTTTTGACATGTAGCCAGACAAGAAATGTACAAGTTGTGAAGGTTTTTCATCTGCCTCGCATTCCAAATACTGCAAAATAAAAAGTGCATACCATTAATTAATGCCACTTCAAGGTAAAAGAAGCCAACAAACCCTCAGAAACACCCTAAAATGCAAGGTCAGAAAAGCTAGCATTCATGGCCTAAAGCAGCATAAAATGGCCTGAGTAGATCAATTCTAACACTGAATTCTTAGGAATAAGTTGTGCTTAAAGATGCAGTTTTGGGGCCAGGCTACTAGACAGTGTCCCTTATTTGTTTAGATCTCTATGGTGTGTTCCACAGGTGGAACACATGTACCCAAAAGTATTCCATCTATAAATATATGGCTATTGAGCAACAGAAAATTCTTTAAATATACCTCTATATTAAGTCCTGCAGGTGTACGGGAGCAAGGGATATTTGTTGTAGGACCTGATCCACTCTGACAAGTTGCTTCAGTTCGGACTTCAACCCTCACTGGGTTCCTAAGTCCGGCCATTGAAAGCTCTTCAACTGCCTCAGTTTGAGTAGCAGAAAAAAGGCCTGTCCTTCGTTGCTTTGGCAAACGAACTGTAATGGAAGACACCTGCTTATGAAAGCCCATATCCAAAAGTCTGTCTGCCTCATCTAAGATAAGAACCTGTTCCAAACGAACTTTCAAACACTATTTTCAATTTTAAATTTTGCTCCAATTCCATAGCACTTCCAAACACAACCTCTAAGTTATCTACTTGCATATTCTTGAGATTCCACAATCAAGTGTCTTTAGCATCCAACCTCAGCTTTACAACCTTACTAACGGTAATAAGGGACACCTCATAAAGGATATTTACCACTTGTAATATTTATATAGTTGCAAACATGTAGCATGACTATATTCTAAACTACAAAACAACTAATATTAAGTCAAACTCTAAAAAACATTATTAAGTTATTGCATTAAACACCTCAAAGCGCCGAAAGTCTAAAATATTTGTCCGTTCCATAATATCATCTAAGCGCCCAGGCGTACCAATAAGTAAGTTCACCCCATCTTCCTTTATTTTCTTTAAGTCTACTGTCACATCTGTCCCACCAACAAGAAGCATGCACTTTATATTGGAGAGAGTAGAAACAAATGGCTCTGCTACATGGTATATTTGTGATGCCAATTCTCTTGTTGGAGAAATAATGATCCCTGCAATCTGAACATCAAAATATTTATCAATATTATTCAGAAATATATTTGGAAGAAACAAATAGCAAATAGAAACCTTGAAATAAGGATTTTAGTTTAATTTTACTATCCTAACATAAGATAACCCAAAGATTTATTATAATTAAGATTTATTACATATACCAAGCTCCAAATGTTCTGTAGATTCAAAAGCACAATCGTTTGTAATCTGCATTACCAGTTCATCCCTGATACCTAGCTAGTTCGGGTACAATCTGTTCCGGATCTTGGTCTTGGTTGGGGTGTGGTCAAAAGTCAAATTTTTCCCTGTGGATTTGTCTTGGACAAACCTAGGAGAACCTGTGCAGAACCCAAACAAATTTCAGAGAACCCACAGAAAACCTAGCTGAAAGTTACAGGTTTTTCTTAAAAAAGGGATTTTTTAATTGTTAAACACATTTGACTTTGACTTGGATAAATAAAAGCACATCCCTAACCCTAAATAGCGCATTCCTATCCAAGGGGTTGAGCTTAATTGGTTAAAATATTGGGTTCTCACTGTGGAGACCTAAGTTCAAATCCCCATAGGGACATCTAATGTGGAATTCTAAGTTGTGACTCAATCTTCCATAGTTGACTTCTAATGTAGATGAGGTTTCTAAATAAAGTGGATTTCTAAGTTGTGACTCTTGGTATTCCATATGTTATTTCTAGTCTGTTTGCTCATAAAGAACCCATATTAGTCTCATGTTGATGCTCGTATGAGCAAAATATTTGTAAACGATATGCAATATAAACAAAAAAAAAGTCCATTCTAAAGCATTTGAAAGACAAAAATAGAGTAGTTTACCTCATTGTGAATGCAAAACACACATGTCAATCCTCTTGCTTAACTTTCATTCTTGCTTGCCATTGCACGAATAGAGTTGAAGATTGACTGATGAAGCTTCCAAACTAATCAGTTTGCTATTTCTATGTGTGTGCAAGAACCCATGCACTACCAAGGAGTTCATAGATGACGAATTTTGCAAAAGAGGTAGAATTTTGGGGTTGTCTTTTTGCATTTTTGCTTCACAAATGAACTCTCTTGTTTTGTTTTGAAATTCTTTTATTGTTTTCATTCTTCTATGAATCCATGGCATATGCTTAAATTTTTTAAATAAGTTAGGTTCTTTGCATATTTCTTTGTTTACATTTGTTTTGAATGTGTTGTTTATCGAACTTATTATAATAGGGATTAAAATGACAGCCAATCCTAGCTCTATGGACCAACCCCATATGAAAACAGACCCAAATTCTCCCCTTTGGAAATACGTTGAAATGGTATAGCAAGTTCTAGGTGATGGAGGTTATATTTGGATTTGCAATGGGTGTAGTATCAAGTATTCAAGTTCATACAATGGAGTGAAAGCTCAATTGTGTGGCAACCTTGGGCAAGGCATCGAGGCTTGCCTAGAAAAGAATAATGTACTCGTTCCACCAAAGCAAATCATAGCATATGTTTGTGAGCAAAAAAACAGCAAATGAAGCAGTCGGCCATGAATCAAATCATCCTTTGTTAAAGAAAGGATCTTCAAGAATGAGGCTCTCTCCTCTACCATCTAATCCTAAACCTATAGTTTTTGCTGCACTTGAAGAACAAACTATGGCCTTTACAAATAAGAGATCAAAGGGAATTTTAAGAATGACATTTCACAATGAGTCGCGAGAGATTTCCAATCAACAAATTACAAGATGTATCTATGCAAATGGATTGGCTTTCACTATTATTCGCTCACCATAATGGCAACAAATGGCGAAAATAACTAATGAGGCTCCAAAAGGGTACAAGGGTTTGAGTTTTGAGAAGATATGTAGCACCTTTTTGGAAAAGGAGGTGAAATTTGTAGAAACTTCATTGAAGCCCACAAAGGATTAGTGAGCCGAGACATGGGTATACATTGTTTCTAATGGAAGAAAGGATGCAAGAAATAAACCATTGATCAATGTCATTGTAATGTCCCCTAAAGAGGAAATGTTTTTGAAGGCACTGGATTGTGAAGGGAAGATGAAAGATAATGCATTAATTGCTAACATCCTCATGACAGCCATTGAAGAAGTGGGGCCTCAAAACATTGTTCAAGTCATAACAAGTAATGCCAAAAATTGTAGAGTAGCTGGTTTATCAATTGAAAAGCATTATTCACACATCTTGTAGACCCCTTGTGTTGTTCACTCCCTCAACCTTATGCCACAAAAAATTGGCACCAAAAAATTATTGGATCAAGCAAGTGTATGCCAAGGCCGAAGTGATCCAAATGCTCATCACCAACCATCACATCACAAAGCATATTTACAACATTCTCGAAATTGGAGCTACCAAAAGTAAGTGAAGCAATAAGATTTATTTTAATACTTATGTATCACATTAGTAAAATACTTATGTATCACATTAGTAAAACAATTAAGTTTCCTTCTTTAAGAATCTTTGTTTTTGAAAAAAAAATATTTTAATTTTCGATTAGGTTGTTTAGACCTATTTTGCCTCCATCAAAATTGTCTTGAAACGACTTGTAAAGGTTTGGGAGGCACTTTTTAACATGGTTATCAACCAAAATTGTTCCATATGGAGGCAATCTAGCATTGAAAGGATAGCAAATATTAAGTGGATGATCCTACATTACAATTGGTGGGATTGTATCAAATTTAGTTTCACCGAGCCTATTTTGAGTATGATCCATTATACTAATATAGATAAGTCTTGTTTGGGAGAAATATATAATGGCCTAGTCTCAATGATTGAGATAGTGAAGACCATTGTCAATGAGAAAGAAGAGGATCTTGAAGAAACTTTCTTCAAATAACCACACAAAATTATTAAAGAGAGATGGAACAACATGACCACCCTGTTACATCTTCTTGTCATTGCATTAGTCCCAAATATTATAGTATTGATATCCTTTATGTACCAACAAGGGTTGCCCCCTAATGAAATTTTGAAGTCAGCGAAGGGTACAAGGTAGCAATTTGTGGACTTCTCATTGATCATATTCTGCGAGATGCAGTTACGATTCATTTCATGGATTTTGTACACTCCAATGACTTTAGTATTGGTGTTCTTCATGATAAGTTTCAGGTTGACGCTCAAAATTGGTGGTACTTTCATGGCCAATCATTCACACATTCAACCTCTTGCAATCAAAATTTTATCACAAGCAAGTTTTATAGATTAACAAATTAATCTTTTACAATTCATTTATTATTTAATTTTTTTAATTTTATAACTCTCTCATTTTGCCTTAATAGATTGCTAGTTCATCTACATCTAAGGGAAATTGAAGCACATACTTCTTCATCCACTCAATAAAGTGCAACCAACTACACTCAAGAAAGGCAAAGGATTTAGTGTATGTGCATTCCAACTTACACCTCCTTTTGCACAAAGAAAATGGCTAAAAGGAATGGGACACAAGGGAGTGGAATATCGAGCCAAAGCATATTGACTTGGATGTTTCCACTTCCCAACTTGTTGCAATTGATGTTAAAAACGAGCCAACTAGGGAGCATGAGAGTGTCACTAGCACTATTTGTGGTTCTTCTAAAATAACAATACCTACATCATCTAATATGGATGGTGATGATGATGTTTTGAAGACCCATATGACACTAATGCTTAATTAGTGGTGGCTGGTTGTTGACACTTGACATTATTATTTTTAATTTGAATATGTATCATGACATTCGAGTTTGACTAATTAACTAAGTATTTTTAGTTTTGGTGGTGTTTTGTGGTATCTTGAACTTGATTACTGCTGCAAATATATATATTCTGATTTTTATATGTTTATGCAGACAAACCCAACCCCAGAAAAAAATTGACTGTACATGAGAACCAAACCCACAAACCTAAACCCAAACCAATACAAGAAATGGTAACTTAGTTTGTAATTGTAGAGGAATGTTAGAAAAAGGTTCAGAAAATAAGAAAATATAGAAATTTACATAATGCTCAGAAAAATCACAATAAGAATTGCATGCAATAAGATAATGACACAATAATAAAATGGGATATCATATTTTGTCAAAGAGTTTGTGAATCCCAACATTTCAAATGTTACCCAGAACTCTGTTTTCTAGATTTTCCCTTTTTGTTACTATAATAGCTGCAAGATCATTGTGTTTTTTAAGTTATTATCTTTTTATAGATATATTATTACCTTTTGTTACTATAATGGTAGTTAGATCACTTTTTCCTTTTTTTTTAATTTTTTTTTCCTTTTTTTATATAATTTGCATAAAAAGCAGGTTCCAGATTCAATCCAGACAGATCCACACCCACTCCAAAATGTTAGTTTCAGACCAAAACTGTAATGTACAGCCAAACTTTGTAACCATCTGTCTGATCAGATTTGAACTGTTAAAAGAGATATTTTTCACTTAAGAGTTTAGACTGACCTATACTTAAAATAAAATAGACTATTATTCACTCAAAGTATTCCACTTAAGCAGCAACACCTATGGATTTACCAAAAAGGTTTTCAAATTAAGGCACCTCATGGAAGGAGCAGGAGGTAATGATGCTGGAATATTTGATGGTATGCCTGTCAGGTGGCAGATTCATTCTCTGCAGACTCTTGCAATCTGAATTCATGCTCTTATACAATTCTCTCCATTGTCCTGCCATCAACTCTGATTGCATTCTGCCATGCATTTGCAATCTATTATGAAATTAAGAATAATGAAAACACAAGGCAGAATGCAATTAGCTCCAAGGCATGGTGGCAACAGAGGATCATCTGATGGAGGAAATCTATAAGGAACCCCGCCTCCCCGCCCTCCCCCAAGGGTTATGAAAAAGGAACTCAAAAGGCAAATTATCTGGCAATGATTTAAGGATTACCTTTGACTCCAATCCGTATGCTGTTAATTTCATCAGAGAGTTTTTTCAAAATGGGTCAGACAACTGTAGAGCTTGGAAGCAGAAGTGTCTTGTGAATTAGCAAGGGAATTATTGAAATTTTGTATTGAGAACAACAGATAGGGAGATAAGAAGAATAATGTTAGGTTAGATAACTGGAGGCTGCCGCCAGAAGGATTATAGAGATCAAATTTTTACGAGGCATCCCATGGCAACCCTGGCCCTGTGAAGCTGGCATTGTCCTTTGCAATTTGTCTGGAGATATATTTTTATTTTCTTTATCTTGAAGATAGTTTAGAAATATTCCGCTCATACAAGTAGCAATGTAAGACCAATACAAGCTCAGCAAGCACTTATTAGAGACTAATACTATCTCCTATGAGCAAACATACTAGAAATCACCAAATAAAAGCTCTTGCAAGCACTTATACTTATTATAGACTAATACAAGCTCCTTACAAGCAAACACACTAGAAATAACCAAGAGTCACTACATAGAAATCCACATGTTTAGAAACCACGTCCACATTAGAAGCCAAATGTGGAATACCAGAGGTCACAACTTTAAAATTACACATTAAATGTCCCTATGGTGATTTGAAATTGGATCTCCACAATGAAAACCCAATGCTTTAACCAATTAAACTCAACTTGTTGGACATTTGTATGGAGATTTTGTTAAAGCTGATTCACTTTTATTAGGTCATGGGACCAACAATGAGGTGAAATGGGAGGCTGTAATTGCAAGTCTTTCTTTGGCTTGCTCAAAGGGGAGCAATAAGTTAGTGGCAAAAGGCATCTCAATGTTTGCATTATAAGGTTTACATAAAGAGAGTTGCCCAAATTGGAAACTCAGCTGTTTACTGGAAATGGTCATCAACAACTGCCATTGATTTGAAACGATCTCCTTTTCCCATTGTTTCCAGGAACAGAATAGGGTGGCAGATTTGCTCACTAATAAAGGTATAGAACTTAATACTTTCTTATCAGTGGTCAGCTTGAACATTGTAGACTGGGAGGGGTTAGATGTCATCATTGGTGATGAAATAACCCCTTGATTGATCCTTCTCTCGGCACCTTTCCTTCAAATGACAGAGGGTGATTTCAAATATTATGTGGCTTAGTTGCTTGTGTCTGGAATTCAGTGTTAAAGCTGAGTATTACAAGATTTCTGTATCATGGATCGTGTTCTTTCTTTGCTTTGCAGAATCTTGAAAGGGTTTTCTAGTGATTGGTTTGGGGTGGTCTTCTGTATACTGCTCTGCTGCTGCAAGCAGTTTTTAGGCATCCAGGATACTGGGTGTTACTTGGCCTGTCTATTATAGTGAGGAAGAGGTTTGGGGGTAATCTGGATCCTATGCAATGTGGATGGGTGTTCAACCAGTATCTCGGAAAGATATTTCATTGCCCTAATTTCATTATGTTGAATTTGGTCAAGCCATAGTTACCAGGAGGCAAGTAGTAGAACTGGTACAGGAGACGAGGAGGGGTTACCGGTACCTTGGTTTGAATGGTTTCTCGTCAATATTCTAGTACCTGTACCCCCACATGTGCATGTGACTATGCTATGAAGTTTAGGACACAGACCAGGCCTTAAGTTGGATTGTACATCTTGTCAGTGTATTTGTTGAATTTAAGATCAGACATGAAAGCAATCAGAAAATGCAACACATGAGAAATGAACACCACAAGATACCCTGGGAAAACCCTCCAACCTGAGGGAGAAAAACCCAGCCAATATATCTCTTATATATTGAATTATTAAGAGCAGAAGTCTGCTTACAACTCAGGCACTACACAATACTGAATTTGATACAATGAATAATTAGCACCTCTCCTAGATGCAAATACAGAAAGAATATGATAATCCAGAGATCGATCTGCTGATACAAATGATGATCTGCTGCTCAGATCAAACTCCTCTGCATAATGCGAACTTTCTTAATCAAAATCAATAATAACAATGAAACTCCATCGAATATATATACAAGTGGGAAGGGAGAGACGCATCCCTTGATACTTCATGTCGACGTCCAACCAAGAGATATAACTCTAAATAATCACGTCCCTTCATAAATGAGGTCGGCCTCACTTAATAACAATTATTAATTATCTCTTAATGAATTCGCATGATGTCGGCCTTTTAGAGAGATCACATCACTTCATTATATTGAGCCTTCAAAAATATAATCTTGCAATTCAAATAGCCGTTAAGGCTATCATTTGAATTGCCTTTTCAGAGTGCTGGAAGTAGCAGCCCGACGCTGCTTGAACATCAACAGTATTTATATATAATGTAGCTGTACAATTTTAATGTATTGCCCTAGTTTTTTTCTGAGTTTGCTATCACTGATATGCTGATTGTTTTTCACTGCTATGCTGTTTGGGTTTGTTTGTTGGTGTTTTCTGCAAGAGTTTATGATGCCATTCATTGATTCAACATGCCAAATAAAGATAACAAATCTGCAGAGAATAACATACGAAACTTAGCTTGCCATTGTTTATTTTCAGACTTATAATGCTCAGAAATAATAACAGAAATATTTCAGTCCTTTTTATACAATTTTCAGATTTAGAAAACTACAATCAGACCTGGCATAAGTAGCACCAAACAGCAAGATAAAGGTCTTCAATCAACAACGTACAACACCAAAGAAAAGGTCTGTCAAACACTTTGAAAACTGGACGCCAGTCAACACTACAACAGTCCCAACGTTCGCAGCAACCAAACCCCACTTGACTGATTTGAAATCTGGAAATTACCCTTCAAACTGGGCGCCTTGCTGATTTGGGCGATTTGCTCAAAGAATTCATTTCTTGCTTGATAAATTCAAATGAATACTCAAACTTGGGCGCCTTAACAAGAGGAATCCGAATCACCAATACCCACATTGCACTGACAAACTGATAATGAGTTATGAGTCAAAAACCAGGTTCAGTCCCTGTCAAAAAGAGCCCAGAAATATCTGAAAATCATCACCAAACCCACTCCAAACCGCATCAAAGTGAAGCAACCAGTGTTCCAAGGAGTTTCGGGGACGGGGACAAGGGGACAAGGGGAACGCGTTTCCGGGATGGGAGACGGGGGATCTAAGTTTGGGGACAGTAGGGAGACGGCGAAGGGGGGGGTGGCGCTGAAATACATATAGTACTTGGATGGCTATATGTATTCCTATCCAAACAAAGTGAGGTGAAGAACCTCCTAGATGGTGGATGGCTATCCTATTTTATGGGGACTTGGAAACAGAGTGAGCTTCTTTCTTACCTGAGTGAAAGGAGGCTGACAATATTTTTGGTCCCATTTCCCAAGAAGCCCTCGCTAATTGAAGCCGTAACTTCCTTTCCTTGTTTCTATACCCATGCAGTGGGATATTGTTCAGGCAAGTCAAAGTAAAATTGCCAAAATTACTCAGGATAGGATATTCCATATTGTTATGTTGTGTTTGGTACTATTATGTCACTTGTATATAAATTGTGTCTTTCAGTTGTATTTATAATCTGCGATTATTTAACTTCTTTGGTAGGTATGTTGACGAAGGAGATCAAGGTGTGAATGATGCTCATTGGCTAAATAACATGAGGAGACTTCAATAAAATCAATGCTTTTTCAAGGGGACATTTGGGAGTTTCCTCAAGTCGAAGGGAATTGTGTCTTTCAGTTGTATTTATAATCTGCGATTATTTAACTTCTTTGGTAGGTATGTTGACGAAGGAGATCAAGGTGTGAATGATGCTCATTGGCTTCATGACATGAGGAGACTTCAATAAAATCAATGCTTTTTCAAGGGGACATTTGGGAGTTTCCTCGGGTCGAAGGGACGTCTGGAAGTCTCCCAAAAGTTTCCCTGGAGTCTCCCATGCAAAAACGGCTAGGAAATGTCTCCCTCCAAGAGGAGACTTTTGGGAAACGGTGGAGAAACGTGGATATGGCGGAGGGGATGGCAGAGGGACATTTCCTAGGTGTCTCCCCGTCTCGGAAACGGGTGGTTTTTTCGAGGGGACGTGTCCCCGTGGAACACTGGAAGCAATGCTTCCGCAAACCAAAATACAACTACCCCACATCAAAAATACTCAAGAATCCTCATTTTGAATGTCTGAATCCGCAACAATGAAGCTCTGAATGTGATCCCTGGATGGAACCACGCCTTCACCAGCTAAGGCAGGTCTTGCACTACCGAAATCAACTCTCAATGCCAAGGGTTTTCATCCTCAACACCTGTTACAGACCTTCTGGAGTAAATCCAACAACATCTCTTAATGCAACCAAAATCAACTTGAAAAAATGAAGCTTCAAAAAGAGCTTATAAAGCCTCAATAAGAAATTAGGGTGAAATTAGGTTTGAATAAAACTCCCTCCAAAATACTATGCCCCTTTTTTGCTAAGACTTTCATTTAAAATTACATTTTAAACTTTATTTTCACCCCCTAGGCATCCCCCTCTTATCTAGCATTCTAATGTAATTTTGTTGCTTTAAAACAACTTGAAGTCATTCCTTTAGGTGCCAAGGTACAACTCATGTCCCCTCTGACCCTTAACTTTGAGTTATAAAATAACTTTATTTAATTCACTTTTCGAGAGAGGAAATACAATATTAAAATGATCAAACCTTAGCAACCCAATGCCACAGCTGAGATAACACTACCGGAAGTAGCCTAACTAGGTCCAGCTTCCAAAAATAGAAGTACTAAAAATAGTAAAAACACCAAAGACTCAAGCTGGAATGATAATAGATATGCCAATGGGCTTACTGTAGATAGTAAGCACTGGACTGGTCCCCTGCTAAAAATAGAAAGTCCTCCGAAATTCCGAAAACCCAACATAAAGAACTGGAAATGAGTTCCTTTACTGGAACTGTTTAGCCTACAGGAACTCAAGAATAGGCTAAAGGTCATAAGCACTGCTCAGAGGCTAGGAGAGGACATTACAACAATTCATTTGCTCCCATACATTGATTTAAATGGTGTCTTGTCACTATTCTCATACATGTACCCCCACATGTAAATGTGACTATGCTATGAAGTTTAGGACACACACCAGGCCTTAAGTTGGATTTTTCTTTGAACATGCAGGTGTTGGTCAGAAATCTTGATGAAATGAATAATACTCTGCTCTTCTTCTTTCTTTATGGATCAATGGAGGGCTTCTGCTCCATCCCCAGCGCCAACCCTGACTCACTATAAAAATCAAAACATCAAGATGAGGGTCACTGAATTACCAAAATACCACTGCATTAGATTAACAAAAATGTCCATAGAAATAATTTCACAACATGTTCAGGTAGCCTTAAACAAAAGTGATGCATTTTTCTAAGACTCGCTAACCTAGCGTTCTAAAGAGTAAAGTCCCCATTTTATGCTAAGCTTTTATCCACGGGATATTAATATCGACACAAAAGAATTGCACATATTTCAAGAAAGCAGCCGGAAAATTTTATGCAACATATTCTTTCTTGATCATGAATAACGTACCCTCACTCCCGTACTTGGAACCATAAGAGGAGTCAGAACTCTACTAAATGTATTGTCAGGAGTGCCCTTGTCAAACAGTGGAAGATTCAGGACCTTGTTTGGTATGCAGGCAAGATTCTCAAACGCATATCTTGTCCTCTTGAAGCCCTTCCTGCAGATTTGCATTGGTGTATCATTTCTGACTCAAAATTACAGAAGATTGAGAGTCCAGCCCTCCCACTTAACCGTCATCAGTAGGAGCTTTGGGACTCAACCAGGAAGAGTCTTCTTCATCTGCTTTCAAAATTTTCATTCATGATACCCACCTGTTGCTGCCCTGCACTTGGCCCAACCAAGCTTATCTAAGTCCACTCACAGCAACAGCTAACACAACAACATCAGCACTCATTTACACCCAAAACCAACATTCTCAACAACACCAACATGACCCTTGGCTCAACCAGAGGTCCAGAAGTACCGACTGCACTTGTCATCCCCACAGTGAAATTTCACCCATAGCCAGCCCCACCTCTACCTGACCAGTTGGACTAATTAAATTCATGCATCCAACGGGAAAATTAATATCCATATTCCATCAACTACTCCATCATCCTAGGCAGCTTAATTGTTTTCTACTCCCTCCAATCTCTCCCCTTGAAAATACTGCACAAATATGAGGGTGAGAGGTAGGTGCTACTGCGGAAGACACCAGCCCCTCGCCATCTGGCACAATATGAACAGATTTGGTCTGGAATGGATCAGTTGTAATATAAACTCACCATCTTTTATGTTGGATCTCTAATGTCAAGACAGTAAAGAGATTTGTATGACCCTTAGAGCATCAAATTTTGCATGTAATTTACTTTTTCTATGGTTGTGATTAGCTGAGGCAGTTATGTGCAAGTACTGAGAACCATGCACAGAGGCCTGAAAAGTTGAAAAGGAGCTTTACCAAAAAAATTTAAAAATGCATTGAGAAAATATGAAAGACAAGAAAAGAGGCAGACCTGATTTGGCTTGAGAGGATCAGTTAGGCGCCTGAGAATTTCAACTAACGGAACAACGAAGGCGAGAGTTTTCCCAGAGCCGGTGGCAGCGTCAACGGAAACGTCCTTATATGAACATAACAGAGGGATTGTGGCAGCCTGAACAGGCGTACAGTAATGAAAACTGCCCTCATTCAATACTTTCAAAGTTTCTTCGGATAAAGGAGGGTCTAAAGAAGAGAATAGTTTTTCTGTTAAACCCTTTTTCGTCTTGGACTTCATGTCCGTAGCCATTAGCTGATAATTGCCTTACAAGCTCCTGCAGTTGAGGTTTAGGGTTTAAACCTTACTAATGCATTGAACGTCGGCTAAGTTTCAATAACCTCATATTCCATGTTCCAGAGCAAGCAGAGAAAATGGTTGCAATAGTAGAAATTTATTTTTGCAGTACTACTTGAATGGTGAAAAGGACATTGGAATGTACTTGCTAGGATGCGGTGCCATTAAGGGGAACTAATGCAATAACCATCGAGATCAAAGCTAATGGCGGCTGCATATCAGTCAATGTTTATTTATTTATTTAGAAATTATTTGTGAAGTTGGTGATTTCTAATATTATAATTTGTGCAGTTAAATTTTGAAAAATTTGATTGTAGGTCTTTATTTTCAACCTCTCCTCTTTTATAGTTTATTTTCAATTTTAAAGTAATAGTTGTTTTCTTGAAATAGGGAAAGATTTTAAATTTTTTTTTTTATAATTACGTTAAAAAGCTTTAAACAGTGAAAGCAAGAGTATGTGAGTCTGGTCAATAAAAACTCAGCAAACTTAATTTGACGTTTTGGTGAAGGCTAACTTTATATTTAAATAAAAATGGGATAAAGATGTAAGTATTTTTCCTCAAGGCAATAGGCGCCTCGATAATGATAACTTTGAACGTTTTTTATATATATTATTAATTAATATATGTATGCTAGTTAAAAAATTGCATGGAAAAACTTGCTCAAATTTAAAGAAAACACACTTAAGCAATCATATAGAAACATGAAGTAAGTATCTTATTTTAATTATACAATTATTATATTATTTATTACATTATAAGTTAGTGGTGTGAACTTTAAATTTTTGAGATTTTATAATTATTTATTATGAATATCTAAATTGTAGTGAAAATATTTGTTTACAACAACTAACACAATGAAATTGTTAATCTTAGTTTATGGTTCAATGGAGAGATTTACCTAAAAAAAAATCAAAATGTGCAACTCTTTAACAATCAAGTAGTCCTAAAATTTTATAGGTGTAACTAATGATAATAATAAAAAGCTAATAATTTTTAGGAACTTAGTGATCTCCTTATTTGTTTTAAATTTGTAATAATGTAACCCAATGTCATAAATATAGAAAGGAAAGTTTCCCCTCCAAAAATTTATCTAAAATTTAATGGTTGCCTTCTAATGATGTTTATGAAACCAAAACTTCACGCATTCTCTTTAGTAGCTCATGCATCCACAATCAACATTTTCCTCACACCTCCAGATATAATTCTCATGTGCAATTGCACAACACTACTCACCACAACAACACAACAATGCTCACATGCGTTTTGTGTCGATGCATATGGCTACACATGTTGATGTCTAGTTAGACCATATGTATAAGACACATGGAACATCAATGACCACATGTTATGCTTCCATATGTGCATGCCACCTAGTAGCCTTTATGTTATAGAATATGATCATAGAACTCACACCATACGTATATGACACATGATGGCATCTACACCATGTCACAATAATCCAACTAGTTGACATTTGTTATCATCCTACCCACATAATGTTATAGGAGGATCTACATCATTAGATTATACCACAAACCTTGGGTGTTGATCAATAGTCTTCATAGTTTTGTTAATAAGATCCTATCCTAGTAAACACCTCTACATTTCAAACCACGATTCATAATTTTATGATATTATTATTATAGACTTCACTTATCATGGTGATTATGAGTAGTTGTGATAGTTAAAATAAGAGTATAAAATATTACATTCTCGTTGATGCTTTGTATGCCTCCTTTGCATAATATTGTATATGTTCATTATTTATAAGGTGGTGGTTGAATGATGGTTAAATGAAGAGATAGATATCACACATTTTTCTCACAAATATTGTACAAAACTAGCATATAAATTTGTTGTTACAACTCTAATATAATTATCAATTGTCTTGTATATTTCCTATTCAATTATTTATTTGTATATTTGAATCTCTATCATTAATACAAAACCTTCTGCATATATAACTTAATTGAATCTCTTTAGTTGGATTGTCTACTAAGTTTTATCCTAGGCCCTATATTGGTGGTTTCATAGCAAGCTCACTTCATCTCATTTCTAAGTGGTATTATAATAGTTTTTAAAAATCTCTCTATTTGTACAACTACTTACACAAGGTTGGATTATAGGAAGTTAGGACTCATAATTCATGACCCTTTATCATATTATCCTTTACGTCTTTGAATGGGTGATAAAGTATCGACAATGCTACACTAAGGATATTCTAAAAAATATAGAGGATTCTTTATAAAAACAACACGAATAATTGAAAGAATGTCATGCATGTGAAAGGGTCGGTGATGAGAAGTAAACAAGTACAATACTGATTGTTAGAAAACTTCAATATCTATCCAAATATGACTTCAATGGATGAGATACAAGGCTTGGACAATAGCAACATGAAAATCTGAAAATCTATATGCAAATTTAAAAATTAAGTTGCCTTAATATGAAATTACCATGATTAGACCCATCTTCTTTATGATACCAAAAATCAATTAACATAACATGCTTATAAACAATACCTTATGTGAACTTATAACAACAATAAATGAAGAATATTATCACCATAAGATGGCAACAACGAGGCACAAATTAGCAACACAAGAGCATCACATAACATAAGATTTATGTGGAGAAACCCTTGCAAGAAAAAACTCCACCAAGAAGAGAGGCCAAGTATGCATTATCATCAAATAAATGAGATTACAATACAACCACTTTCATTCTCCTTTTTACCTCCATCAAGGAAACACATGTGTACCTGTGAACAACCTCCTTATGCCTCAACCTTTTTGCGTTCTTGCAGAGTAACACTACATTCAACTATTCCTCCTAATTCAACATCCAAGAGGTTGAATCTATAGACTTGTGAAGACATCTAATGCATCAAAACTAGCACCCAAAGATGATCCTTCATTCCAAACATCCCCAACCTTTGGATTATCTCCTCGGAATGCGAAAGGACACCGGTTTTGGCTTCAATACTTTCCCTCCAACTTGGGCACCCAAACATGAGAGATAAACATTACATTAAATATAATAAATGATAGAAAACCAAGTGACACATGTTACCTCTTTCTAAGCACCCACTTGGAGAATCCCAATAGTCACTCGTATATCATTTCATTTATCTTTTGTTATCCCATTTTAGGCACCCACATGTGAGGAAAACAATATTAAATATTTATGTCCATGACTCACCTTTACCATTGTTAGTGAACTCATCACCCCTTATGAATATATTATAAAAATGGTGAGAATTAATATTATAAATATTTTCCCAATACACCCTAAGTACCTAGAGACACTTTCCAAGGATGTTGGAACCATGCAATATGACATAGAATTTACAATATGGACGACACCTAATCTTAACATTCTCCCACTTGACATCAACATTGTAAATACACCCACAAGAATCATAAACAAGGGCAAAACATCCCTTAGCCAAGCATGCACCATCTAAATCTTCACCATGCTCTCATTATCCAACAAGATACCTACAAAAGCAACCATGATAATCACCATGAAGCAAAAAACTCCTTCACATCCTCCAACATGCCACCTATGGAAGAAAGAAGGAACATGACAAGGTGAAACATATCAACTGTCACTGAAACCTACGCTAATCTTTACATGAACACAAGCATCAAATTCAAATGATAACAAAGACTCTAAGTAGTTGTCTTACTCATACCACCTAGAATAGCAACATCAACAAATTACAACTCATCCAAGCTAACCATACCTCAAACTAGGGTATACCAAGCATAGATAGAAATTTGTGTCATTAACATACCAACCCAAAATCTGTAGTCAAGTCTCTTTATATCCATCCTCCTATCTCAATGCAATATACCAATGCACAAATGACCATAGAGAAGGCCAACTAACAAAGTCTACATAAACACTAAAATAATCTTGTGGATATAGACAGTCCACATCAAAGTCATCCCACTGCAACCAATAGGTTGTACACACCAACAAATTACATAACTCATAGATCCCAATCCAATGAAGCATGCAAACTTATCATCACATCAATAATAAACAAACCAATATATCAAAGAGGACAACTAGACATATATCCAGAATCTCCCATTGCATGAGTAATGTCAAATCTGAGATAATCAAGGCATATCAAGTCTATCTATAATAATTCGCATAGATGATGTGGCTAATTTCTCTATTACATAGTGTTAAATAAATATATAATGATATGTAAATCTTGCAAAGAAATATGTTGCAATACCTCTGTCACCATTAGTCTCCATAGCTCCCTTAAGTTCCTCACACTCAACCATGTGAAACCAAACATGTAGGAAGAATTCCATGAACAAAGAGAGAACCTGCAAATCAAACCATATCCTTGTTCCACATTACCATGTACCAAGCTATGTAATGTAAGATCTCGTTCACCATTCCCAAACTGAAAATGATATCAACTTCTAACATTCAAATCAAATGAAAACATGGCAGCAATAGATGTAAACCTCTCATACTAAAGGTAGATCAATCCAACAATCATTCCCACAACAAATGGAATATGACCAAAGCCATAAAACATTTTATGTATCTCTCCAAATAAGTCCTCAAAACTAGAACCATAGCTCAAGACCAAAATAAGAGCACAAGAGAAATCCATAAACCAAGCATCTTCTTCTTAACAAGTCTTTTGAATGTTTATATTCAAGACTAAATCATATGAGAAGACAAGATACAAAATAAAGAATGCATCTGATAATCAGGTGGGAAATACCTCTCAAATCATTCACTTCCCGAGTAGACCAAGTGTGGGATATAATATTTTCCTATGCACACAACACCAAGAAATGGTAATCTTCTCTTCATGTCCATAATGGATTTAATCTTCTCTTCAGGTCCATAATGGATTCACATCCATAACTAGGTTAGGCTCCTCAGTCTTTCTACTAAAATCCTCACCAAAGAGTAACCATATCAACATGTGATCCCATAAATAAGAGATCTCTTAACCTCACCAAGTCTCTCTAGTATCCATGAGCATCTACCAATCAATCCATGCCAACTTCAAATACAACCCTACAAATCATGAAGCTCCAAGCAAATGATTAATACTCAAAATCAAACAGAACAAACAATACCATTGCCAAAGTTCCAACTATAGAAACAAGAACATATCATGGCATCATGATCTAACATCCCCTCTTAGGAGATCACATGAAAATAACCATCCATCATCAAATGATGAAGCAACATCATTGACAAAGTTCCCACTAAACTATGTAACCAAGCTCTCCAGACATCATGATAACCATCTCCTAATTGAAGATCCTTCATGGCCCCAACATAATCAAAGAACTCAACACCATGAGCTCCCAAAAGGTAAGGTACAACCACAATCTCCAAACCAAGAAGATACAAATGTCATGTTGCATATATTGTCATTGATGTTAAAAGAGTGGTATCGTGGAAGGTTGCATATGATGCAATCTATGTGATGATCAAAAGTGTTGTGAAGTTGTGGTTTTATCATGTTGATGAAGAATGAGGCAATTGTGATTTATAATGTTGAGAATGAAGAATGAGGTAATTGTGATTTATAATGTTGAGAATGATTGCATTCTCTGTCTCTTGATGTAAAGCATTGCATAAATTATGAAAGAAAGCATGAAATGTTTTCATATAGATAGTGGCTCATAAATTTATACTGAAGAAGCTCAAGAGAATGCTTTGCATTCCTCTGCATGTAAATATATGGCCTTACAATTTGGATGTTAGACATAGGAAAATGTAAAGTATGCATATTCCTATTTTTAGAACTTAGAAGTTACCACAGAAGTTTCCAGAGCTAGCAGAGTGAGGATTGTGTTGTTGCAATCAAGAAGGTTTTAAGGAATGCTCTGCATCTCTCCGCTTTTGAACATGTAGTCTTACAGTTTGGAGTATGAGCTCAAATTATCTATTTGTTTTCTCATTTCAAGTTTTAGGTGTTGTGGTGTACCACAAGTCAAGTTCTCAATGTTCTATCTCAAGACTATGTTTTTTGGGTTTGCAAGAGATGTTGGGGTCAGTGTCTGTTTTCTTGCACCATCAAAAAGTAGCATGAATTTGTAAAAAGAATGCATGTGAATGTTTTTGGTTATAGGACATAATAACCCGACCAAAATAACCCGGTCACAATAACCCAGGGACAAAATAACCTAGGGTCATAATAACCCATGGACGGAATAACCCATGGTCAAAATAGCCCATGGACAAAATAGCCCATGGTCATTTTAGATCGAGCTAGTAAACCAATTGAATATACAATTACCAATAGAGGGGAAAAGTTTATTTTTCATGGCAATAATGATGAGAATCATTTTTTAATATTCTAGTTTACTAGCTTGATCTAAAATGACCATGGGTTATTCTGTCCATGGGTTATTATGACCCTGGGTTATTTTGTCCTTGGGTTATTTTGGCCGAGTTATTTTGTCCAGGGTTATTTTGGCCAGGTTATTATGTCATGATACTAATGTTTTTGAATAGAATATAAAGTTTGTAAGGTGATCCACATGATGTTGTTTGATCTCTCTGATATCGCCTTTGGTATGGAGCTAATGTGTGGAAGGATAAGTGTTTGCTAGGCTGACTTGGTATATTGGGGTGTTTGTGCCAACTTTTTGTTATGTGCGCCAACGTGGGAATGTGTGCTAAGGTAAAATAGGTCTTTCATATGTCTTGACTTAGATCACATTTGATTCCCTTTTCCAATATATGTTTGGAAGCTGACTTATTAATGGTCGTTGCACGTTTCATTTTGGCCGACAAGGAGAAACTTTTTTAAGCTTGTGGAGGATATAAATGGAATATCATGTTTGTTGCAAAATGTATGAGTGAGTATGAGTGAATATTCAAGTGTATATATGAGGCATATTGAAGGCAGTGAGTTGAAGGCAACTGTATTGTGTGAGTGAGGAAGTATGTTGAAAGCAGTAAGCCGAAGGCAATAGAGGTTATTAAGTAGTGTGTCGAAAGCAGTGAGCTAAAGACAACAAAGCAGAGGTGTTGAAGATCAAGTTTGTGCTAGAATCAATGAGCTAAAGGGAACATAGATTGTTGAGTAGAGTTGTTGTTGCAGTATGAGGAATAAAATAAGAAATTATGAACAAATAAGCTATGGCGGAGAAACAATGGCGATAGGGGTTTCGAAGGCATGGCAACTTGCAGTATGGCGAGGGACAACAGGCAAGATGGCCTTTCAATAAAAGAACTGGACAGAGCAACACTCGACCCAGAAGGGCTGACCCAAATAGGGCTTGGCAAGCTCCAGAGAAGCACCACAATAAAACTAGAGGCATGGATAAGGGCAGAACGAGAGCGGGATCTCAACGTCAGAGGGGTGAACGCTTTAGGTTGTGGTATTTACCTAAATGAATAGATTTTCAGAATATAGCGGATAAGTTTTGGCATCCAAAACAACAAGCGAAGAAAGTCGGCCCTAGCCAGGTAATTCCAAGTATATCTTATGCAACTATGAACAGTTTGCTTTTGGAAAACAGTGAATGGAAGGATTTAGTGAGTTTTTTAAGAGCTAGGGCTTTTTTCCTAAAATGGGATGGGAAGTGGCCGGGTTATTCTAAGCTTAGGTCTTGGTGTGATAAACACTGGGGCCATGAATGTGAACTCAAAACCCTCGAGAATGGATTCTCTCTAGTCATATGCAAAACCACGCTGGATAAGGAATGGATTATTAAAAGTGGCCCATTTGTAATGGAAGGGTTAGGGTTTCACATTAAGGATTGGACCCCAAATTTCAACCCAAATGACACAATGGTGGAAGACATTCCTGTATGGATTAGGTTAAAAAATCTCCCACATGAATATAGAGATCAAGAAACCCTCAGTATGATTGGTAGAAGATTTGGAACTTTTGTGAAATCAGAGGAGGTTGTGGACAAAATAGATTTTAGCATTTTCCCCAGAATTTGTGTTTTAAGACAAGGGATTCATTCTCTACCAGAAAGGCTAGAACTCAAATCGGGAGAAGGGATATGGGTTCAAAAGTTAGAAATAGAGGATGCATATTTTGAATGCTTAAGGTGCATTGGGAAATCAAGTTCCAAAGATGAACTTATCTCTTCAGAGAAGGGAAAGGGTTCCTACCAAAACAATCTAACTGAGGTAATAGTAAACTTGTCGGAGGAAGTGCAAAAGGAGTATTCCAGCTACACTCAAGAATGGGCTACTCAATTTCGAAATGAAACTCAGGAAGTAAGAGTTTCAGATGATGGGTGGGGGACTATAAACCAGCAGGAAATTGACTATATTTTTAAAAATGCCTATGAGAATGAAAGCCAAGTAGGGGAAGAATTTTTTTTTGCCAGAAGTGCATCACCCATTTCCACTCCTGGTGAAACAGTGAGGGGTGAGATGAGTAGTCAAGGTGGGCAGCAGATAGGTTTGGATGACATAAGGAGTGAATTTGAGGGTGGTTTAGATGAACTGAAATCACCACAGAAAGTTTGGAACCAAGTAGGAGAACAAATATCTCAATTGGGAGAGGAAACATGGTTTCAGATCCAAAAATGGCCAAATCAGATTCAGAACCCTGATACTCAAAATAGGGCAGAAAAACCTGATGAACTGTGGAGCCGAGATGCTCATTTGAACAGTGACATTGTGGAAAACACTGAACCCTTTGATAAATTGGTTAATTGTGAGTCCCCAGGGGAAGAAACCACTATCAAGGATATACCCATCTCCCCCATAAGAAACCTTGACAATGCTTTTGACAGAGTTCAAGATAGCGGGGGAAATATGAAAGATTCAACAACAGATTCAGAATCAGATGAAGATTAGGGTGAAGAGGATATACTTGGTCTTTAGGACAGTCTTAGAATAATGGAGAAACGAACCATTAACCAATCCTTAGCCTTAAACAATAAAGTGAAGATTGGTGAGAAGAATAGAAGATGACCAAAAACTAACAAGATGAGACTTGAGATAGCTAGAAATGCAGCGGGACAAAGCAAACTTAGATCGGGAAAAGGCTATGCCTTTTCTCGACAGTCATGAAAATCCTTTCATGGAATGTCAGGGGATGCAATGCCCCTGACAAGATTCGTTTGATCAAAAGACGCTTTGATCAAATGAGACCGGTTGTGGTATTACTGCAAGAAATGAAAATTAAGGATGTTGATGTGGATGCGTTTTCAAAATGCTTTGGACGGTGGCGGTGTTCTCTGCCAAGAGCACTGGGTGCTTCTAGTGGTTTAGTAATTCTTTAGAATGACTCTCTGGTGGATGTTCAAATCATCAGACATGAAAGATAGTGGCAGTGGTGTAAGGTGGACTCTAAACAATTAAGAGCTAGCTTTTGGATTCTCAACATTTATGGCCCTAACAAATCAGCCCAGAAGAAGATCCTTTGGAAAGAGCTTTTGGACATTTTGAGTGAGGAGGGAAGCATGTTTCTTCTTGGTGGGGACTTCAATGCGATAATGAGACCCTTTGATAAGTTTGGGGTTTATGCTGGTCGGGAAAGAGTCAACAGGACTTTTGTGACTTTGCAATGAACAATGGTTTGATTGAATTACCCTTTGGAAAAGGGGAATTCACATGGAAAAACAAGCGTGGTGGCTTTCTAAATATAGTAGAAAAACTAGATATGTTTTTTCCAGCTGGAAATTGGGTTGAGCACCGTTGGCAATGCGAAGCAGAGATTCTCCCCATAATGGGTTTTGATCAGTACCCGATAAGTTTAAGGCTTCAAGACAAGGCAACTCTAGACATATGTCCCTTTAAATTTGAAACAATGTGGTTTAGGGTTGACAATTTTGAAGAGTTGGTAAAAAGTTGATGGAATAATGCCCCAATAAGATCTGGAAACAAAGCTTGTATCTTCTTCAAAAAGCTACAATTTTTGAAAGGACAGCTAAAATTGTGGAACCGGGAGTCTTTTAAGAACATTTTTGTGGAGAAATTAAGACTGGAAGAGAGGTTAAATGCTTTTCACTCTAGGATAATCGAGAATGGGATGAATGAAGAAGATTTTATTCAAGAAAAATAACTTAATAAAGCTTATTTTGAAACACTAGCAAGGGAGGAATTGTTTTGGAGACAAAAGTCCAGAGAGACCTGGTTGAAAGCTGAAGACAAGAATTCCAAGTTTTTTCATAATTCAGTTAAAGTTCGTAGGTCTAATAGCAGGATTTTGTCAATAAAGGATAACAGTGAAATTCTGCAGGATGCTACTCAAATCAATAGGGAGGCGGTGAGATTTTTTACTGAAAGCTTCACTATACAACCAGAAAGTCTGAATCAAAACTCTGGTTTATTGGATGTCATCCCAAATTGTATTTCAGAGGGCCAAAACAAGATGTTAATGGAGATGGTGTCATTAAAGGAGGTTAAAAGAGCTTTATTTGACTTGGGAGGTGACAAAGCTCCTGGCCCTGATGGCTTCCCTACAATTTTCTTTCAAAAACTTTGGGATATTTTTGCTCATGACTTATGGGAAGTTGTGGATGAGTCTAGAAGGGAAGGTTTCATCTTGAAAGACTTAAATAACACTTTCATTTACCTTATTCCAAAGCGTGGATCAATAAATTCTTTTGAGGATTTTCGACCCATATCCCTTTGTAATATAGTTTATAAGGTAATCTCCAAAGTAATGGAAAACAGATTGAAATTGGTTCTAGATTCAATGATCTCAACTGAGTAGAGTGGCTTCTCGCCAAATAGATCTATTTTCGAAGGTGTAATAGTGGCTCATGAAACTATCCACTCAGTCAGGGTGGTGAAAGTGGAAAAAATGATGGTTAAACTAAACATTAAGAGAGCTTATGATGAAGTGGACATAAAAAATTTGCTGGAAGTTTTGGAGCATTTTGGTTTTAGTAAAGAATGGTTGAAATGGGTTGAAGGTTGTATAAGTACTCCTCGCTTCTCAGTATTAGTTAATGGGAGCCCACAAGGATTTTTGAATCTACGAAGGGGACTAGACAAGGAGACCCCATATCACCTTTTCTTTTCATCATTCTGGTTGAGGTGCTTGGTAGGCTTATTTCCCAGAAGTGCAGGGATGGGCAGTGGAAGGGGATCAAAGTTGTTGATGGGATTGCACCAATATCACATCTACAGTTTGCAGATGATACTTTTCTGATGGAGGATTCTACTTTGACTGAGGCTTGAGCTATGAAGAGCACGCTTGATAAATACGGCTTGGCCTCAGGCCAATGTATCAATTGTTGTAAGTCGGAAATATTTTTCTTTAACACTCCTAAACAAAGACAAAAGGATATTTGTAGAATCCTGGATATGAGGGCTGGCAAACTTCCAAGTAAGTTTTTGGGAATTCCTCTTTTTGGGGGAGCAAACAAAACAAATATCTGGAAAGACCTGGTTAACTCTTGTCTCAAGCGAATGGATGGCTAGAAAAGCAAATGGTTAACTTCAGCAGGAAGAATTCTTATGCTAAAAACTGTGATATCTGCAATCCCAATTTTTTCAATGATGTGTCTAAAGATACCTAAGAAAGTAATAAATATAATTGGATAGCGAATGAGGAAGTTTTTTTGGAATGGGGCTAGTGAGGATGACAAAATCCCCTTATTGGCATGGGATAAAATTTGCAAAGCCAAATATAAGGGAGGTGCTGGTTTGAGAAACTGACAATTACTAAATGAGGCTCTGGGGGCTAAACTGGTGTGGAGTATGTATGCCAATCCAACTTTATTATGGGTAAAAGTTTTAAAAGCAAAGTATCTGGATTCAAATGAGGAGCATTGAATTTCCACAATCTGCAACCCTCTTAAAGGGTCTACAATTTGGAATTTCATAGTCTCATGTAGGCCAGTGATAGTTAATCATCTCTCATGGCAGATTGGAAATGGTCTTAAGGAAAAATTTTGGGATGATTCCTGGAATGGAATGTCAAATTTGAATGAGGAGCCTAAAATGATGCTTCTCAAAAATTATTTCTCCCAGAGGTGGGGGACCAAGGTTAGAGACTACTTGAGCTCGAAAGTGGGCCCTTTGGGACAGGAATGGGGTTGGAAAGAGGTACCAAAGGAGGATTTGACCCCTTAGCAGATTCTGCAAATGCAAAAGATTTTTAATGATCGGAGAATTCAAATTTCAGGAAATGAGGATAAGATAATTTGGTGTGGTTCATCCTTTGGCTGCTACTCGGTGAAGATTGGGTACCAATTATTGGATTCTGAGGAGCGAGAGAACTTCTGGGCAAAAGATTTGTGCTGGAATAAGGATCGTTTACCCAAAGCAGGAACCTTTGCATGGTTAGCTATAAAGGGTTGAATTCTTATTGGGGAAAGAAGAAAATTCCTGGGATTTGCAGGACCCTCGAAGTGTGTTATGTGTGATAAGGTAGAGGAATCGGTTGACCACTTGTTATTTCAATGTGAAGTGGCAGGGAATTGTTGGGGGCATGTTAGAAGGAAGTTAAATTGGCAGAGTCCCCTCCCGTGGACTCTTAAAGAAATGTTTGAAAGTTGGCCTGGGAAGTCAAATAAAACACTGTTGTCTAGTATATGGATCTGCTTGCCCTCGTTGATAATTTGGGAGCTATGGAAAGAGAGGAATCGTAGAATTTTTATGGATAAACACAAAACCCCAACTAGGCTGATTAGAAGAATTGATCATAGCATAGAAGAAGTAGTGAGTAGTGTAGCCTCACAGTCATAGAATTGGCGGAATCCTTTCTCTTTTGAGGACACTTTAGTGCAACGAGCATCGCCCAGAATTCGTTTGAGAGCAGTGACAGGAAAGATTAAGAAATCTACTAGAGATTTAGGATAATCGAAGGTGGTGTGGAAAAATCCTAAGGAGGGCTGGTACAAGGTGAACTTTGATGGGGCTGCTTGTGGTAACATTGGCCCGTTTGGCGTTGGGGCAATAGTCAAGGATCATTTGGGTAACACCATTGCAATTGCAACAAGGAAATTGGCATCAGGAACTAACAATGTGGTTGGGGCTAATGCGGCCCTACTGGCGGTTAAACTTGCAAAAAGGTTTGGTGTTAAGAAGCTACAGCTGGAAGGTGATTTCCTAATAATCATTCAAGTGATAGTTGATTCAGGTGTGAAAGCATGACACCTTCAAAACATTATTAAAGAGATTTTAGGAGAACTGGAAACTTTTGAAAATTTCAATATTACCCATACAAGGAGGGAAGGAAATAAAGAAGCAGATGTCTTGTCCAAGTGGGCAATTTCATTTAAGGAGGAGGCAGAACTAGTAATTGAGGATCTTATAAATTTCTAATTCATTGAAGGCGGAACGACTAGTTTTTTGATGTTATAAGTGTGTGGTGTTTGTAATGAATAGGAAGTCACATTAAGTAAGAAAAATGTCGTTTCAAGAAAGGGAAAGGACACAACTAGGGGGTACTTACAAGATGAGTTGGTGACACATCGAATGGTGTGTGATCAGATTCGGACTTGACATGCAAGATCCGTGAAAAGATGATTATCCTAGGGGACACGTGAGAAAAGGTGAAGTCATCAACCACGATTAAGGGATAGGCTGGGCTGGAAGGTGGCGGCGTAGGAGATGAAACTTAAACGATGCTTACTTAGGATGGGAATACAGAAGCATTAATGGCGAGAGACTATAGCTTTAAAGCCATGAGAAGCAATAAGCAACCCAAGTTGTTAGAGTTTTTTATCTGTGGGAAAGGTGTGAGCATAATCTGGTAAAAATGGAAGCAATGTGGGGTTTTTCAAAAAATTTGCAGCAAAAAGCGTTCTTTGGACAACCTACTGTGAAAAGGTTGAAGCAACTATTGAAGGTGATGAATGACGAGGTGGTGAATGTAGTCCTAGAGACATTGGGACTGCATTTTTGGGAGGCTATGCATAGAGGATGCCAAAATGTAGATATTGCATCCATGATCTTTGCATGGGCAATGGAGATTGGAGAAGACCCGAAAGAGATCAAACGAGTGATGCTCACTCTGTTTCAGGAGGAACTCTTAGGCAAACTGGCATCTTTCCTCAAATGGGCAGTGCCTGGGGTCGATTTTGATGTTTCAGAAGGAATTGAGGATGTGGATGAAGCGACGGAGGAAGGGTTGATTCTGTTTATCAGGTGGCGAAGATCGACGGATAGAGAGACATACAAACTGAATGTGTTAATAGCATGGGAAAACCTAAAAGTGGAGCTGCGAAGAGAAGAAGTAAATCGTTGAGAGGAGGCAATAAGCATCCCTGACCTATACCCAAAGAAGAAACGATCAATGTGAAAAGGAGGTGGCCAAGGTGCAAGGCTAGCATGCTAGAAGAAATAAGAAAAGAGGTGTAAGGAAGCATTTTTTATTTTTTTTGGGACTGGTTTTTTTGAAGTTCCATATAGCTATGGCTTTGAAGGAAAGACGACAGCGAGAAGGAAGTTGCAGCAAAACTAAGGACGGCGGGCCAAGGAAGAAGGGCTGAAGGACATGGAAGGAATTTTGTGTGGTAAAAACAACCCAGCAGACACGACGCGAGCTTAAACCCAGGAGGATTACCTGGTGAAAGTGCACAGAGTGCAAAAAGCAGAAAATTAGGGTTATAGGATTATAGTAGGCTAGATGCTTTTAGGAGGGAGTTTGTTTTTGATCTCCTAATTTCATCCAGCGGAATCTATGGAGATGATGTATGCTTTAAGCTTTTATATATGTAATACTTTTTGATATCAATAAAAATAACTTGTTACCTATCAAAAAAAAAAGAGTTGTTGTTGCAGTGGTGATTGATCAGCAGAATTATGTCAAGTTTGTTGTACAGAGGTTGTAGCCTCTTTCTATAAATGTTGTGAACTGTGATTTAGGGAGTTGTAGCTTCTTTGGGTTGCATCCCATAAAACTCCTTGTAATACATTTTTATTTTTGGGGCTAGATTTGGATAGTAGCTCCAAGCAACTTGCTCATAGTGGTTTTTCTCTTCTAGGTTTTTCCATGTAAATCCGTTGTTATGGTTGTGTGCTTATGCATTTGAGTTGCATTTGATATTTTATCTAGTTAAGGTAGTAAGAAGTTTTGTTTGATAAATTTGAATTAAATAAATTTTTGGGATATACTTATTCACCTCCCCTCTCAGTATATCATTGTGTTCTAACATGCCACACAACCTTTGTCAATAGAACCAAACATATCATTAAACTCTCACTGCAATATAGGGGCAGAATCCAAGAGCTCCTTATGACACCAACAATCATTACAAAAGACCACCCATCTTCTAATCAAAGATTATCCATGGCTCACCACACACTGTAACAACAATAATAGCTTAGAACCAAAATCTTGAAACAAAGAAGATATAACACATTATGTAACTACATAAAGCTCCCACTAAAAGTAATACTGAGTTATACATGACATCATGACCAACATCATTTTCAACACTCTATTAAAAGTGAACAGAGCTTCTCATGCACCATAAACAACTGTTATAGATTCAAATGAATAACTATATCAGGTACTCCCAATAACCATCTCTCACTACAATAAGCATACCAATGTAATAATGGTGACCAAGAATATGGCCTACTATCATAGGGAAAAATATGGGTTAGTTGCAAAAGCATTATAAGAAGGGTTAGAACACAAAACACTAAGAACCCGTCAAAGATTAGTCATATAAGCCCATACTCAATGAAATTGGTTAGAAAATATCAAAAAGATTCAATTCAAAGCATGAAAACACATAATTTAAAGCAATTGAAATAAAAAGACAAGAAAAACTTTAATCCCATTGAGGGATTATGCTCCAAATGAATGTGGATAGCTCTATTAAGCATAAACAATGTTGCAAAAACTCAAGATTGATGAATGTGACTCACAATTGATGCTCAATTTGCTCAAAACAATGAATTTCTCAAGCACATGAAGATTGAACGATTTTTGAAGATGAGATGACTTGTTTTATTGATTTGTAGATATCATATCAATGGTTTAGATTCAATCTCAAGATCGACGATCAAGAGGAAATCAAGGATATCAAAGAAGATTAATGGATGAAATTGAAAGAGAGCCCAAAATATTTCTATTTTATGAAAAATTGGTTAAAGATATTTTGGAGGGAAAATATCTATTCAAATTTGAATTATGGAATATTCCTTTTGGGGGAATATGCCATTTAGGTATTTTGGAGAGAAAAGATATTTTAAAAAGAGGATATTCTCTTTTGAAAAAATAATATTCTTTGTGCAAGTTGGAGGAAAATAGGGAATTAAATAATTAAGAAAATTATTTCATTGTGAGGATGAGAAGAAATTAGGATTTTTAATTAAACAATTAGAAATTAATTAATCATGATGGGAGGTGAACAATTGAATTTAATTAAATAATTCAAAATTATTCAATTAAGGAGAAATTAGTAAGAAATGATGAAAAATGACGAATTAATCAAATAACATTAATTATTCAATTAATAGACAAAAAAGATGAATTTAATCAAATAATCAAGAATTATTTAATTAAATAAAGGAATTAGGTGATAATGAAGAAAATGATGTTAAAAGGCAAAACTGGGGAGAGCATTGATTGAGGTAGGTTGGGCACTTAGGGTTTCGTGCAGGAGAGGCTTCCTACGTAGGTGTCAGGTGGGGAAGGCTAGGCCCTCCCCCACATAGGTACTTGGATGTGCATACCCTCACACACTTATATTTTACCCGCGTTTATTGCCTTCTTGTTTGCATTGTGTGTGAAAAGGTTTTTTTGTTCATGCTTATATGTTTATTTTGTTTAAGTGCTTTCTGCCTTAATTTCTTTCTCTCGCCTATGTGGTTGAGTAAGCCTCGGCCTCTCGTGCATTAATGGAGGGGGGTAAAGACCCCCCAGACCCTAATGCAAGTGGGGTTAATTCCTCTCTACCCTCGAATAATGTGGAAAAATCCTTTAAGGAAATTATCTCTCGTAACGGGGTCTCAATTCTAGTAGGCGCTAAGTTTCTAACTGAATCTTGTAGCAAGGAAAGTGGTCCTAATAGAAATGTGTCAATGCAAGGTAAGCACCCTTCTACACCCCTAAATTGCAAGCTCACTTCAAATGCAGATATGACAAAGGTTGTCACTAATGAAAGATCTAGGCTTAAAGAAACAACTATCTTTTTGGTTGTTGTAGATTTGAACAAAGTTCTTGCAAGAAAGTTTATTGATTCATGGTTTTCTAATGTTTGAGAAAATAAATTTGAAATTTATGTAAGTTTTTATAGAATGTTGCAATGTGGATTATTTGCTATTTTCTTTAAATTCCATTCTATGCAATAAAAGGCACTCTCAAAGGCCTCCTGGAATATAGGGAGCTACGGTTTTAGGGCCTTGGCTTGGTCCCCAACAATCATAGCCAAAGAAATTCTAGCCATGTCTTGCCCTAGGTGGCTTATGGTAAAAAACATTCTCCTTGAATATTGGAGAATCATCCCACATTTGTTTGCTCCATTTTGGAGTGTCATGAGGTTGGATGAAGCCAAAGTGACCCTCCTGCATCTTGATGTGCAGGCACTGGTGTCACTGGAACTAGGGGTTGAAATCCTAGAGAGCATTGAAGTTGAGGATGAAGTAAAACCTTTTGTTTGCTAGTTAGAAATCCTAGAAGGTATCAATTCTTGCTACCTCTATTGAAAAGAGGGTCATATCAGGAAGGATTGTCCCATAATCCAAAGAAATCAAGCGAAAAGGAAACTTAAGGACCACCCTAGTGCAAACTCTAACTCAGATTCATCCACTGAGAACCCCAATGTGAACTCTAAAGTAATTAACCATGGGGATATCCCCATTTCAAACCTTAGGGAAGAGTCACTTATAGTTGGGTCGTGGATGGTTACATAAGCTAGCCCCATCCCCTTGGCCAACTTTTACACCTTGTTAAACCCCTGCATTCACAAGGTGAAGCTAATCGCGACTTAGTCCTTTTTGCGTGTCTAACTGATAACGACCATGCTGCCAATAGTGATTCTAGGCAATCAAAGGCTCAAGAGGAAAACATAGGGATGAAGGTAACAACCTTTGTATCTAGCCCCCAATGCTCCACATAAGCAAGTTGTGGGTAGCCCCCGCTCAAAAACTCCTTTGAGGTACTCTCGGAGGAAGGTGCATTGGTGAATTTTGATTGTGTGAAGGACTTAAGTTTTGATTCCTTCAGGGGGTCATTCAAACACTTAAGTTCCTTACTCACCCCAAAAATTACGAGGAACCAAGTTCTAATGGAAAAATTAAACGCACAACAGTTAGTTATGCAGGATATTAAAACAATAATTGAGAAAGAATTGCTAAGAAAAGAGTGGGACGAGATACCACCAACCCATGAAACTTAAATATACCTGTACAAAAAAGATGGCCACCAATTCAAATTGTTAAAAAATAGTCAGGGCACTGACATGGCCAAAACTACTAGTGTGGTCAAGGGTGACAGGGTGGCCTCCATGACGGAGGACTTGGTGGCCGCCATAGAAGAAAAGCACCTCAATGAAACTAAATATGAAATGCTAAGAACTGGTGAGTGTATTAGTGTGGGAGGGTCTTCAACTCCTTAAGGTGACACCCTGAGACCTCCCAATCAAGCTAGAAAATCTTCTCTCAAGAAAAACACTAGGATTGAGGTTGCAAAAAATCCATCTTTACAATGTACTAAAAGCTCTATTCATGCTTTTGTAGTATGGTTGGTGTTACCCATTGAAACATAGAAAAATAGGTGAGTGATGGGGTTGAACCAATTAGGGATCTATTTCTCTTTTATTTCACTAGGAAATGAGATCCACACAATGAAATGATTTACAACCCTTAGGTGAATCAAGTCAAAGTTTGAATCTACTTATTTCCTTTTTTTGCAAGGAGGAGGGTCCTAATTAAACAACACTTCGGGGAGAAAAACTAAAAATAGAAAACTAACTCCAAAATGAAATCTACAACTTGGGTCTTGAAGATTAAACTCAAAATAAGTAGAACCAAAAATAAGATCACAGATCGGAGAAGGGTAAGATGATGTGTGCCAGTCACCAAAAGTTAGTTTTTGAAGTTGATCTGGGACTCATTCACCCAGGGGCAAATGGGTCTTGAGTTAGGGTTTGTCTTCAACTTTCAAGAGTCTCTGCCACTAATTTGAATCTCTCAATTTTCCCAAGTTTCAGGTTCAGAGAGCCGAAAATAAATTTTATAATTGATTTTTCGTGAGATGACAACTTATAGGACAAATTCTTCAATTTTTCTCTTCAATAGATCTTCAAGATTTTTTCCACCTAAATCTACAAACACAAATCAAGAGGGAAAAGTATTTTGTTTTTGGTGAATGGGGATTTGCCTTGGTAATTAAACCTTGAAATGAAACAAAATAGCATGAAAGGAATGATGAATGAACAACTCAATGTCACAAATCACCAAACCCTTTGATAAACCTTGGGGTGTAGATTTCCAACTTGCATGAAATGTCTTCAATGGATGTGGATCTTGGACTTTGAATCTTGATTTGAAACAATGCTTTGAATGCTTGAACGAATCATTAAACCTACATCACCATATTAGCTCCAATACATGCATGATGCAAGAAGACTTGTGTCATGACAATTGGATCTTGATTGCTGCAATAATTTTCAATAAATATGCCTTTGAATGCCTTGAATGTCTCTTGAATTTCTCTTGGATCTTGAAAATTGTTAGGTGAAACATAGTGAAATAACCTTATATTTATAGGTATGCAACATTAATTTCCCAAAATTCAAATAACACAAGCTGACATGTGAATATAGATTTGAATATGCTAAAATACCGCCAAAAACATAATTTAAATTTAGGTCCTAGGTCCAAGTGAGGACCCATTTGTCCATGGGTGAATGGGTCCTATGTCACTCACCTAAGACACACATTGCTCAATGAGAAGTGTTATGTTAAGGAATTAATGAATGTTAGGTTTCCTCTTTGTAAAATGTAATAAATTAGGATTGGATTTGAATTAAAGGGGGCAATCAAGGAAAATTAAGCTCAATTAATTAAGGGATCCCTAAATAAGTGTGAAAGTGTAAAAGGGTTCACTTTACAACACTAAAAGTAAGGCACAATTAAGTTCATTTTAATTAATAGGGCCCTAAACTCAATGTGAATATGTAAAATACATATTACAACACTAAATTAAGGTGTAATTAAGTTCATTTTCATATTAATTCCAAATTAAGTGTGAAAATGTAAAGGGATACATTTTTCTACACTACACCCATTTAGAAGGGTGTAGACCATGTCACTAAAAACCCCAACACTCTTAAAGGAAAAGAATCTACGTGTGGGGCTGAAAGAAACGTTGAAGAGCAATCTAAAGTCATAGAATATAACAAGCAAGATAATATCATGACTGAGCAGACTGATAAGGCCTATAAACCCAAAGTAGGTCCTAGAGGCTGAGGAAGAATAGTATGTCCATCCCTATGGCAAAAAACATACAATTGTCAAAAAAGAAAAGGGAAAAAACAAGTATAATAATTCAAACCCCTAATGCAAAAAGAACAGAGGTTGAGGAAAGATTGCCCAAATTTTTTGAACAGTTTAAGCAAGATCTAGAGGTAGCCCCTATGAACATGGAGGATGAAGCTTAACTGCATTTCATGGAATGATAGGGGATTGGAGTTCCCTGATAAGAAATATATTGTAATGAGGTTTTTAAACTTGGAAAAGCAAAAAGGCGTTGTGCTCCTACAAGAAACAAGAGCAGTGGGGTTCACACTTGAAATAAACCTAAAATTTATTTGGAAGGACTCCTTCTTTACCACTAAGAATGAAAAAGGAAACGTGGCACTATCATTCTCCTTTCCAGTAGGTGGTGCCAGTTTGTCACTAACTAAGGCACCTCTCCCTATAACAGGGGGGTATGGGTGACATTGGAAAAGGATGGTATTGCATTTGGACTATGCTCTATCTATGCCCCCAATGACCACAAGGAGAGAGCTATTATTTGGCAATGGCTTGCCAGACTTCCAAAAATCCCCTGGATATTGGGGGGAGATTTCAATATGGTTGAGCATCAAGAAGACAAGTTGGGGGATTGATAAGGCTTGGAAAGGAAACAAAAAGCATTTTTGGCTAAGGCTAAAAAGAAAGCTAAATCTAATGGACCCATTAGAATTGGGAAATAAGGACTTCAGTGGGGTGTTGTATACATGGTGCAACACTCAAAAAGGGGATAAAAGGATCTATTGTAGACTAGATAGGCTATATGTAAATAAGGATAATTTCAACTTCATCCCAAATGATGAGGGTCTCAAAGTTTGTGTTTATCCCTATACTATGTCTGACCATCACCCCATCAAAGCAAGAATTATCATAAATAGTTGTCAACCCCACACCAACCAAAGGAAGGGTGGGATCCTCCTCAACACTTGTTTATTAAAATATTAGGATTGTAAATATGTCATCTCATCCATTAGGGTTATTAATATATGGATACTAAAAAATGTTAGTGCAATGGAGAGGCGGAATCAAAATGTAGAGGCTTGGAAAAAATGTTTCAAACCATTGGAAAAAAGAAAGCCAAAGACAGTAGATGGGGGGAAAATAAACTCCAGAACTGTCTCCTAGATGTGGAGGCCAAAATTCAGGCTAACCCAACAAATGAAAGGTTGGGAGAGGAACTCACACTAACCAAGGATAAGCTTAGGAAGATCCAAAATTAGAAGATTCAAGGGTTGAAGGTGAGAACTAAGTTGAACCGAATCAACTGTGGTGATAGAGGGTCAAAAAATTTCTTCAATTATATCAGAGAAAAGAAACTCAAAGAGAAAATTGAGAAAATTTGGGATAATGATCGATTGGTCACTTCTCAAGAGGAAATCCTTAAGTAATTTCAAAAATATTTTTACCTCAGAGAAGGGTGCAAAAAAAATAGAAGGCTAGAGATTTCATTAAAGGGATTATTCCCAAAAAGATCTTAGAGGAGGATGCAAACTAACTATTAGCAAGCCTAACCAAGGAAGAAATCAAGAAGGCTATACTCTCCTGAATGATGAAAAATCCCCTCATAGCTAGTGATGGGCTACCTGTAGAATTTTACAAAAAAATCTTGGAATGGGTGTGTGATGACCTACTGGAAGTCTACCTAGAGGCTCTAAATAGAGGCTCGCTAGGAAATAAGATCAACAAAGGCCCCATCAAGTTGTTGCCAAAAGGGGGAGATAAAACCCTAATAAAAAATTGGAGACCAATAACCCTGATGAATGTGTCTTGTAAAATACTAGCCAAGGTGATGGTATTAAGGCTAGTTAATATCCTACCTAAGTTCATCAATAACAGTCAAATTGACTTCGTTAAAGGTAGATGCATTTCGGAAAATCTGATAACAAGTTGGGAGGCTATGGAATGGGCTAGGTGCTCCAAGCAGAATGCAGTAATGCTTTTGCTAGACTTTGAAAAATTTTATGACATGGTTGAATTTCCCTTCTTAAGGAAAACACTTGAAGCCTTTGGGTTCCCCATGAAGTTTTGTAACATGGTGGACACTCTCCTGAAAGATGCAGTTGCGCAAGTTGATGTAAATGGCTTAAAATCTCACAAGAATTTGAGCTGGAGAGATCCATTAGACAAGGTTGTCCCCTAGCCTCAACACTTTTTATCATTACTTTGGATGCCCTTCACAACCTACTCAGAGAACAATCCAAATCCCTGTGAGTGAGGGGCATAAGGCTACTAGACCAAACTGAATTAATGAACATACAATTTATAGATGATATTGCATTTTTTATAGAGTTAGAGGAAAGGAATATGGAAGCACTAATGGGAAAACTTGAGCTCTTTTGCTAGACCTTTGGCACCAAAATCTCTATTGCAAAGTCCAACATTCTTGGCTGGGACTTGAGTCACCCTCAAAGTGGATGAAAAAATATGAGTTTCAATTGGGGGGACCTAGCAAATAGGTAAGGTATCTTGGAATACCTTTTTCAGTCAATCTTAACCTAAAAGAAATGTGGCTTTAGATAAGTAATAAGATTGAAAATAAGATAGAGAAGTTGAACATGCAATACCTATCCCTAGCTAGCAGAATGCAGGTTTGTCAAAAGGTCCTATCTTCCTACAACATATACTTTGCCTCAATTTGGATCTTTAGGAGTTATCAGGTAAATGAATTTTGGAAAAGAATAAGGAGCTTTCTTTAGTCCTATAGTAAAGGTCGGAAGAAAAAACATGTAGCAAGATGGGAGTGGTGCTGCGTGGAAAAAAGTCATGGGGGACTTGGCCTAAAGGACTTAAGGTTGCACAACATTGCTCTAGTGGAAAAAATGGGTTGCTAGGGCTATGGAGGGTAATGATCCATGGAAAGTGCTACTAAGAAACAACATTCAATTGGCCACCCCCAAACAGGCTAAAGCATGGAAAGGGTTGCTAGTGTGTGATATTCTCTTGAATAAATATCCTATGACTCTGACGGGTTCTACAAAGTTTAAGATTCCATGGAAGGCCTAAGAGATAATCAAACCAAAAGCCTTGTGCAAGGTAAATAATATCTCCTTAAACAAAGATCTTAGTTTCCACTCTAGTAGTTCCATGTGGTGGAGTTTGGTGCATAACAATAAGCCACTGGCCAAGTACTACAAGGTTGCTCTGCCGATAAATATAACCTTTTAGGCATCCAAACCTTTAAAGATATCCTAAATAATGGTCAAATCAAAAGTTGGGATAACCTTGTGAAGTGTAGAAAATTGTACTCCCTTCTTGGAGATAGTACAATTTTACTTAGTTTGGACCTATTTTAGTACCATTGCATTCTTGCCCTTTGAATCATCATTAATAAGTCCCTAAGACCCTTTATTACAGATCCCAAGGCTTATTTCAATTGAAATCCTGACAAATTCAACAAATAAATTCAATTTTCTAACACCCCAACGTTTTCTCAACCTGAAAAACCAGGGTGGGACCCATACACCACCTTGGGCGTATGAGTCCCATTTGGCCCCTTTTTAGGGTTTGCACAAGAAATTAAGGTTTTTAATTCAAAATTTTGGCAAATGTCAGCATTTGGGATCTAATAAATGGTAAATTAGATAGGATGCCTATAAAACTAAGGTTTTGAATCATTTCACCTAGAATTTTCAAGCAAGAGAGTCTCACCTAGATTTAGAGCTTTCAAAAGAGATTTTCAAGCATTCAAGAGCAAGGAGCAAGTAAAGTTGAAGTATTGGAGTAGCATAATAGTGTTTTTGCAGGTCTTCAATATCACTTTCATTTCAAGATCAAGCATTGTTAAGGATTGATGATGGATTCCTATGGAGGATCATGATGGATTCTAGGTTGGGGAGATGAAAGTAGTCATTGAACCAAGCCTAATGACTTGTTTCCTAAGTGATTCCATCTTCCATTTTCATTCTAATTTCTACCTAAAGGAAGGTACATGCATTCTTATGGCTTATTATAGTGATTAGAGGTCTCCCAAAGTGAGTCATCATCTTTATGTTTCATTCATGTATCCTATTCTAGCACATTAGAATAGGGCATATTGCACTCTAGATCTCTTAATATTAGATGCACTTAAGATTAGGACTTTCACACACATTTCCTTTCAAGATCTATTCTTTCTATCAAGGTTTAATTACTAAACTAGGGGTTTGACTAAGGCAAACCCCCCATAAGTAAATCAACACAACATTTTGTTTTGCATATTTTTAGCAGGTTTAGATCTGGAAGTGAAGTTTGAGAGACATAGGAAGGAAGAGTAGAGATAAGAGAATAGTTTAGATCCCACTTTTTTGAAAAAGAATGGGACTAAATCGCCACTTTGGGTGTATGAGTCCCTGTATAGCTCAGTTACCAATTTTTAGAGGATTCTGACTTGTCACTAAGAGATTCTAGATTCTGCCTAGAAACCCTAGACTAGGACTAAATTTCTGAGCCTGGCGTATGAGTCCTAGTACACATCAGGAACAACAATTTTTAGAGTTTTCAGGCCTTGTTTAGTCATCTCCTATCCTCCAGGTACTTTTTTGTATCTTTATGTTTAGTGATCTGATTTCATGCTCTTAAGTTTCTAAGGTTTAGTACATTAGAGTTTTCATTTCTTCTTTGAAGCTTCATTTTAATGGTGAACCCCCCTTTTTTAATCAAACCTAAGGAAACCCTCTTATCTTTCCTTCCCTCAATTGAGTCAGTTGGTTGAGGGATCTTGGTTTCCTAATGAACTAAGAGTGAAATAGGTCCTAAAACCCTAGTTCCGTCTCCCAAAAGGTGGAACCCTATTTCCATTGGTTCATTTTGGTGAACCTGACCTTTGGACACCTTATTTCTGATTTGGAGAACATTTCAGTCCTAAATCTAGGTTATCTTTGCATTAGATCTTGCATTAGTTAAATTGCATTTAGGGCTCCTAAATCTTGCATTAGTGGAAAAGTGCATATAGGTTGCATTTTTTCATCTTGCATCATTCAATTTCATTGGAAAACTGTACTTGCAAAAAGTCATTTGAACATACAATCTAGAAACCTTAACATAACCTCAAAATTTGCTGAATTTGGCTTAAAAACCCTAATTTGGGACTCATTCGCCGATCTGGATGATTTAGTCCCTGTATAGGTGGTTTTCTAGATTTCTAAGAATTTTATGTTGATTGTTTTTTGCTGTCTGAACCTTCTAAAAACCCTAATTGGGACTCATTCGCCCATCTAGGTAATTTAGTTCCATGTCAGACCTAAATCTACATTTTACAGCATTAAAAACATCATTTATGTGTTTCAGTTTGCTATTGTTAGATCTTTATTTTAGTTTGTTGAGTTTTTGTTTCATTCATTTCATTAGATCTAGCTTAATTTGGTTTCATTTAAAATACATGTTTTAATTGTGGAAATAATTAGGTTACTGCACTTTTGTTTTATTTATAGTATTAGTTCATAGTTTGAAAAGATTAGATTACATTTGGCATTCATTAGAAAATAAAACCAAAACAACTATAAACCGATGAACCTCTTAAAGAAAGCATAGTTATTTGAGCATGCCAAATCTCTTTTTCCAAGTTAGCCTATCCTTCAAGCCCTTTAGTAGTGATGACTTTGACATGTTAGATGAAGCCCTTGAGTATTTCATCTCACAAGGTCCATCCACTAAGGCTTGTTATAACAAACCAAAACAAAGAGAAGTTAATGTTGTTCAACCTCAACTCATCCTTTATCCACCATCAAACCAAAATCAAACTCAAATCAAACTCGTTCTCATCCTTGAACCACCTAAGAATAATGTTTTATAGCAATTGAGTTATAATACCATTACTCATACATATAACACTAGAACAATCCACAACCAAGACAAACAACTTCAACCTCCCTCCCTTTGCCTCAACCAATCTTGCCTAGTGCTCCTCATCTACCTTTGTATAGTGGGAAGGAGTATGATCTTGTTGAACAACTTAAGAATACTCGTGCAAAGATATCCCTATGGGATCTAGTTTAAAATTTACCTAGTTATCATACTATGCTTCGAACACCCTTTCAACAAGTTGTGGCTCCCTCTAGTGCAAACATAAGTGATGTAGCAACTCTAATTCAAGGAATGAATGCGTTTAATGTAGACATTACCTTTCATCAAAATGAGCTACCTCCCTTGGAAGTGAGAAATAAAAATGATGCCTTCATGATAATAGCTAAATTCAATAGAACATGAATAAAGAGTACCCTTGTTGACAATGGCTCGACTCTTAATGTGTGTACTGTAACCCTTTTGGATAAAATTGGCGTGGATAAATCAAGAATTGAACCTGATTCCTTATCAATTCGAGGATTTAACAATGTAGGAAAGAAACTGCTTGGTGTAATCACTTTGCCTATTACAGTTGGAAAGGCCTTGTTACAAACTCCTATCCACGTTATGCTTTATGATCTTTCATACAATCTTCTTTTAGGAAGACCTTGGATTCATGAGATGGATGTGGTGCCTTCGACTCTTCATCATATCATGAAGTATGTCTATAACAATAAAGTATATACCAAATTGAAATAGATCTCGAGCCCAAAAGTTTCTTACAAATTGAAAAAGGAACGACAAGTCCTCTAAACATATTAATCCCGACTTCAAAGATAAAACCTATGAAAGAAGAGAAATAAGAGACGGAAAAAGTGTCAAAGTTATTGGAAGATGATTGGGGTTCCTTAGAATTCACACCTTCGTTCATGGGAGAATACAAAATCACAACAAAAGAAACCAATAGTAATACCAATAGTAATGTCAATGCAAAATTCAGAAGACAACTCACAAACATCTACTTCATATCCTCTAGAAGAAAACACAAGCTATACAACAAATTTTGATGAGATAGACTATCAACAACCACTAAACCCTAAAGAAATGGAGGAACTTTATGGAAAAGGTTATGAGCTTATGAAACAATTTGGTTATAGTGGAAAAGGATGTGGAAGGAAAGAACGAGGCATCTGTGTTCCTATAGAACCTAATACATAAGAAAATAAAAGTGGTTTGGGATATTTTCCTTCTAAGATAATGCAAGCAACGAAAAGACCCTCACTAAACATCAATATCATCATGTATAACCCTAAGAAAACAACTCTCACTTTACAGAATTTTGAATTGATTGATACGACTTGTGAAGAATCATTGGAATACTTTGAAGATGATGAAGCCTTGATAGAAATGTTAGGAGTTTATGACAAGCCACTTACTCCTCTTAAAAATAAATGGGGTACATGCACTATGATTAGTGCTAAGCAAGAAGATGAAGAGAAGGAAAGTAATGAGAATGATAAGGACAATGAAGAATACAATCCTAAAATTTTGAAACAAACTGCACTTCCTTTGGGAGATACAATCAACATACTGATGGATATTACTAACAAGGAGAAAGTGATTAAAATAGGAAATTTCCTTGATGAAGATGAACAAGAGGACCATGAAACTTTACTTCATGACTTTCTTGAACTTTTTTCTTGGAATTATTTGGATATACTGGGAATTGATGCTAAGATAGTGACACACAACATATTCCTTGTAGAGGATGCTAAACCAATCAGACAAAAGATACAAAAGATGAATCCTAAGATAACCTTATTAGTTAAGGTTGAGATTGAGAAACTCCTCGAAGCTGGTTTTATACAACCTATTGATTATTCTCCTTGGATCTCAAAAATTGTTGTAGTCATAAAACCTGATAATCATATTAGGATGTGTATGCACTTTTGTGATTTGAATAAATCATCTTTAAAAGATGATTTTCCCCTTCCTAATATTGACATGATAGTAGATTCGATTGCAGGACATGCTTTGTTGTCATTCATGGATGGAGTTTCTAGATATAATCAAATTTTTATTAACCCTCAAGATCAATATAAAACAACATTTACTATAGCTTGGGGAACATTTTTTGGGGTAGTCATGCTTTTGGATTGAATAATGCAGGCACAACATATCAAAGAGCTATGAAATTGATATTTCATGATTACATACATAATATTTTGGAAGATTAGTTCGATGATAGTCTAGCCAAATCTTTAACTAGACAAGATAATGTGAATATGCTTCAAATAATATTTGAAAGAATTCAAAAATATAACATGAGATTGAACCTAAAAAAGTGTGTCTTTGGTGTAGATAGTGGAAAACGTTTAGGTTTTATCGTATCTCACAGAGGCATTAAGGTGGACATGAAGAAAATTGATGATATAGTTAACATGCCACCTCCTAGAAATATTTCTCAATTGCACACTTTACAAGGAAGAATTTAGGCTATCCATCATTTTATAGCATCCTTAGTGGACCAAACATTACCCTTTATGCAACTCCTTAAGAAAGAGGTCCAATATAATTGGAATGGGGATTGTAAATAGGATTTTGAGAGTTTGAAATATTATCCTGCTACTCCACCCATTTTACCACCCGCTATGCAATACAAATCATTTGTCCTTTATACAACAGTATTGGCCGATGCTCTTGTAGTGTTGTTGGCTCAATATGACGAAAGTGGTAAAGAACATCCTATTTATTACATTAGTTGAACTCTGATTGATTACAAGACATGATATACAAAAATAGAAAAATAATGTTTGGCTCTCATATTTGCTACTAGTAAATTGAGACATTAGTTACTGAATGCTTAAATCCATGTGAAGATGAAATTTGATCCTTTAAAACACCTTTTTTCTAAAACGAATTTATCAGGATGTTTAGCTAAGTGGGTTAAGTTGTTAACTAAGTTTGATCTTAAATTTGTCTCTCAAAATGCAATTAAAGGACAAGCCTTGACTAACCAATTATCTAATGCTCCCTCTCTTCTAGTGTTACCTAATATTGACTCATTCCTTGATGATAATGTGTTGACAATTGAAACTAATACATGGGAGTTATATTTTGATGGCTCTAAGTGTAGAACTGGCTTTGGCGCAGGGGTTATACTAATCTCGCCTGTAGGAAAGCCTATTCCCTTGTCTTACCGCTTGAACTTCCTATGCACAAACAACACAATAGAGTATGAAGCTTTAATTACCTGAAGACATGTTGCTTTAACTCTAAGAGCTCGAAGTATTAGGATATTTGGTGATTTAAAATTAGTCATTAAGCAAATAAATGGATCCTATCAAGAAAATCATGACAAATTATCAAAATATACTAATCTCACAATGACTCTCTTAGACATCTTTGACTCATATACCATTGATAACATCCCATGAAAAGATAATTGACATGCAGATGCAATGACAAGTGTGGCTGCCCTTATATCTCCTCAAGACCCTTCAAAAGATTTTGCATTCATTATCCATACAATTATGCAACCATCAATAGAAGATAAGGTCAAAGAAGTGTTATCAACCATCATGAAAAGCTCTAGTGAATTGTACACACCAATATTTAATTATTTGAAAGAGGGTACCTTTCCCAAGCTGACAACTAAGAATACTTGATCCGGCCTTCAAAAAATTGCTTCTAGATATATAATCCTTGCATACGTGTTGTATAGAAGGTTCTTTGATGATCTTTTATTTCGATGTCTTAAACAGTATGAAATCTCTATAACACTTGCAGAAGCTCATGCAAGTGCTTATGGAGGCTATTTTGGAGGAAGATCATTAGTTCAAAAGCTAATCTGCATAGGATACTATTGGAGACATATGGAACAAGATTGCTTTGAATATGTTAAGAAATGTCAAGAACATAGCAATTTGATTCATGCTCCTACTTCCGAGCTTCATGCCCAAGTTCCTATTTGGCCATTCTCGGTATGGGGTTTGGATCTTATTGGAAAAGTTTCACCACCCCCTTCAGCTGGACTTCCTTCCACTTTGGTTTCGGACAATGGGACACCATTTAAGAATAATGACATGAAGAAGTTCTTAGAAATGTTTAATATCCAACATCATTTTTCAACACCCTACTACCCACAATCTTATGGTCAAGTTGAGTCAAGTAATAAGACTCTTGAGAAAATCTAAAAAAAAATAGTAAGCAAACATAATAAGGATTGGCACACATAGTTGACATATGTGTTATGGGCTTATCGTACTAATATTAGAATAGCAACTATAAATACTCCTTATAACCTCGTTTATGTTACCGAGGCAATAATTCCCTTGGATTTAAAGATTCCTTCATTAAGAATTGCTCTTCAAGGACTTATTGATGATAATACTTATAAAGAACAACGCTTGCATCAACTTGAAATGCTTGATGAATAGCGCATCAACGCTCTTGAGCATCTCCAAGCTTACTCTAGATGAATGCGACATAGTTACAATGATCATGTCATCCCTCGTTCATTTAATGAAGGTGATTTGGTGTTATTTGAGAATCAACATAATGTTAATACCGCCCTGACTGAAAAAGGAAAATTCAGCCCTAATTGGTTAGGACCTTACATAATTGATGAAAGTTATGGGTTTGGAGCATACACGTTAACAAAAATGGATGGTACACCTCTTAAAGAACCTATGTCACGTACTGATTTTAATCAATTATTTAATTACAAATATAAATCTTGAGATTTGCATGTTTATGTTGGATGATTATATAAATTGAAATTAAAATTGAAATTGGAATTGAAATTGAAATTTAAATGAAAATGAAATGATTTTGAATTCATTATTATGAAATTCGGGGATTGTCATTGCTGATGAGAAATTGAGTGCAAGTGAACGCAGGAACAGGTGAACGAGAATGAAGGTGAGAACATTGTTCAGGTAGAGTCGTTTTAGCCATTAGACGTTAATGAGGATGATGGAATCTCACACACCACTTAGTTATTATTAATGTGTTTTCGTGATGATTATGTTTGGGAATTTTTAATAAGTTTGTCTGATTGATCAAATATATGTGAAAATGAATATGGTTGTTTTGAATGGAAAGATTGCTTATTTACAAAAAGATTAGCCAATTTGAGTATATTATGTAATTATGTGGAAAAAAAATTAAATCCTTTTGAAAACTAAAATAGTATATCTTCTATTTTTAGTTGAAATAGTAATTCTTTTTATTCTAAATTATGGGAATAAACTTTTAAATTGTGAAAATATAAATATTGAAGAATATCCATGAATTGAATTATATGTTTAAAGAAATAGATATTAAAATAAGTTATTTAAAACAAATTAGAAAACATAAATACGTTCAAAATTGAAATTCAAAACAAAGCAGTAGTTAACAAATTGAAAACAAATATCTTTCAATCAATTTGCATGCAATCAAAGATTAGGACTTGGAGTTCTGGAGATCAAAACATGAATTGTGGATCGAATTTAATGGAACTCCACCATTTGCATGAGATTGAGAGGGAGAGAAATCCATTTATGGAAGGCAGGAAAAAAACATATATTTTTCTTTATCTTTATGGGATTTCATATTTTTTTCCAATGCGCCAGGAGAGAGATAGTTTTAGATGTAGATTGAGTTTGCATACATCTTATCTCCATGCACGGCTAGAGAAGGAGAGGAGGATAAAATAGTTTAATTTTTTTAAATTTTTCATGAGAGACTACTTATCTCATGCGCCAGGGAAGAGAGAGACAACTTTAATTTTTATTTTGCATTCTTTGGTCTCCATCATACACGATTGGAAGAGGACATAGAGGTGATGCGCACAGGCTAGCAGGAGAGGAAGTCTAGAAATTGAGGAGTCACTTATCTTCCATGAGGTCAAGGAAGAAAGGAAGAGGGTAGTAGGGTAGAAAGGAGTGCAAGGGAGAGGGCATGTGATAGGAGAAGGGAAGGTGGATGCTGCCAAGAAAGTGAGTTTTTCTTGGAATTAACCTGAATTCTGTTCATCTCCCAAGCATGTGAGAAGAAGGAGCTAGCACGCAGCCAATGGAGAACATAAAGCTACTTCCATCATATGCAAGAACAACAAGAGACCAAGACAGAGGTAAGAACAACAATTTTCCCTCCATCTAATTCAAATAGAAAGAGAGAAAGGAAGGAACAGAGAACAACAGAAACAAAAGAGAATTTAGAACATAAAATTGACAAAAAAAGACACAAAAACTCATGTCCAGATTCAGGAAATTACCAAGTAGATTCAACAAAACAATATTCACCAAATTCACAGTCAATTCGTATTTGAGCTTAATTCTTTCTCTTTTAATCTTATATTTTAATTTGAACAGAAAACGAATTGTTGTTTTAATCAAATTTAGAAGAAAGATCTTACACCAAACTGTTGTTTTATGGAAAATCAAATAATAACTTAAACAAAAAATTGTTGAACAGCTTGAACAAAAAAATATCAGGAAACAATAGATTTATTTATTTTAGGAAATTCTGATTTAATATATATTAAAGATGTAAACAGAAAACATACTGTTTTAGATCTATTTAAATTTAGAAATGCTTCAAAAATCAAAATTGTCAGATATATAAAACTTTTAAAACAAAAAGAACAGAAAAGATAGTGAAATTATTCCAGAATTATATAGCTGAAAGATTCTTGTTTTAAATAAAAATACTTTTGTGTATTTAAAAATGCTTAAAAAGTAAGAGTTAAATTTGATAAATCTTTAGGAATGATTCTAAAATTGACTTAGAAACAAAATTAAATATGAGGTTTTTATGTTTTGAAAAGATAAGATTTTAGAGAAATATGAAAAACATAAAAGAAAAGGAAATAGAATTAAAAATATAAATTACTTTGAAAAGAAACGAATTAGAAAAGGATTATTTCGAAGTGAAGATAGATTATATGAGTAAATGAACCGAAAGAATGTTTGCTCATTTATTCTTGTTTAAATATGTACTTAGATACATACTTGAGATACACCTTCTTTTAATTAATTAATTAATTTTAAATATGAACTTAATGTTATTTGTGATTTAAATATGTGAAATTACTACAATAAAACCGTGTTTGTTTGAAAATAGAAGTGCAGTTCATGTGATTGGGAAAGATAATCTTTATTTTGAATGGAACCATGTATGCTTGATATGGAATGCGCATGACATGTGTTGGGAAAGATGATTAATTTATTTTGAATGGAACCATGCATGCTTGATAATTGAATGTGCATGTCATGTGTTTGGAAAGTTACCTTCTAGGACCGGTACCGAATATGGGTTTATAGAGAGTGTAGTTTTGCTTTTCCAAAACTACTATTATTTGTCATGCATGACATTTTACTTGGCCAAGTAACTTAAGGACCATTGAAATAGATGGAATATATATATAACTCTCTACCATATCCTAGTATCAAACTTGCTTGTTTCTTAAATGAATTAGAAAAATGAAAATGCTTGTGGATTTACTAGTTATACTAGGCACGCACCAGATTCCATCTTGCTTGTCAACTGCTTTTTGCTAAGCGATTCATGCAGGGTCGGGTATTCTTTGAATGACTAAGGAATTTCGGGGAAGCGTAAGCTTCGAGGTTGGGCGGAAAAATTGCCTAAACCTTGTTCTCGTCTTCATGTTTGAAGATTAGTAGTTGGATTGAAGATCAAATGAAGATTTCTTCTTATATCTATTATATTTCATTATTTGTATGATGATTGTCGAACTTAAGGTGACATAATGCCTAAGTCTTGAATTGTAAATTTCTTTTACAATGTTTCTGTATTATAAATGTCATGAAAGATGACACGTGTTTATGAATGTAATTGGATGTATTATGAATCTTGATATAGACTTTAAAGTCGATATTTGGAATCTTTTGGATTAAACAAAGTTAATGAATGGAGTTATGATATTTATGGAATGGAAATGAAATTATTAAAGGAATTATAAGATTATTTGGAATTAAATTCTTTCGCGCTTTACAACCTATTAATACCACAAATTTGTGTCGGTACTATGTCTAACCTTATTGAATAGTATGAATGATAAAGTAGTAATGTTAGAGTTAGTAGATAGTACACTATTTTCTGTCGTATTGCTTCGTTCTTGACAAATAAGGTAATTATTCAAATTAGCTTTGGATTGTTACTTTAGGTTTCATACTATTCAAGTTAATCTTGTATGTTGTGATAGATTAGATCCTTATATGCATTTAATGTTCTATAATTAGATCATAGGTGCATTTAATTTAGCATAACATACTCAATCATAATGTTGCATCTAAACGAAAACTAAGATAGTTTTAATTAGATCACATAAAACATGTTAGGTCATGGAAGGAATTTATTAAATAGTTTCACAAAGACTATTTTATAAATCACATTGCCATCTAACTTAAACATATAAACATAAACAATCAAACATAAATGATCATATATATATATATATATATATAATAATAATTTCTTAAGTACATATCCTCAAATATACAATGCTACTATGGCTTGTGACTACCATATCCCTCACAACCTGGTGGTCACCTCTATCGAGAGATAGTAGTACGTGATCGTGATCTATACATGGAATCTAGTGTATCTCTAGGCCCTCTGCTAGTCCAATGGCCCTAGCCTCCTATACGATAGCCTCCATGTGCTCTTGTTCTATGCGGTTTCTCTCCGCTTGTAGCCTGACAACCTCTCCACATAGTCTCTCGAGCTCCATTGGATCTCAAGATGATCAAATCTCATCATAGGCAGCCTACAGTGCTAATAGATCACACATGGCTCGATCGACATGCCTAGTAGCACTCTCGTATGCTCCTCTCAACCTCACAAAAGGCTCAAACAACTATAGATACAGTTCCACAATCGGTGGGGGCATGTACTCTGTCGAGACATCCTCATCTGCAAGTGAAGGAGGAATAATCTCTGTGGCAACCTGTCGATAGAGATCATGTAGCTCTCTCAGGGATCCTGCAAGATGGAAATCATAAAGATAATTAGTACACATCATGATATATATATATATATATGTGTGTGTGTGTGTGTGTGTGTGTGTGTGTGTGTGAAAAACATGAACATGAGCATAATCATAAAAGCATAAGCATAAACATAAACAATATGTTATCATCTAGATCTCCAATTTGTTGTGTAAAAATAGCCCCATCCTATGTAGGAGGAATAGAGGATCCACTACCCTCTCCATGCTCATAAGTGTTGGCATGTGTTGCAGCTGCTAATTGCGATATGGTAACCCGTGTGGGAACTGAACCTCTCCACTTATGGGTAATTAGACCCTCATCTATTGTATCACTATCCTCACTCATCAGTTGGCTCTCGTCATCCTCGTCATCCTCCTCCTCCTCATAGTCTAAGTCTACCTCTTGATCGCAATCCTCCTCTACCTCATCTGCAAACAACTCTATAGCCTTGATCTCCTCACTTGTCTCCTCCTCATCATCCCTGTGATTTGGAAGAGGTCCCATGTAGCCTATAGGCTGATCCACAGGAAAAATATGAGTTGGTCGTGTTGCGGCCCACCAATCCTCATATGCATCTGTATCACCCATATCATAAGTGTCAGAGATTAGGGGCATATCAAGATTCTCTTCATTTGAATCACTAGATACAATATCATCAACTATGAGTCATCTCGTATCTCCTGTTCTCCAGGCACTCTGCACTGATCGTCTGTAAAATGGTCATGCTGCTGGTGGAACCTGTATCTATCCAAACTATCTCATGACACGATCATAGTAGAAAGGTATCACTACATAGTTGTGTCTCCCCAATAAGAATCAATCCCTCTGCACCCTTATCAATTGGTGGGTCTCATCTGGCCATTGAGGTATCAACTGGTAAGGTCTCCATAAGATCTCCTCCTGATCAAAATGATCAAACCTGACTCTCTAATATAGCAAATCTCCATACTGCCATGCTCACCTAAGCGGATAGCTAAAGAAGCGTGGGTATCCCATGGTGCCCACAAAAGTAAATCGTATCGGTCTGGTACATGTGATATGCTCCAGGCACCAAACTTGTAATAGTGTACAATGAACCATACTATCCACCTCTTGATAGGCGAATCATCCCAAATCATAATAGAGATGTGCCAGTATATTGCAACCCCAGGTGTAAACGGTCATGTGTTGCTCCACCTCTTGTATCATGTGCACTAGTCCTCCATCTAGGTGTGCTCCCCGACCATCTGGGACTAGTACTAATGCTACAGTAAATATCATGATCCACCTAAGGAGTGGTGATCATGTGCAAAGTAACCAACTCGGCTCAACATGAGGCCCCACGATCTCCTCCTAAATCAAACCTCCAAGGAAATACTGGATACCTAATCTCATCTCCTGGTAAGATCGGTCCTTTGCAAAGTGAACAGTCTCGCCTCAAACAAGAACTCAAAGATTGCGATGCACATCTCTAGGGTGATAGTCATCTCACCGGTGGGTAGATGAAAGGTGTAGGTATCCACATCCCACCTCTCTTCTAGTGCCATCAACATGGCATCATGGTATCTCATGGGAGGCATGAGATATGCCCAGTATATACCTATCGCTTGTAATGTCTTTGTGTCCTCCTCTGACAGTGCTGTAACTAGGTCTTATAGGCGACCAAACAACCTGTCACTGAGACACTGTTGTGATTGAGGAGGAACCTAATAAAAAAGAAAAAATACCACCTATAAGCATTCTAAAATCTTAAACCTATACATCAACAGTCAAGAAGTGTGCTAAAGTTGCTCTAGGGTACTTTTCAAAGGGTCCTAAACACTTTATTCTTTTCTTGGGACACTTTGCGAAAAAAAGGGAAACTTTGCGACTTCTTTTTCTAGGGTCCTAAATCTATCTAAAAATACATAAAATATAAAATAAATGCATAAAAACAAAGCAAAGGTCGAGAAGAATACACTCAGTGTATGATGTAGATTGCCCCACGCCACCTCGTTGCATAGGGTCTTGAGTCTCAGAGGCACGTAAGGTTGTACACTTAGAATCATCAATCACTCTCCACCGAAGTCAAACTACAAAAAGGTAAAAGACAAAATTATCACAAAATACTTAAATTTTTACTCTCATATACTTTCAAATTAGGTTATTTACATGTTAAGGTAAAAAAAGTGCTTTTTCATTCAAATTAACATATTGGGGGCTAGGGAACTCCGTTTTCGATGTCGTTTGTTGTGTTGGATTCGTAAATCCAACTGTGGTCTCATCAAATGTCTATCACTATGTGGTATGGTACTTGGAAATACCCTATGATATGACTTATACAATTCAATGCGGTTAGACTGCTACCTTGAATACACCTCCATAAAGCAAGTAGAATCAAGGGGGGCATACATCTACCCTCGAATTTTATTTCTTGAAGAATTTAGATAAGGAGATCTTTGAATGACTAACAAAGTGGTTTTGCAGGATGTGATTCCTAACATTATGGTTTTGCAGATAGTTACAATGGGGGCTTCATTCTCCCATGTTTGAAAATGAATCCATATGACTATCCTTTTTACAAAGTTTACTGTTTGAATTCCTTTAGTTTGCATATGCACATAGATTCATATGGGCACTAAAGTGGGGGCTAAATGTTGTATATAAAATTATACTCCCTTCTTGGAGATAGTACAATTTCACACTTAGTTTGGACCTATTATAGTACCCTTGTATTATTGCCCTTTAAATAATCATTTATAGGCCCCTAAGACCCTTTATTACGGATGCCAAGGCTTATTTAGACTCAAATCCCAACAAATTCAACAAATAAATTCAATTTTCTAACACCTTGACATTTTCTCAGCCCGAAAAACTAGGGTGGGGCCCATACGCCACCTTGGGCATATGAGTCTTGTTTGGCCCCTTTTTAGGGTTTGAGCAAGAAATTGAGGTTTTTAATTCAAATTTTTGGAAAATTTCGACATTTGGGATCTAATAAATGGTAAATTAGATAAGATTCCTATAAAACTAAAGTTTTGAATCATTATTTCACCTAGAATTTTCAAGCAAGATAGTCTCACCTAGATTTAGAGCTTTCAAGAGATATTTTCAATCATTCAAGAGTAAGGAGCAAGTAAAGTTGAAGTCTTGGAGTAGCATAATAGTGTTTTTGTAGGTCTTCAAGCTCACTTTCATTTCAAGATCAAGCATTATTAAGGATTGACGATGGATGTCTATGGAGGATCATGATGGATTCTAGGTTGGGGAGATGCAACTAGCCATTGAACCAAGCCTAATGAATTTTTTCCTAAGTGATTCCATCTTCCATTTTCATTCTACTTTATACCTAAAGGAAGGTACATAAATTATTATGGCTTATTAGGGTGATTAGAGGTCTCCCAAAGTGATTCATAATCTTTATGTTTCATTCATGCATCCTATTTTAACACATTAGAAAAGGGTTTATTGCACTCGAGATCTCTTAATCTTAAGATGCACTTAAGATTGGGAATTTCACACACATTTCCTTTCAATATCTATTCTTTTTTTATCAAGGTTTAATTATTAAACTAGGGGTTTGACTAAGGCAAACCCCCCATAAGAAAATCAACATGATATTTTGTTTTGCATATTTTTAGTAGGTTTAGATCTGGAAGTGAAGTTTGAGAGACATAGGAAGGAAGAGCAGAGATAAGAGAACAATTTTAGATCTTGTTTTTTCAGAAAAGAAAAATGAGACTAAATCGCCACCTTGGGCATATGAGTCCCTATATAGCTTTGTTACCAATTTTCAGAGGATTCTGACTTGTCACTAAGAGATTCCAGATTCTACCTAGAAACCTTAGACTGGGACTAAATTGCCCAGCCTAGCGTATGAGTCCCAATACACATAAGGAACAACAATTTTCAAAGTTTTCAGGCCTTGTTTAGTCATCTCCGATCCTCCAGGTACTTTACTGTATCTTTTTGTTTAGTGATCTAATTTCACGCTCTTAAGTTTCTAAGGTTTAGTACATTAGAGTTTGCATTTCTCCTTTGAAGCTTCATTTTAATGGTGAACCCCCCCTTTTTTAAATCACATCGAAGGAAACCCTCTTATCTTTCCTTCCCTCAATTGAGTCACTTGGTTGAGGGATCTTCATTTCCTAATGAACTAAGAGTGAAATAGGTCCTAAAACCCTAGTTCCATCTCCCAAAAGGTGGAACCCTATTTCCATCGGTTCACCTTGTCAATGAATTCAACCTTCTTGTTTCCAACTCAAGAACCTATAGTACCCTGGTTGAAGCCTGCAAAGAGACCCACTTCCCTGTTGACACTATCAAGAATATTAACCTTGCATGTGACCTTGTTCGGAAAGTTGGTACCAAGATAACTGAGATCAAAGCTAAAACAATCTATAAAGAACTAACTAGTTTAATTGCTATTATTGTGCATGTTAATCAGTGTTGGGGGATTAATCTCACTGATGAGGTTTGGTTTAAAACTTTTGATTCTATTTGGCATAACATTAGAGAGCCTAAGAAGGCTTGTTTTAGATGGCTTATTTTATTGCATAAGTTACCTTATAAAGTTAATCATGTTGATATTGACACTTGCAGCTTGTGCAGGACTCTTGAGATTATAAAGCATATCCTCTTTGACTGTTTGCATGCTAAGGAAATATGGAAACTATTCTATAATGACTTAATGATCTGGGATAAGAATGATAAAGTATTTTGGCAAGATGTTTTATTCACTTCCAGGAAATTGAAAAATGAATTTCAAAAGTTTTGGATTTTCTTATCTACTGAAATCTTATGGAATTTATGGAAGGCAAGGAACACAGATAAATTTCAGGGGTGTAAAAGGGTACTTACTAATTCATCAAAATGACTCATGTTTTGCTATATTGTGTTACAAGTCATTCTACACTTGGAATTATCCATGGAAAATTTTCTAGGGTTGCTTAGGGAAGGCTTGATGATTGTCTTCAAGGAAGAAATAAAATGTGGTCATGCACACCATTGCAATCAAGAAGAGGCTAAAGCTTTCATGAGAGTAATGAACAATTTTTGTGGGGCATACAACAATGCAAATAGTCTCAGGGATTCCCACTTGCCAGGTTTGTAGGAGGAGGAAGAAGCTAGCTCGACCAATTAGGAAGTAAGATCTAATGTCTTGCTAACTAATATGAGGCCAAACCCAGATGATGTTGAAGGAGGGAGTCGACGCTGCAATGAGTAAATTTGTTCTGATTAGAAGTAGTAGCTATCTTCATAAGCTATGTTGTGTAATAATTTTGACAGATAGTTATGTTTTGTAACATCATATTTGGTCCAAAAAACTCTGTTATGTTTAAAACTCACATACAGTAAATACTTCACAAATAACTCTTTAATAAATCCAGTATATGGAATTTTGTATGTTCTATAATGATCTAATAATCTGCTAGACAAGAAGATGTAATTTTTTTTGATATACTATATCTAATACAAAAAAACACAAAATTGGGATGTGTGATATGTTTCAGACAATGCTAGGAGTCTACATTTTTCCCCTATTTGATACAAGGTACTGGTTGTGTTGTTTCAAAGATTTGATGTTTCTTAGAAAAAAATAAAAAAATAAACCTGATGCCCCACTGTGCCCCAACGAAGGAAGGAAGGATGGTGTGCTACCCCCTCAACAGATCAACAAAGAAGAACTGTTACCATTATTGCAAAATAATTTAGAAATATGTTGGGGTTTACAACCGAAGATTTTGGAAATGTCCACATTGACCTAGAAAACATTGCTAGTAATTATGAAGCAGTCCATCAAGAGTCCAAAAATTCTTTTTTTTTTATAAAAATATCAGTGGATAGTAACTTATTCAAAGATAAACATAAGCCTCCATATAAAATTGATATTTTTAAACCATGGGTTCAGGATATTATTTCCATGCTAGCAATTTTCCTTAGATTAGATAGCAATTGGGAAGTACAAGCCTCCTTGAAATGGTATATAATATCCATTATGTTACTCAACCTGTCAAATATAATTTTTTGAGCACATTGTAGAATCCATGCAAAAACAATGTTTAATGACTAAGGGAGGTTCCATTAAGACATTTAGGCTCACAACCTACTCGTGCTATTTATTTCTATTCAAATTTAGTGGAATGTTTCTGGACAACAAGCTTCAGATTCAACCCTATACAAATCCTAAGGAAAAAAATGGCTCCAATATATGATTGGACCACTAATACAGGGATGCATGATACTCGAAGGAACTACAATAATTTTGTAGACTACTTTTTGGCTGCATTGTATCAAGAAATTACACACTCTAATGCTCAAAGACTATTTGAGTCTTCTAGAGATTGCATTCAACTGGGATAAAAATGCAATTGGATGATTGGTACTTCATGGAAGAATATACTATGCTAAGATTTTATGGATCGAGAGCAGAGTCCTACAAACTTCCAATACATGTGATAAAAAAGGGTTTTTCTATTGAAATATGTACATCAGATGGAGAGTACAGATCAACTATACTTTGTTAGTCAACAAAAGAAGAGCATATTGTAATGACCTAAAATCTTCCTGCAAACATCAACAAACCATTACTTGTACCTGCAAGTTAATATAAACCAAGCAATAGAATGCAAAGGAATTAAGTAAATAAATGGAAGAACTATTAAGAAAGATCTCACCCATCTATTGTTCCATGGCTGATTTCCATTGCACCTCCTCCAGCTTTGGATGATGGATGCCCTCAGCCTTAGTGTGAGCAACTCTCTAAGTCTAGCCTCATCAAAGCTTTTGAAGGATTTTAAAAACTAAACTAATGTGCAAACTAGAAGCTTAATTCTAATTATGCAACTAGTAATGAATAGACTATAATATCAAGAATGCCTATAATTAAAGTGTAAAAAAATGATCATGGATCCGAAAATGAGATCAAGATTGTCATTTTATAGAAAATGCAATCTTGAATGGACGAACAAGATGAGAGATTGAGGAATACCCTAGAATCAAAGGTCAAGATTCAATAAGGCAACCTCAATTAGGGTTAGGGCAAAATACCCATAGGTGTAAATAAGATTTAATTAAATGAATTAAATCCAGACTGAATGTGACAGTGGAGATGAAATTAGTAAAAATCAGAAGACAGGAGGATGAGATTTTAGAAAATCAATAATTTTGGAAATTACTTGATTTGTAGAAGAATATTTCCCTTTTGAATTAAATTAATTCAAAATAGAAGATTTTGTGAGGTAATTAGTAATTGATTTTTGAAATTAATTACTAAATGAAGAATCAGTTAAGTATGTGAGATATTTTTAAATGATTTGTTTTATTTAAAAATATAGAAGTGTCACATGCCATAATTAAATAATTAAAATAATTATTTAATTTAGAAGAAGTAGTTAATTAAATAAATAAATAAATGAATTTATTTAATTAAGAGAGGATTTAGGAATTAGTGACATATTAAATAGATATATTAAAATATATTAATTTAATAATCAAGAAGATATTTATGATAAGGATTAATTAAATAAATTGATGACTTTATTTAATTATTAGAAGACTTTGACAATTAGTGACATATTAAATTAAATAAATAAGATTTATTTATTTAATAATCATGAAGAATGAAAGTTTATGAATTAATTAAATAATCATGAATTATTTAATTAATAGTTGAATGTGGGTTAGGGACATAATTCAAATGTTACAATTATGCTAGGATAGAAAGTGGTAAAATAGTGTTCGCAAGCCTAGGTCATTTTTAGGTGTCTACACATATTTCCTTCGTTACCTTTTTCATGTGGAGGGATCACATTCGAGAGGAAAGAACTCACTGTGGTACATGAAATTTTATTTTAATTTTTTAATTTTGATGCTCTCTCACTGGTAATATGATCCATGTGACATCATTAAAGTAAGGCTTGTGGCTAATAAGAATGAAACAAGTAGAATTTAACATGCAAGTAAACCCTTGTTAGAAATATTGAGAAATAAGAATTCATGGGATGAGGTCAAAAAAGTAATGGAGGAAATTGTTGCTCATAAAGGTATTTCTTTTGAACAATTTTCAACATAAATAATGATATTGCACCAACACAGAGAAGCAGAGAAGCCAATCAAGAGGTACAATTTTTTTTATATAAAAGGTAGTTGGCCATTTGCTTCACTAAAAATATCAGATTCTCTATGAAGGACATGCATAGATGAAACTAGACACCATAAAAAATTACCGCCTTTTGGTCTATGAGGAAGGGTCTAGGTGAACAAAAAGTGTTTCAAGAGATCCCAAAATATGACGAGTTTATCAATTTGTGGAATAAAGAGAATCCCTTTGAAGTTCAAGAAACCGATAATGGATTAGATTATGATAGGGAAGAACAAAGTGTACAATATGAAAATAAAGTCAAAAGTGGTTTAAGTGAGACCAAAAAACAAACATATACATTAGGAGAAGCCATAGCCAAAATAATGGGTTTTGAAGGTGGTGGTTTGGGGTCCAAAGGACAAGGAATTTAGGTGCCAATAGAGGTAGGCCATAAAAAAATTAGTGATTTACAAGGTGTTGGATCTGATACAAAAACCCAAGGGCATACAAGGATAGGTGAAATAATTCATTTTATTACAACTTCAAATCCTCATGGTCAGATACAATCACAACCAGGACATGGTGGAGAATTTAGTGCAATTGACACTGCCACTGATGCAATAGTATGGGTAGTAGCACTAGTAGTGGTCAACATGTGCTACAACAAAAAATTACACATAAGAGGCCAACAATATAAGATACTACACAAACATAGGTAGTGATCAAGGCATTTTGAATAAGTAAGGATTATGACAAGTCCAAATCCAACTACCAGTACCACTACCTTAATTTCCACCCAAAGGAGTTATTTCCATTTTCAAAAGGAACCCCTCTAGTTGTTAGTGTGACTACAACAACAATGGCTAATACCTAGCCCCAGTATCAAATAATTAGAGATGTTCCCATCACTACAAGTACTCCTTCACTTTTCAAGCATTTGATTATGTCTGCACCCCCAGGTTTTGATTACAATGTTGATTTTAGAAAGAAATAAAAAATATATATAAAATAAAGGAAGTAAATGATAGAGAAAACATATATTGTAACTTCAAAGCCTACAACAACCAAGGTATTACCTACATTTTACTTGAACACAAAAACCATGGAGTACATGTTTATTGTTCCCAAAGTTCAAAATAAACTAGAGAATTAGATGTATTGCTCTAAATTTGAGGTTAGTAGTATTTGTGACCACGATCATAGTGTTAACTAAATATTCTAGATACAAATGAATTTAAAGCCTATTTAATTACCTAATCCATGATCCCAATAAGATATTCAAAATTGATTAAAGACTAAGAACCCATTAAACTAACATGAAGAATAGGAAAAAAAAATGGAAACCTACTTTAAGACTCTGAATCTTATTCTATTGGGGGAGTGGTGTCGCATTGATGTGGAATGGCGACCCTTTCCCAATCCCTTGGATAATGAGCTTGTTTCAATTAGTTTTATTGAACAAAACTGATGAAACTGATGAGAGATGAATAAAACATGATGAAATCTAGTTTAACACGATAAATGCTAAGATGTTTGATGTAAATGTGTGCAAACCTATGCTAAATATGTACAAGATTGAAAGATACAAGTCCTAGATTCCAAAATATGCTAAATGGATGCAAACTAAGTTACCATGGAAGCCATTAATGGACACTTAAACTAACTATGTATAAAAATTAATCTAAGATGATAGTAAACATGAAACATGGATGTAAATGAGTGTGAGTTTCAATAGCGTAAGTGTGCTATTAAAAGATGGACCCCTTTCTCTCCAAATAATGACCTATTTATAAGAAAGTAAATGAAAAATCAAGGGCTCATATTGATTTGATCTATCAATGATCAAGATGAAAAGGAGGGTGAAACATGGATCAAGGGTTATCATCAATGAATGAGAATAAAAGATCACATGGATCAAGGAAAGATCAAGGGATAAGAATGATTTAAACAAACACACTTTGTAACAACTTTGAAAGTTTGTTACAAAGTTTTTTTGAAAGAAATCATTCCAATTTTGGAGCCAAATAGGAGTATATTCCTTTGGAATATTCCCTAAATGGATGGAGGAAAATTAGCAATTTAGTTAATTTAAAACTAAATTTGAATGTGCAAGTTGAAGAAATTTGAATGAGTACACAAGAAAGAATATTCCATAGAATATTCCCTTTTTGGAGGAATGTGAAAAGGAGGAATATTCCCTTGCAAGTGGGAGGGTTAGAATTAATTAGTAATTTGATAATTTAAAATAAAGTTTCAATTATGCAAATTAGAGGAATTTAGGATATTCATTAAATAATTAACTTATTTAATGAAAAGGGATCAAAATGACATTAATTAAATAATTAAGTTTATTTAATTAAATGAGAAGATTTAGGGTGTTAAAATTAAATATTTTAATTTATCCAATTTAACAGGATGAAAGGTTTGCATGAGGGTAAGAATTAACCTAATTAGATTAATAGATGAAAATGATGCATTTAATTAAATAACTAGGTTAATTTAATCAAATAAGTGAAGAGAAGATGAAATTCAGGATGAAACGATGTTAATATATCGGATTCAAGTGTGTATACCATTCAAGACATTTTTAAGTGTCTACATTTTGCCCCTCTTTGAAGAGAGGTACCTGTTAGGTTGGTTCAAAGACCGACGCTTTTCATATTAAAATTGCTGCTCAAATAAAAAAATTAAAAAAATTCTAATTTTTGGATGCCCCACTGTTGCCCCAGTGGAAGGAAAATAAGCTGTTATCTTGCCCCCTCGAGAGATTGGGAATAAATTTTGAATTTTAGGTTGATCTCTCGACAAATATGTAACATTAGTGCAGCTCAAAGAGGACTATAAATCTTAGATGTCTAATGTAGACAAATTTGATGATGTATAGATAGTCATTAGCCATGGGTAGCCTCATGTATATTTTTATATATCACAAAGATTCAATACTTGGATAAAATTGTTAGTAAATATAAAAGAATAAGAATAATAAGATGGATGGATTGACCATTGATTTTGAGATTGATTCAGAAGTCCAACAAGCCTATGATTCTTCGAGACTTTGTTAGATATGGTGATGAGATTGATGGTTTTCTCATTTTTGAGATTGGGACTCTTTGTCATTCCTTATTTTTGATATAACACATAGACATGATGCATCAGGGTATTGATAACTAGGATGGTGTTGTATCTAGTGTGATGGACTTTGACTCTGCAAATAGATAGGATAGTTCTTGTTCACATCTTGACATACAAAAACCTCTTTGGAATGTAATTTAGAAGTTCAGAATATCTTGGACCAAAGCATACACAATAGTCAACAATCTACTCCAAACGACCTCCCTACACACAACTAAGCAAGTATGTGCCAAGATTATTTTACAAGAACACCCCACAAGCACAACAAACAAAATATAATGATCAATGCCCCATTCCTTTCTCTCTATTTTTTTTTGATAGACATCATTGAGAGGTCCTCAGAATGGGTCAATAAAATAAAACATAAGACAAGAACAAAAAAAATAGTCAATGCTATCTATATTTCTTGCCAAAAGGTGTAATGCTTTAGGATAAATACCCAAAGTGATTGCCAATGATAATGCCCATTCTAGGAAGGATGCATCCTAGGACGTGTTATCAGATGTTGGCGGGTTGATAGGTTTTTTGAAAAGGCCGTTGATATAAAGTTCGATTGACATGTTTGATAATGATCAAGGGTTTGATTTTTGACATTTAAGGTTCTACTTTTTTTTATTGTTGTACTTATTTTTTGTTTGTGTTACCAAAGTTTGGAGATGACGATTAAATTATTATGGATGAAATTTTGTTGTGGGTGAAAGTGATATGGGATGGATGATTTTGGATTTTTTGGAATATTTCAATGTTTTTGGTATTTTTAAATGTTTTGAGGTTGTTTTTGTTTTTTTTTTAAGTTTATGCAAATGTTTTGGTTTTCGATTATTTGAGGTTGTTTAGGTTTTTCAAAATTTCCAATGGTTTGGGTTTTTTTATGAGTTTTCAAATGTTTTGGGGGTTTTCCGAGTTTTCCAATGTTTTTGGGATTTTATGAGTTTTGACCAAGAATCTAACTTAAAAGGCTATCCTAGGGGCCTTGGGGGCTTATCAAAGATGAGCCTTGACTATGTTATACACACAAAGACCATGCAGTTCAACTAACTTGACTTATTGTTGATGAGATATGGACAATTGATGGATTGCCAATTTATTATGATGGACTCCTAAAGGAATGACCTAGGGTGTCTCAGGGGCACATCAATGATGGACTTGCCTACGTTTAAGCTCAAAGACTCGTAGTTCAAGAAGGTACTATTTTTGTTTTGATTTTTGATGTTTTGACCATTTTAGGGATTTTGATGTGTTTCAAATGTTTTGGATTTTTTGCACGATGTTGACAAGTGTATGGATATGTGACGATTTTAGTGATTTGTTTTGGGATTTTATTGAAAACCAAGCTAGGATTGATTGATATGATTGATAGATTATTGATAGTGACAACATTGTTGAGGATGCACAACAATGCAAGGATAGTGTTGAGCAACACAAGGATTGGGAAATGATATATCCCAAGATGGTGATAGATTGATTGGATAAGATAGATCAAGATTTTGAAGCTAGGCTTGGAACAAAATATATTAGAATGATTTGATGTGATGTTGAAGTGTAAGGTAGATGCAATTGATATTGATTATTTGGATGGATTTTTGATAAAAGATAAAGCTTGATAAGGAACATCTTCTCGTCAAAATGTGCCATGGGCTAGTGATTTAGATTTTTGCTTACACATGTTTTGACCAATTTGATTTTGTGATTTGAAAATATCTAGATAATGACATAAGTTATAGGATATAACTCAAGATTTATTCTCGAAGCAAGATGTAAGTATCTACCCCCAATATCTAGAAATGTATGGAATGATATGGGTGGATGCATGGATAAATGAATGGATTGATGGATGGGTATGCAAAGGATGTGAAGGATTATCTTGTGATAGGATAATATGTTTGGGTAGAGTATGCCTCTTTGGACAATGCCTCATGGCTTAAATAATGCTGGTTAGGATAAGACCAATGAAAGTGACCCATGTCAATATGTTTACCATAAGCAAGTGTAAAGTGCATATTGAACCTTTTCCAAGATCAAGATAAGTTAGATTAGATGAAAAGGGATTGGATAATAAAGGGTTCCCGGATTTATTATGGATAAGATGAATGGAATGCGAGATTTATTATGGATGGGATGAGATGTTTCCACCTGAAATGGTGCACATAGATGCTCGATTCTACTCATGACACTTGTTTTTCAGGTTTTGATCATGGTACTTGTCCAAAGTGCCACCAAAGTGGTTTTCACTAAAGGATGATTTTTCTCTTGACTATTTTATTATATATATTTAAAAGTTTATGCTCATGTCGAACCACCTGGTGGTGCTGATGTGGACACTACTAGTTCTGATATAGATGTTTTTGCTATCATGATGTGCTAACATCCCACTTGGAGGATTTGCTTTGTTAGGATACATGCACTTGAATGTAACCCCTAGATTTTCTTATCCACTTTGTCAATATTGGATCCAGTTAACCTTACCTAGATGTGTACATCATGATATAGTGCCCTTAGAGTCCTTATGATAAAGAGTTGCTACCAATACATGATCAATACGAGAGTTGGATACCATGGATGTCAAAGTGGATGGTGGAATGTGTTGAGGGATACGAGATGCAAATGGATTGGTTGACAGTTTGGAATCTTTGATTCTCCAAACTTGGGATGATGAGAAATGATGAGTGGATATGGAGATTTGAGTGGGACCAACTTCTTGATATACCTTGCAGGAAACTCTTGAAGCTTTCTTTTGTATCGATGGATATTTTCGATGGATACATTTCCCTTTTTGAATTTTCCCCATAGATTCTTTAACTAATGGAGTGTGAGAGGGATGAATTTCTTTATTTTTCTTTGGTATCCATTTGAATTTTTTCGTGTCCATTTTTATTTGTCGATTCTTTTGCTTCAATAATTTACTCTTTTCTTTGAAATAGACCTCTTTCTTGTGGTTGGTTCCAATTAGTGGGTGAAAAGATGTGTGGACAATGATTCATGATATGAATGGTTGGAGTGTTGGTAGCTATTTCATCATAAAGACTCTTCGTGCTCCCCATGTTGGTGTTTGTGCTAGATAAAGTTACCCCCAATATTATGGGATTATTATTGACATACTTTGATTTTGTTGCTAACAAACCATTTCCTTGTTGTTCAAGATTGTTTAGCCTTGTTGATTTTTGATAATGCTTGATATATTCATACTCACTTTCCTCAATTTGTATGGAGGATGTGTCTAATTTTGATGCCTCTTCAAAATGTGTTGATGCTTTACAATCCCTATAGGAGTCTTCCTCATGATCCATTTTTTCTTGATCTTTAAAGGATGTTTCTGATTCACCATCCATGTAGAGGTTTTCTTTATGATCAATTTTTGATATATCTATGGATTTTTCTATGCCTTGATCGTGTGTATAGATATTAAGAGTAGGAGACTTTTGTTCCTTGGTAATGATATCAAGAGTATGAGACTCTTGTTTTGGATAAAGATCATCTACATGTCCATTAGAAGTAAGCATCTCATGGGTAGATGGAGGAGTATGTGATCTATGGATATGATCATTATTTGCGACATCTTGTATGGATTGGATAATACCCATTAGATCATGGTAGTATCTTGGAGATATAGATTATTGATGTTGATTAATTTTGGAATTGCTTTTAACATGCTTTGGATCAAGTTCTTGACATGGGTCAATTTCAAAGGATGGATTGCTTATAAAGGGTTCTTGGATATATTCATTAGGCATGGGAAGTGGCTCAATATCCTCTTGATAATTGAGTGGATTTGGATCAAGTGTTGAATTGAGGATTCCTTCAATATTTGCAACCATGAGGTCAAAGGATGTCAATATTTCTTGGAAAGGACCATTGCTAGACTTTGGTGAAAGATGTTGATCATTCTTTGGAATAGATTCTTGAGATATGTCCTCTAACTAGTTAGGTAATGTAGAGGCATCATCAAAATGATCATTGGTGGATGGATCTTAAACTTTATCCTCAATAATTGTGGTAGAAACCTTGTCAATGTCTTCAACCATGAGATCAAATGATGTTAATGTTTCTTGAATTGGATAATTGTTAGATATTGGTGAGGGATTATGATCATGATTATGAAGTGTATCTTGAGGTATGTTGATTTTATGATTGGATGAGCTAAAGACCTTGCCAACATGATTATTGGTGGATGGATCTTGAATTTTATCCTCAAAAATGGTGGTGGGGATATTGTCAATGTTTTCAATGATAGGATCAAATGATGTTAATGCTTCTTGAAATGGATGATTGTTGGATATTGTCGGTGGGTTTTGATCATGATTAAAAAGTGACTCTTGATGTATGTTGATTTGATCGTTGGATGTGGTAGAAACATCTTCAAGGTGCTCATTGATGGATAGATCTTGATCATTGTTTTCAAAAATTATGGCGGAGAGATTGCAACTGCTATCATTAGTGGGTGAATCTTGATCATTGTCCTCGACAGTTATTTTTCATTATCAAGAAGGTCTTGGATGAGGTTTTTGATTTTAATACAATATTATGTGTTATGACCTTTTGTGCTATGGTATTCGCAATAAGCATTATCATCATACCATGAGAACTTGACGCTAGGTTCACCCCCATTTAATGAATCTGGAAGATTGATAAATTTAGCATGGACTAATGTGTTTAATGCCAATTCAATTGGCTCCCCTAAAGGAGTACATTTGCATTTGGTGATGGTTTTGTTATCTTGTGAAGCTTGTGCTTGTTGTGTTTGATCTTGTTGTGATTGATCTTATTGTTGTAGGGATAGATCTTGTTGTTGATATTGTCCTTCTTGATATCCAATATCTTGATGTTGGAGATGTGGTTTTTGATGTTGTGTTTCTTGATATCCAATATCTTGATGTTGGAAAGGTGGTTTTTGATGTCGTGGATACAAATCAATACTTTGATGATTTTGACTAAGAGTGTATTGATTTGGATGTGGAAATGTTTCTTAGTACAATGAATCAATTATTTTGGTAAGTGACACAATTTGATGTCGCAAAGTTTGATCTTGATTTTGATTTTGACACCCTTGATATAGTTGATTTGGTTGTTGTCCAAGCATATTTGGAATATACACTTGCGGTATTTGTATGGGATCATGCACAAATTGATTTTGGACAATGTTCTAATTTGGGACGATGCTTAGATTTTGCATTATAGGTTGGAATTGAGCATTTTTGTGGTTGGGAAACACATTGATTTGATTTAGATAACCATTATTTTGCATGGTGTTACCTTGATTTGGATCAATACATTGAGTTGTCAACATATTCTTTGGATTTTGAACAACATTGGTGTGATTCACAAACGTATCTATCCCATAGTTTACCAAGTGTGGATTTGATATGTTCATGTTTGGTAAGTTAGTATTTGGTATATTCAAATTCGACATGTATTGATTTGATGGGATAATGTTATTTTGTTGAAGACTCGTGTATTGATCGCTTGGTTGATAGATTTGTAGGTATTGAATTTGATTTAAATCTACCATAGGGAAAGGTGTTCCAAAATTTGGATTAGGCATACTCACATTTGTTGTATCATTGAGGTTTGTAGGATATAATGATCCCATGTTTTAATTATATAAATGTGAGTTTTGATAATCAATTGGAATTTTAAGGCTTTGATAGTTTGGTTGATTTAGATCACTCATGATGTATGAATCGAGTTTATATTCCATTTTTTTCTTGTGTTTTGACATTGTTGCAAAAGTGAACCTCTAAGGTGTTTTGGGACCAATGATGTGAGTGGGTGATGAAAAGGGTGAGTGATATGGGGGATGAACTTTCTAAACTTTTGGACAACACTTTTAGATTTAAATATTTTTATGTTTTGATGTCTTGGAAAAAAGGTGTTAATGAACTTGTAAATATTTAAGGTAGACTTGTGACCTTTAAGATAAACTAGTCCAAAAATGTGATAACCAACTCAACTATGTGCATGGAAAAGGATCCATTTCACACATAATATAGCTAAGTTAGGGGATTGGTTTGATGATTGTCCAAGTCCAAAGAGTGTTGGTGTGTCCAAAAGTTTCTAAAGTTGTTTGGTGAAGTGATGTAAAATGTGTGAAGATGAAATGAAATGGATGAAATTTTTGACCCAAAATGTTAACCTAAAATGAACCTTTGTTTTGCAAGACCAAGGTAGTGAGAAACATGCTATACCTCTAAAGTGATAAAACCTTAAGAACTCAACGATTTTGGTAAAATAGAACTCAATGATTTTAAAAATAGAACTAAATGATTTTGACCATGAAACTAAATGATTTTGGTAAAATGAAACTCAATGATGTTTGACAATAGAACTCAATGATTTTGGAACTTGGACTGAATGTTTTGCAATACTTCCCTTGTCTAAATGTTTTGAACATACATCAATGTGGGGTGTTCATTTGATTTAATCTTTGCTTAAGTGAGATTGTTTCATTACCACATCAAGAGAGTCTTAATTAATGTTCAAGCTAAAATGCATATGTCTAAGCAACCTTCATTCCACAAAGTCCAATATGTGAAAATCAAGAAGCTAAGGCCATAGTTCCCTATGTTAACTTTGGAAAATGTGAATGTTGATATAAGTCCAAATATTTAGAAGCCTCTAAAGATAAAATCCTTAGGGACAAGCAATAATATAGGACTCTTCAAAAGGTATTCACACTTTTCAAAGGGTTTGAAATTTGATTTTCATGTTGATGTGTGTTTGAGATGTTTTGGAACCAAGAAAAGTATTAAACTGACTCACAAGCAATAACATCCCTAGCTCAAGTGGGTACATTTTTCTTAGTAGGCTTGCCTTATGTTGTTCGTAGTAGAAGAGATGATTTTACGTGCAATTGAGGAAAGAGTGTAGAGGTATGTTAAGAATGAAGTCTTAACCTCTACACTTTAACCAAAATCGGACATGGCAAGTAACTTCTTGGAAATGAATTCCAATGCACTACTTTGATAAACTCTTTGGATGGACAAGTTAGCCACTAAAAATAAGGTTCTTAATGAAAGTTCTTTCGGGTTAACCTGGTCTCTATACATGCGGTGATTCACTCAATTAAGAGGCCTCCCAACCCTTAGAAAGATCTAAGGGTTTTTATGTATCTCATGGATACTAAGGGAGACTTTCATCGATATAGAACAACAACACCAGGTGGTTAATGACTTTTGTCACACCAATTATTTATATAGCAGACTGAAATGAAAGTACTGCTTGGGTTGTTCCCTCTCACAAGTTGGGAGGCAAGCCCTTTAAAGGTAACACTTTGACATAAAGAAAATCGATGAAACTCAAGATACTTTTCATCACCCAAGATCACCAAAAGGCGCGAGGGGAGAGGATACACACTAAAAGTATTCACAAGAAAATAATACACTCATTTAGTTTAACCTTGCAAAGTATAACGAGTTCATTAAGCACCAAATGAAAGTGTTTGATTGTTTTGTTCAATTTTAAATTGATATTACAAAATGAGGATATGTGGGTCCAATTTTAACCAATTTTGAAAGTTAATTTTAAACCCAATGGAAGCTTAGTTGATCCTAAAATATAAGTCAATGCAACATAAGATGGTTATAATTGTCCCACAAGTGTCAAAACACTTTTACAATAACTAGAACTAAGAAAAACCGAAAATCAAAATTTTCAATTTTTTTGAATTTTTTTTATGTTTTAGTATTGCATTTTCAGAGGCCTTCGGAGCAGAATTTGGGGTTGAAACTTACGATGATCCCTAAAAATCAATTTCCAAAGAAATATTTTTTAGGGACTGAATTAGTACTCTTAGAAACCTTTCCAACGATGTAAATGGGTTCAAATTTTGAGCACTGAGTAGAAAGTTATGACCCCAACAAGTTGGGGTAAATAATTTCCTAGATTTTTTCCTAAATCTACAAAACCAGTTAGCCTCAAAAACCAAAAATAGATGTCAGTGACATGTTAGAGAGCACATGAAATAAAAAATTTAAAGCTCATGTCAAAATTAGGTTTTTGTTTAGGTTTACCAGTAAAAAGTGTCACTGAAATCAATTGCATCGTTGAAATCAATTGTGTTGCTGAATTTTTGTCAAAAGCATTGCCATATCAGAGGTGCGTCACTATAGTGAAAAATCAAATGTGTCGCTTTTCTGTAAACAGTGACATTAATTCTGTTGCTATAATGGATGTGTCACTATAATGAAATTCATGTAGTTTGTAAAAAACACTCTAGTGTCGCTATTTAAAATCTGGGTGATGAAATTAAATCACACGTCACTGAATTTATTATGCGTCGCTATATTCAAAGCAAATTACATCGTTGTATAGTGACACATATGAGATGCATCGTTGAATCCAACAATAGCGTCACTATTTCTGCAAACACAAGAAAATGAGAATCTAAAGAGAAATTCATCAGATTCGATCAATATATCCCAACTTCAGAGCCTACAACAACCAAGGTATTACCTACATTTTACCTGAATACAAAATCCATGGAGTACATGTTTATTGTTCCCAAAGTTCAAAATAAACTAGAGAATTAGATGTATTGCTCTAAATTTGAGGTTAGTAGTATTTGTGACCATGATCATAGTGTTAACTAAATATGCTAGATCCAAACAAATTTAAAGCCTATTTAATTACCTAAGCCATGATCCCAATAAGATATTCAAAATTGATTAAAGACTCAAAACCCATTAAACTAAAATGAAGAACACGAAAACAAAATAGAAACCTACTTTAAGAATCCAAATATTATCCTATTGGGGGAGTGGTGTCACATTGATGTGGAATGGTGACCCTTAGATAATGAACTTGTTTCAATAAGTTTTATTGAACAAAACTGATGAAACTAATGAGAGATGAACAAAAAATGATGAAACTGATGAGAGATGAACAAAACATGATGAAAGCTAGTTTAAAATGATAAATGCTAAGATGTTTGATGTAAATGTGTGCAAACCTATGCTAAATGTGTATAGTATTGAAAGATGCAAGCGATAGATTCCAAAATATGCTAAATGGATGCAAACTAAATTACCATGGAAGCCATTAATGGATGCTTAAGCTAACTATGTATGAAAATTAATCTAAGATGCTAGTAAATATGAAACATGGATGAAAATGAGTGTGAGTTTCAACAACATAAGTGTGCTATTAAAAGATGGATCCCTTTCTCTCCAAATAGTGACCTATTTATAGGAAAACAAATGAAAAATCAAGGGCTCATATTGATTTGATCTATCAATGGTCAAGATGAAAAGGAGGGTGAAACATGGATCAAGGATTCTCATCAATGGATGAGAATAAAAGATCTCATGGATCAAGGAAAGATCAAGGGATAAGAATGATTCAAACAAACACACTTTGTAACAACTTTGAAAGTTTGTTACAAAGTTTGTTTGAAAGAAATCATTCCAATTTTGGAGCCAAATAGGAGAATATTCCAAAGGAATATTCCCTATGCAAGTGGATGGAGGGAAATTAGCAATTTAGTTAATTTAAAACTAAATTTGAATGTGCAAGTTGAAGAAATTTGAATGAGTACTCATGAAGGAATATTCCATAAGAATATTCCCTTTTTGGAGGAATGTGCAAAGGAGGAATATTCCCTTGCAAGTGGGAGGGTTAGAATTAATTAGTAATTTGATAATTTAAAACAGAGTTTCAATTATGCAAATTAGAGGAATTTAGGATATCCATTAAATAATTAACTTATTTAATGAAAAGGGATCAAAATGACATTTAATTAAATAATTAAGTTTATTTAATTAAATGAGAGGACTTAGGGTGTTAAAATTAAATATTTTGATTTATCCAATTTAAAAAGATGAAAGGTTTGTATGAGAGGGTAGGAATTAACCTAATTAGATTAATAGATGAAAATGATGCATTTAATTAAATAACTAGGTTAATTTAATCAAATAAGCGAAGAGAAGATGAAATTTAGGACGAAACAATGTATATCAGATTCAAGTGTGTATACCATTCAAGACATTTTTAACTGTCTACAGTATCCAAATGAATTCTCCCAATTGATTTTTTTTGACAAAATTAATGTATCAAAAAAGAACAATGAAGTGGTGTACATATCATTGCTAAATAAAGAGAGACAAAAATAGGTTGCAAATTCAAATAAAGAAGTTATAGGCAGGCCTAGCAAATGGGAAATCAAAGAGGAGAGCAAAATATAACAAGAGAAATGAATTAGAAAAAAGAATATAAAATTATGGATTTACATATACAAGCAAAGAGGATGAAAAGATAGAGGTGGAATTGAAATTGAATGAATTGAAGCAAAGGTTAGATGAGAGCATCAAGAAATATTATGATAAAAAATCCCTTTCACAAGAATTAAAATAAAACTCGATGAAATCCAGTTCCTCAACAAATAAATTAGAAGTCAATCTAGAACAAAATGTAAAACATTGGGAACAAAAATTGGAGGAACAGAGAAAACCAACGAAAGATCGATGGTACAATTGAGCGAAACACAAAATGAAATAAAGTCTTCTTAGAATAGGTTAACTGTATTTTTTAGAGACAATGAAGGATATGAAACAAAAGATCTAGGAGGAAATAATTCAGAGGATTGATCATTTGTGTGAATTGTTTCAATTGATTGATTCTCTAACAATACATAATTGGAAGCTTAGGAAATTAAATAAGTAGCTGACAATAGAAATGTGAATTAAAGAGAGAAATTTACAAATCTAATTTTGCAAAGAGTCTATAAAGCCGGTGACAATGAATTGAAATCCAAAGGAATTCAAGACTGGAATGAAACCTCAATAAAGGTGCCATTTATCATTCAAAAGTGTTTGAAACTAAGTGAAACAAATGAATTTATGGATCATGCTACAAAAAAGATGAAGCGACTGCATAAAAAGGTAGAGAACTTGAAAAAGTTTGGCTTTCCCTTGGATTTTGACACAATAACTCAAGATTCATTGGAAAGGACTCTTTTAGAAAGAAGATGGAGGATACAATGAAGATTGATTTTGTCTAGTTTCCTCAAAACCCAGATGAGGCAAACTTTTTGGATTTCATCAAACCACTAATAACCTTGAATGCAATCTTGATTGAAACATTCAAGTCAAGTTCCAATTTCAATTATGAATTGTTAACACATTTTCAAGTCAAATACTATCAATTAGAACAAATTTCATTTCCATAAAATGGATTTTGGAGCATGCTACAAAAGCTTATAGAATGATTTGATAATACGAGTTTCCAACTCAACTATGTGTAGAGTTATTTTTGAGCAAGATTTTGTATTTCCTCTATGTATTCTATTTAAAAATCAATACAAAACTCAAATTCATTAATGTGTTCAAATAATTTGTATTATTTATTTTCTCAGTTAAAAAAAACTCTAGTTTCTACTACTAGATACACATTAAATGATTCCTAATGTTGTTTATACTATTGTTGTTATTAAACATTGAGTTGAATCATTGAGTGCATGTAAAAATTATTAGTATGACACAATAAAAATATGAAATTATTAATAATATGTTAATTAATAAATAGAGATTGAAAATTGTGTTGATAAATAATTAACCAATTTGAAAATAATATTTAAAATTTAGATTCTACATTGGAATAATGGAAAATAGTAGTGCATTAATCTATTCAGTCTTATTCATGGAATACAATATAAAATATCATCAAAGATAGTTTGGATTTGGAATATGATTCATGAAATGCAGTATAAATACCCAGTAACTGTTAAATCCCTTGCATTTTCCAATTCACCTCCTGATTCTCACTTCGATGATGAGATTGAGAGTCATCTTGACTTTGAGTTTGGCCTTCATTTTCTTCACCATACATATGTCCGCTTAGTTGCATCTTAAGTTCAAAATTCATTGTGTCACTATCGTTTGTACCACTGCCACTAATGTTTGAAGTGTTGCACAACGATCTTCTTTCACATATGGACTTCCAAATTGTGAGTTCCCTTTCATATGGAAAACTTTGGATATCGTACCTATTTGTATACATCCTCAATAAATTTTCAAAATTCTTCTCTTGTTTGTTTCGTATCTTTGATTTTAAAAACCCTAATGCACTAAAAAATATCTCATCCTCCATCAACTCCAATATCATGGTTTGACATAAGTCAATAAGTTTGAAATATTTCAATAATGAATCATGCAATATTTCTTTGACCTAAGATTGCTCAAATCCTTGTTATTGATCCTATTTGCATGGGATTCTCGAAGGATTCAAACTGTTTAATCATAGTTGTTGTAAAAAGACCAGATTGGTCTCTAAGCTTAGTTGCATTTATAATTCCTTCTATTTTATGTCCATTTTATTCTAAACTTTTCAAAAAGTGTTCAACCAAGGTAATTATGTATGCATAATTGTTTTTTGGTTGACGGTAGCCTTGGACCCAATATTGAGGATACGCAATAGACATTGCTTCAAGTAGTTCATCTCGATGAAATTGTTCTAGAATATCTAAGGAAAGAGATCTTGCAATACCTTTTAAATTAGTAATTACATCTATTTAATAATGTCGTTAAAATCTTCATTTGTAATAGTTAATTCTTTTCTAGAGCATCCGACCATCGTACAATAGTGCATTGGTATCTCAAATCCATATAGAAAGACACATAACTCCCCACTTGTATTATACTATAAAAAATTACGAAGATTGTTTAAATATGTGATTAACTGCTAGCTTATAAATCTTGGACTTCCAAATGGATAATCTAATAGATATAGATTATTGAGGGTATTGCATGTCATTCTATGTAATTTACTATATTCATAAATATACATAGTTCTTTCTTGGGATTTTTTCACAAGATTGTTCATTTCATCTAGTATGAGGAGAATGCTAGATAAAGTTAAGAGTGTCTCTATATCACTTAACTGATGTAAGAGGTCAGGAGCTTTGTCTATTGTGTGGTGATGTTCATACATTACTCCAATCAAGGATTGATATTCTAAAAAAACTCATTGCATTGGTCTATGCAAGGATATCCATCTATTATCAACATCCTTAAGAAGCTTGTTTCCTACTTTTATTCCCTCATTTTTTTTTTTGAAATTTCACAAACCATTTGAGACTTCGAAAAAAGTATGATTAGATCTTGTAGATTAGATTTTCAAATTTTGATATTGAAGGAAACTTGCTTACAATGTTAAATGCTAAATTAATTATGTGGACCATGTAGTGAATGGCAATCATGTATGGTGAACAAGTAGTTTGTAACTTTACACAAAGATCGTTCTTATGACCTTGCATTACTAAAGCTCCATAAGCTTCTATACACACTGATTTTTTAGTAATTGTGAAGTCATCCATACCTCCAATTTCATTCAAATATTTCTTAACTAGTTCAAATAGATTTTGCAATGTTAAACTCTCCATTTTATAAACATAGAGTAGATGAGGTTGATGGACATGTTTGTGTATAATATACACATGCATACATATCCAAAAAGTATTATCTACTGCAGTAACTTCATCTAAAGACAATGCAATAAAGTTTGACTCTTTTATCTTTTACTGTAAATCTTGTTTTTCCACCTCAACAAGACAACGAAGAAGAAGACCATTTTATCCTCTTCAGTATAAGATGTTAGATAAAATGATAAATCATGTCATGAGCTTCCTAACATGAGCTCAATTATTTTGGATGAAGGGCTAAGAAAGGTACCACCATGCAAATATTGACATATATGGGAGTACCATTCATTTGAATCAATATTGTGACAAAAAGAGATATCATTAGAATTTTCAAAAATTGATGGGGAAGAGAGGTTATGAATATTAAAATTGAAATTCATGGATGAAGAAAAATATAAGAGAGGTAGCACTCACCATTGCATCCACATGTCGATTATTTTTTTGAGGGATATTGTTAATGGCATAAGAAGAAAAATGTTTTAATATTGATAAGGCTAAGTCATGATATTAAGATAATTTATCTTGTTTTTCTTGATAAGATCCATTAATTTGTCTTATAATCTATAAACACTAAAAAATGTCCTAGGCCTGCAAACACCATTTTTCACATTGATTTCCCTTCTTCCCCGCATAATTGAATAATTTTAATTATTTGATTATCTTCTAAAAGTCATATTCTTCTTTTAATTAAATAATTTTTATTATTTAATTAATTCATTTCCCTTTTTCTTTATTATTCCTTGATTAATTAAATAAATTATTTTTTTATTTAATTACGTCACTAATATCCCTTCCTCTTTGTAATTAAATAAATTATTATTTATTTAATTACTCATGCTTCACTTTTCTTCTATAGTTAAATAATTATTTTAATTATTTAACTATTCATAAGCCTTTTTTTTATTTATTAGATTGCAGGAATTGGATAGCACAACCCCCTATAAACTGTAGTGCGCCTGGTAAAATTTTTAACGTGACTGGCGGCGCTAGCGCGACACGCCCTCCGGTACCACAGGAGTGGGGGAGACTAGACTTCATGACCAACCTCTTGCAACAAGAAATATTTAGCCAACCGAGCTAGGGCCCCAACCCCTCATAAGCCTTTTCTTCCATTAGATAAATTTCATTTATCTAATTATCTTATTGCTTTTCCTTCCATTATTAAATAATTAATTTAGTTATTTAATAGTTATCCATTTTCCTCTATTTTTAATTAAATGGTTGCTTTAATCATTTTAATTAAAATCCCATTTTTTCCCTTCTTCTATAAAATTAAATAACCACTTTGATTATTTAATCACTCATATTCCTTCTCAAATTAAATAATCTTATGATTATTTAATTTTCTCCACTTTCCCTCCAACTTCTCTTTTGAATCTCAACCCTTGATCATGTCATGTTCCTCTTTTAATCTCCACCATTCGTCCTTAACAAGCCCTATTTTGGACCTAACCCTATCTCTTCGTTGTGCAAGCAACCTTGTTTGTTGATCTTCACATCATTTTGGCTTGCGATCTTGATCATCCATTTGAATGGATGTTTTATAAAAGAGAGTTGTCTCTTTCATTCCAACATTACAACCACGATCTCTGATATTCTTGCTATCACTATCACTTCATTCGTACTTGCATACAACAAAATTTGAGGGCAATCTTGCACATACAACAAAATAGAGGAGATGCAAGGAAGATGATTCAACCATGGCTTAGAGTGTTCGGTATTGCTGCTTTATTATTTACTTTCTATTGCTATTTGTTCTTTCTTGCTTGGATTTGGGTCTTTGGGTTTTGGATTTTAAGTAGTTGTGGTTGCTACTATTGATCTTTACCTTTGCACTCGATTTTAACCATGTCCTACATAATTAATTGAGAATCTCCAAAAATACAAAGATGTTAGATATTAAGGGATAATGTTTCACGTAAACTGATAATAAGAGCTTCATATTCCATAATTCTATTAGTGCATAGGAAATTTAAATTTATACTGTAAGATAGGGGAATTGACTTTCCTAACGAGGATATTAGTATAACACCAACATCAGAGCTAGTTTGACACCTAGAATGATCAAAGAATAACTCCCATGTCTTGTCAACTTGTAATGAAAGGACATGATCATCGAGAAACAATTCTTGATTTGGTAAAGTAAGTGGTGAAGGAGTGTCAGTTAAGTGGTCAGTCAATTCTTGAACCTTAATTTCCTTTTGAGAGACAAACTTAAGGTCAAATTCTATTAACAACATTACCCATTTAGCAAGCCTTCTTGACAAATCAATTTTAGAAAAGAGATGTTTTAATGGATCAAATTTTACAATGACACAAATTTCAACATTTAAAAGATAATGTCTCAACTTATGTGTGGAAAACACAAGAGCTAAACATTATTTCTTTATTGTACTGTATTGAACCTCACAATCAAGTAAAGTACAATGAACATAGTATATATGTTCTTGAACTTCATCATCATGTTGTGCTAATAACACAACGAAGAGCATTAGACGAAGTAGAAGTGTAAAGAAGGAAAGAACGTCTTGAGGTAGTTGGTTGTAAAATATGAGTATTAGCCAAGTGTTGTTTAAATTATCAAAGGCTTTTTGACAATCCTCATTCAAAGAAAAATGAGATTTTTTCTTAAGAAGTTGAGTGAAAGGAAGGGTCTGATCCATTAGTAATGAGACAAATCGATGAATATCTTGAATTTTCCCTTGTAAACTAAGAAGTTGAGAAATGTTTTTGGGAGGTGGCATGTTAATTATAACATCACTTTTCTTTGTTTCCACGTTACTACCATGGTGAGATATGATAAAACCTAATAATTTACCACTATCCACACCAAACACATATTTATGAGGATTTAAATGCATGTTATATTTATGAATTCACTTAAAGATTTGAGGGAGGATTTTGACATTATCCTAATGCGAGATAGACTTAGCTAGGATGTCATCGACATAGTCCTCTAGGATAATATGAATAAAGTCATGAAAAAATAATTTCATAATGCATTGATATGTTGCTCCAATTTTTTTAATCCAAACAACATGAGCACCCAACAAAATGTTCCCCAAGGTGTAATAAAATCCATTTTATATTGATCTTGAGGATTGATGAAAATTTGATTATATTTAGAATAAAGGAGAGTAAATCATGTTCAACAATAGAATCTAGAATCATATCAATGTCAAGGGGAGAAGAAAATAATCTTGTAAAGAGGCTTTATTATGATCATGAAAATCAGTAGACATTCGAATATGATTATCAAGTTTAGTGATAGCCACAATATTCGACATCCAAGGTGAATAGTAAACAGGGTAGATAAAGCCAACTTGTAACAATTTCTCAATCTCAATCTCAACCTTAACCAATAATGCCACCTTGGGATTCATTTTACGAATATTTTATATTATTGGTTTAGAATCATCATGCAATACAATGTTATGTGTTACTACTTTAGGATCAATACCAAGAAAATTAGAATATGACCAAGCAAATAGTTTGGGAAAATCATGTAAAAGAGTAGAATTTTCTTGTAGTTCATTAGAATCAAGGAAATTTCCAATTAGAATAACCTTTTCAAGAATAGATGGGTCCATCGAGACATCAAAAATATATCCATTAAGACACATGTCAGGATGTTGATGATGATTTCAATAGGTAGGTAGTTAATACTTAGGCATTGTTTCAATCTGATAATGATCAAGTCTTTACGATTTTTTGCTTGTCCAAGTTTCGGATTTTGATGTTTACTTTGCTTATTGTTTGCTTTGTCAAAGGGTGAAGGTGATGATTTGTTTTATTATAGATGGAGAGTTTATTATGGATAGGCGATGATGGAGATAGGATTTTTGAGATTTTTTGGATGTTTTTGGTACTTTTGAGATTATTTGAGGAGCCTGCCCTATTTTTGATAATTTCAAGATTTTTGGATTTTTTGGTGTTTTGAGAGATTTAGAGACCAAAACGAACACCTAAGGGGATTGACCTAGTGCCTCGGGGGCTCATCGATGATGGCCTTGCCTATGTAGGTGAAAAGACAATGTAGTTTAACTTATTGGACTCAAAGTGGCTCGCATGAAAGATGACCAATGATATTTTTGGGATTTTGATGTTTTACCATTTATTTTTGGATTTTGATTTTTTTACAACTATTTTTGGATTTTGATTTTTTTACAACTATTTTTGGATTTTTCATGATAATGATCATATTGATGAATGCTAAAGAGATATCAGTATGTAGGGATATCAATACTCTTTTTTACACCTCAATTGTGTAATTACTATTTGCTATTACTATGTAGGGTAAATATGAATGTAATGTGAATTCTAGAGATGAATAAATTGTGCTTGCACTTTGTTATTGATGCATTATGCATGAATGTTATCTCATTTAAGGTTGTGCAAATGTGTGAAATTGATGGTTATTGAATTGTTATTCTAAATTTGGAGAATGTATTATATGTAATGCATATTTTGTTGAATAGTTGACTACCTTGGCATATGATAGTGGATGCAGGTATATGTTCAATTCCTCTAGGCGAAGGGGAAGTATCACTCAGGAGAAGATCTTGGTCAGGTAACCAGTAACATAAACTATCTGAGCTTACACACACCATAGTAGAATAATTGAGTCAATTTATTATTTGGGAAGTTGGTAAGTCATCTTTAGTTGATATGTTTGCATTAGTAAGAGTCTTGTTTACTATTGAGTGCATTACTGGTTACGATTATTTGTTTGAGATTATGAGTTTTTTCTTATATTACTGAGGTTGCACTGATGAGTAGGATGTATGTGGAGTATGTATATGTACACACATGCATGTCAATGAAAGACAATATGCATGAAGGAATGTGCACATGAGTGTACATAGGTAGACGTACCTATACACACTTATGGACGAGTTTATTATACGATGGAACTATCGATTGGATCTAATGACATGTATATGTGTACATATAGATATATCACACGTAGGTGCTTATCAATGCAATAGTGTTTGTGTATGAATTTACTATGTAATCAAAGGTGTATATAACATATACATATATCCATATGTATATATGTATCAATACATGCTTGTGGTTGGAAAATGGATATGCCCATGTGAATGTATCGATACATGTACATAAAGGAATATATATAAATATATATATACATGGTCAATATTATTAATATTACTATATGAATGACATCTTGATTATATTAATTTAATTATCAAATGTATGCATATATAGTTAGCATAAGATATATGTAAATATATGTTAACATATATATACATATACATACATATATATATATATATATATTTACGTTGATATACATATATAGGTATGTATAAGGGAATATATATATATATATATATAAATATATTAATATATATTTAAATATTATCAATGGCTAGGGTGTCAATTAACATTAGCAAGCTTGAGGCAGATTTATTAGCTAAATCAAAGGCCATGTATATTGTACTTGTGACTATACTTTTAAATGGCCAAATATTACTATTGCTGCCACTCATTTTGAACGAGTATTCTGCAAAACAATTCACAAAATTAAAGGCAATATAAGGAGACTTAGTTGATGCCTTTTGTGGAAATATTTTGGACTTAGTAAACTCTTAAATTCCATGTCATTGGGTAAAATTGCAACAAAAAATTGAAGCATACAAAGAGTGTGCATCGGGTCAATGAATTGGTCAAACTGATAAATAAGATGAATTGACTCATGCAAAGACCAAGTTGACATGAGCTATGTGTTATGTATTTGTTATTGACTAGTTCAACAAATGATAAACCATGCCAACTTTGTAGGAGGCTTATGTTTTATTTGACACCACCTTAGGAATCCTACTTGCTGTAGATGTTCATTGTGAAGGAAATTCAAATTATACCTTTTTTTATCATGTGTTGATTTGAAATGGTCTTATACTATTGTCATCAAAAGAGGCTGACCTGTAGCATTATTTTTCTGAGTATGTTATTCTTTGTGCACCACCTTTTAGCTAAGTTGAGTGAGTAGCCATGCATGGTGATTGCTATCAACACTCATGCCTAATCTGTAGATTGATAAGACTCTTTGCTGCTATATAAATAGTAGAGAAAAATCACTTGTTTGGGATGCATCCCATACACACTGTGCTTAGTATTTTATACATTCTTCTTTGCAATATTCTATTCTATTTTAGAGAGAGAGTTATGAGTGTTAGAGAGAGTATTAGTATATTGAGGGAAGTACATTATCAACTTGAGAGAAGGGGAATTATTGTGGCATAGCTGAAGGAGTCAAGCATAAGCTAGTTGCTGCTATGGGAAAACTGATTTTCAGTCATTCGATTGGATAAAGAGAAAACAGGCATGACGATCTTTCTTCTTTATTGTTTAAGATTTTGAAAGATTGTTTTTCATGATTATATTAAATTTTATATTATGTATACTTTCATTTAGGGAAAATAGTATTGCTTTGAAAAGGAATTAGAAGCTTTTATACTGTTTTATGATGTGCTTGTATGTACTCCATAATAGGAGGTTGGTGTTTATCATAAGTATTACATACTAGATATGATTAAACATGAGTAGCATAAGTGTTACTCATAGCTAGGTTATTGAATTAACTAGGATAGCTAATGATTTACTCCTAAGATTGCTTATCCATTATGGGAGGGAGCTTGTACATCTACTTTGTTAATTAGATTCATTCTAAGTTTGTAGAAATGGTGATAGGCTATCTCTAGGGTTATGGATTATCCATTGAAGGAAATACCTATGTTTAGTTTATGATGGCCTTAAGTCAAATCGGCCCCAAGTAGTGTATGTGATAGAATGACCTTCAGTCAAGTACTGAGTGAGAATACTTTGGCCAAAGTAGTGTGACTACCTCTGGCTCCACTATCAATTCACTGTGATCCAGTTATTGCATGCTAGTCCTAGATTGCGGGTTTACAAGTTCTAGTTATGTAAGACACAACACTATGCTCAGTTGGTTATCATTACCTGGTTACTCTACCAATCTCTTCGTCAAAGGGAAGGGCCATCTATTGAATGATATATGTGTGGGGGATTGCATATGAGTCTGTGGTTGGCAGAAAAGCACTTGAGTGATCCTTCTCCTCCACGAAAGGTGACAAAAGACTAAGATTTGAAAGGAGGATCCTAGACCATATATAACTATTTGTTTCAAAGCTTGGTTGAGCTATGTATGTAATTATGTACATTCTTGTATTATTGTAACTTGTGAAATTATTGTATTCAAAAGGAATTCTTATTGTGTAATGTTATGGTATCTTTGTTTATATATTCTCAATAAAGAAAAGATTTTTTTTTATTGTAATGGCTTGTTACATAGTTTATTTACTCGCACGGTGAAAACTTAGGAAATTTTTACTTCAGTGAAGGGTTCGCATGTTACACTCTTTTGAGATCCTATTAATAGCCAAGCTAAAGTCAATTGATATGATCAAGTAATTACTGATAATGATAACATTTTTGAGGATACACAACAATGTAAGGATAATGTTGTCAAAATAGGAACAACATGAGGATTGGGAAGGATACATCCCAAGATGATGATTGATTAATTATATAATTATTGATCGAGATTCATAGCCAAGCTAGGGACAAGATTGTTGAATGTTTTGATACCACATTGAAGTGTCAACAAAATGCAACTGATGTGGATTGTTTAAATTGTTTGGAAGATTCCTAGATCACAATGTGAGCTAGAAGAAATAGATCAAGATTCATTTTGAAGCAAGATGTAAGTACCTGTCCCCCAATGTTTAGCAATGTAGGGAATGGAATGGGTGAATGCATGGATAAATAAATGGATGAAGGGATATGTAAATAATGCCAAGGATTATCTTGTGATAGGATAAGATCTTCGAATAGAGTATGCACCTTTGGAAAATGCCTCATGGCTCAAATAATATTGGATAGGATAGGATCGATGATAGTGATCCATATCAAGATGTTTACCATAAGCAAGTGTGAAGTGTACACCAAACCTTTTCCAAGATCAAGATAAGTTGGATTTGGATAAAAAAATGGGTTGGATGAATGGTTCATGGATTTTTTATGGATAAGATGGATAGATGATGGATGGAATGTTAGATTTATTATTGATAGGATGAGATGATTCCACCAAAAATGGTGCATGTAGATGCTCGATTCTACTCATGACGCCTGTTTGCCAGGTTTTCATCATGGTACTTGTCCAAAGCGCCACCGTAGTGGTTTTCACTGGAGGATGATTTTTATCTTTACTTTTTTCTTGATTTTTTGATTTAATGTAAGGGGAAAATACAAAATCAATAATAACGATTGAACTCAAGAAAATAATCCAAAAATAAAATACAAAATCCACTTACCAATGAGATCAAGATTGCTAAAAAAAATGAATTCAAACAAAGGATTACATCAATAAATCAAAACAAATAAGTTCAAAAGCATGAAACAACCTTACTAATCCAATTGTTGAGTAACTTTAGTTGAAAAGTATGTGGGATTGCTTCAACTCAAAGCCTCCATGATAGTTTGTAAAAAGTTTCAATATGTGATGACCTAGATGCTATGATAAATAATTCTCAATTGCTCAAGAATCAAAAGAACATGGCTTTACTATGAAAATTATAGGTTATGAATGAGAAGGATGGAGGGTGATTTTATAGATCTTTGGAAATTAGATCAACGATTTGGATCAAGAGGTGCTGATTTGAGATCAAAGGCTGAGAATAAATGAGAGGGATCGATTGCCCAGTTAACTGACTACAACTGGTTGTAGGATTCCAGTTAACTAGTTGCACACGATATTGATTGAAGTGTTAAGAGAGGTGATTGATCAAAAGAGTGGTCCATCAATATCAGTTGATTGAGAGAGAGTTTCAATTAAGATTTGAGGAAATAATACATGATATAATTAATTAATTATTGAAGGAACATGCAAGATAAGATTGAGATATAAGATACGTTTTCTTTTTGCATGCGAGGATAATTAATAAATTGAGGAATGTGTAAGATAAGATTAATTAATAAATTAAAATGTTTATTTATTAATGGATGATGTTTCAAATAAGTTAAGTCAAGATATTTCGAAGGGAATTAGGATAATTAAATAATTAAAGATAATTATTTAATTTATGCATGATGAAAAAAGTCAATTAAATAATTAAAGATAATTCTTTAATATCAAAAGGGGATTTAATATTTAAAGTTAAACAATCAATAACTATTTAATTAAAATAGAAGAATAAGTTAAGTTAGCAACATAATTGAATAACTAATGTTTATTTAATTAATAAGGAAGAATAAGGTTGAATTAGTGATAAAATAGTGAATTAATTGTAAACAATTCAAGATTATTTAATTCATAGATGAAAATAGTGTTAAATGATAGGAATGATGTTAAAAACGAGATTAATGATGCTAAAGATGCCAATGATGGAAAAGTGTAGTTTCAAGATGTGTGACATGCGTTTAGGAATTTTTACATGTCTACAGTAACCAGACTTAACGAAGTAATTCCAATCCTTAGAGTCCACCCAAACCAAAGATTTCAACAAATTGGAGTTAAAGAATTTGTGATTCTTAACAGCTCCGAGAAGCTCTTCAAAAACCAAATGAAGGAGGGGATCGAACCAATTGGGCTCAATCTTCTAATGAGGTGGGTATAAAGAAGTGTCCAAGTAATTAGAGACCTTATTCCCCAATCGATCACATAGGTTCAAATTTATAGCAGACAAAATCAGATGTAGGCCAAGGGCCTGCGAGGAAAGCCATCTATCATCCCAAAATGAAACCAAAGTATCAGACCAAACCTTCTAGGAAGAACCCAAGGAGAGAAAATTCCTTGATTTGATAAGGTTATTCCAAATTATGGATCCTGAAGGAAGAACACAATTATCAAGAAGACAGACAATCTCTGACCTACAAATACTTATCCTTAAGGATTGGAACCCATTCCATCTGGTTATTCAGAAGCTTCCAAGTGATTTTAGTTATGAGGGCCATGTTCATCTTCCCGGTCCTTCTCAAATCAAGTCCCCCATAACATTTTCTAGAGCACATAGTATTCCAATTCACCAAATAAAAACAACTCCTCTTCAGTGCCTGACCAAAGGAATCTTCTTTGAATTTTCTCAAGTTTCTCCGACCATGCAGTTGAAATAGATAACAAAGGCATTAGGTACACAACCCAACTTTGAAGAGTGGTCTTGAGGAGGAGAAGCTCTCCTGCATTGCTAAGGAGAGTTCCCTTCCAAGTCACCAAATTTCTTTGCACTCTTTCTAGAAGGTTAGACCAAACCAATTTGTCCACCTTGCTAGCAATGAGTGGCATTCCTAGCTACGTCAAGGGAAGAGGGAGAATCTAAAAATTAAGGATTCTAGATATCCTGGCTTGTAGAGAAGGGTCAAAATTGAGAAAGAAGATGACACTTTTAGTAAAATTGATACACTGGCCAGAGGTCGTAGAATTTTTTTAAGAACATATTTCCACCCCTTGGCCTCTACTAAAGTGGCTTCCCCCAGAAGGATTGTATCATCAACAAATTATTGGTGAGAAATCAGTTGCGAAACAGAGGAGGGGGCAAAGCCAACCAAAGTACCATTCAAAACTTTACTTTTAAGATTGCGGCCAAGAAATTTAGCCATTATAATGAAAATATATGGGGACAAGGGGTCCCCTTGACAGATACCACCAGAAGGTAAGAAAAAAACCTATGGAGTACCATTGATAATCACAAAAAACTTGGGGGAGGTGACACACCCTTGAATGAGTTTCAAAAATTTACCAGAGAACCCGAACTTGCAAAGAGATTCAAACAAAAAATTCTAGGACACTTTGTCATAGGCTTTGGATATATCCAACTTAAGAGCTCCATACTTTCTTTTTTTCTTTTTCTCAGGGAGTGGAGGGTTTCATGGACCAACATGATAGCATCCGTAATTTGTCACTCTGAAAAAAAAAACTTTTTTGAGCAGGATTTATTAGGATTTTTGGATGCTATTTAATTTATATTTAAGCTAATATAGTTATATCTTGGGGATACCAATTTTTTTATAAATAAATTTAAAGATCACAAAAAAAGGAAAAAATTAAGGGAAAAATCAATGCTATTGATCTATGGTGTGTTTTAATTAAGGATGATGTTGAAATTAAAAAAAATATATTTTAATATATTTATGGTGATATCTTCACCTTTAGTGGTAATGATCACATTGTTTCTAATATAAGAGAGATAGTTTCTAAAATTATTCCTTGTAAGCTTGACACAAAGTATGTTACACTATAGATAAAGAGCTTTCCTTGGATAAGATTAAACACATTATAAATATCATCTTAAGATTAAAAATAACCTATAAATATGATGGTTTTATTAATTAATTTTATAAGGCTAATATCTATTGTAATAGGAAGCCCTTGCTTGAATCTTATAAGGAATTTATTGCTAATGATGCTTTACAAAATGAAATTAATAAAAAGTATCATCAAAATTTTACCTAAAGAAGGTGATTCCTCTAAGATAAGAAATTGTTGGCTTATTAGTTTTCTTAATGTTTTTTACAATATTTTTGCTAATGCCTTAGCTAGAATATTTCAAAATTTTAATGTAAAATTATATCTCCCACTCAAACAAGTTTTGTGAAGGGGAGATATATTTTGGATGATCTTTAAACTAGTTCAAAGATAAAAATTTGAGAAAAGTTATTCAATAATTTTTCTCATTGATATTATTGATTTAAAAAAATATTATGACTAAATTGAAAGACCTTTTATTACATTGGTTGTGAAACCCTTGGGGTTTTGGTGAGATGTTTTTATAGAATGGTGAGTGTGTTGTTTAAGGATGAATTTGAAAATATTTACATGAATGGAAAAATATCTATTTCCTTTCATTTACAAAGGTCCTTTAGGTAAGACTACTATCTTGCTCCATCTTTAGATTTGTTATTATGTAATGTTGTAAAATTGCAACCCCTTGCGATTTCACATACATTCTTGTACCCACTTTAGTGTCCACTCCCTTAATATTTGTGTAGGCTCATTTTAGCCCTTGCATCAACCTTTTCCCCTCTTAGGATGCTCAAAAACCCCTTTCAATAGCTACCCTCACGTGTTAGCTTTGCGTCAAAATTTGTGCTTTTCTCATTCTTATCATTTTGTAGTGTGATGTGTTTGGACACTAGCACGTCATGCGGACATTACACACCACGCTAACATCTCGTGACATTTCAACATTCAAACAACTATTTCTGTACATGTTTTCCACTTGTCAACAAGTTTTGTCGGTGGTAACGGATCAAGATGCCTTGTAACAACTCAAGAAGCTTCTTTTCCTTCTTCTCCTCTCCTTAAATACTATCTTTTTAATTCATTTGGTCTTCTTCTTCTCCTCCTTGGTTTCTCTCTCAAGCATTCTACCATATTGCTATTGCTTGCACAACTCCCTTGTTTGTTACAATAGCCTCAAGCTTTCACAACTCTTTATAGCTTGCTACAACAACACTCTCAAGCTCTAACAATGCTCTTTGCAGTTGTCTTAGCTCTTGTAGCTATCTTGCTCTCCCTCTTTGGCTTCCTTAAGCCTTGTAGCTAATATCTTCCTTGTCTTGTGCTTGCGAGCATCTTGGGATTTCACAGATCAATTGCAACTCTATCTCGTGATATGGGTTCTCCTCCTTGAGTGGGGATTACTTTTATCACACCATATTTGCTTCTTTTGTTCATTTCTCTATCTATTTGGTTGTCCGTGGAGGTGAGAACACCAAAACAAGGCTTTGACTGAGGCAAACCCCTATACAACCCCAACATTTTCTCCAAATCTTACGTTTGTAGGTATTGAAGACATTTAGGTGCTGGAGGGTTCATTACTTGGTTTGTTGTGAGATGTTTCTATCTCTTTTCTCTTACTTTATCATTTATAATTCACTTTATTTCAGTTTGATCATATTTTGTTATTTTCCCACATTTTGAAAGTTCTTAGTAATTAGATTGTTAGTAGTTGCCTTATTTTATGGGATATTCTCGCTTTTTGTTCCGTACGAGACACTAGTGCACCTTTGGGATGCCAACGTGCTACACTATTGTCCTTATTTCGTGTTGTTTTCCTTTGGTTGAGATCCTATCAGTTTGTCCAAAAAATCTTTGCGATCTGCTCTTTCTGATTTTGAAACTCTCATGTTGTTCCTTGAGGTAGTTTAGGGTAGTTCGCTCCTTGGGAATCTCTTGAGAATAAAGAGACTCATGAGTAGTGAATCCCCCTTCTCTACATTTTGGTGAACCTGACATGAACACAATATTTTTCAAAAAAACTAGGAATTTATTTACCCCAACTTGGTGGGGTCATAACTTTTGACTCAGTGTTTGAAATTCAGAACTGTTTACATTGTTGGAAATGTCCCCAAGAGGACTAATTCAATTCCTAAATACTATTCCTTCGACAATCAAATTTTAGGGATTGACACAAGTTTTAACCCCAAATTCTACTCTAAAGACCTCTGAAAATGCAAATTACTATAACTTAGAAAATACCGAAAAAATAAAAAAAATAAAGATTTTTAGTTTTTCTTAGTTCTGTCACCCCTGGATTGCTCTAGATCAGCCGACATGTCTATATCTCTATTTAAAAATGTATTTTCTATCTTTCTTCCTTCTATCTCTTTCCATATTTGTTAAGAAGCTTCAAGAAGTTCTCTTACGAGCATGTGAAAGTGAGCTCTTGTCTCCTTTCTTATTATTCTTTGTTGATCCCTCTCTTGAGATTCCTTCTAAGGATATTTTGGTGCAAGAGGATGAAATCATTGATAATTTTCTTAATGTTACTCTACCTTCTCTTCATTCCAATGCACTCTCTTTTGGGGATGATGCATTAGCTAATTATGAATCTCCTTCCCCATTTGATGTGTAGAAACAAGCAGATCCTTTAATGATTATACTTAACATTAATAATATTGACATTATACATACTCTCATTGACATTGGTTCGGTGCTCAATGTTTGTAGCATTGATCTATTTCCTAAGATTACTATTGATTGATCTTCTCTTAATGCTTCTTCTATTGACATTCATGGGTTCGATAATGTCGGTCGACAAGCCCTAGGCATGATAGTCTTGCCTTTGAGGTTGGGACCCGTTATCATACCTACCCTTGTATTGTTATGTCAGAGAAATTACCATATAACCTTCTTCTTGGTAGATCGTGGATTCATGCTATGGGTGCAGTCCCATCCACCTTGCATAAATCTATTAAGTTCATTTGCAATAATTGAGTAATCACAATTAGGGCTGAACCTAAGGCTATGCACTTATGTGAAATGGCGCTGTTGGTTAGGTTTTGGTTGTTCCTACTCTTATTCCTTCAGTGTCTTCCAATGTGTCGATGTTTACTCCAGTAGTACCTACTACAAAGGATACTCTTGAGATAGATGTCCCTGAAGAAGATCCTTCTGAAGTAAGAAATCTTAAGTTTGCTCTTTCTACCTCTTCTCAAGAAAATGCATGTCTTGGTGATGATTGGGGTTCTCTAGACTTTACGAAATCCTTCATTGGAGAATATAAAGTCATCCCAATCCCCTTAGACCTTCCGATAACATCATCCACACCCGCTATCAAAGATGATTATTCTTTTGTATCAAAGGATAATGTGAGCAGTAGTTGTAATGTTCTTAATGCCCATCCTCCTTTTGAGGAAGATGATCACAGTTCTATTAAAGAGATTAATGTTGGCAGTTCTATCAAGAAGGCTAATGGTGATCCCGTAGAGGAGCATGATACCCATTGTTGGAATAATGCTCTCTATGAAGATCCTCCTCCTTCTCAAGATTTACAAGAACACTATGGCCCTGGCTTTAAGCTTGTCTCTAAGTATGGTTATGGGCATAAAGGTTGTGGGTATAATGAACAAAGCATCGAAGTCCCTATAAAATGTGCACCTCGTAAATGTAATTTGGGGCTTGGTTGATTGAATGAACAATCTAAATAGAAACTAGGGTTGAATGTTGACATGGTTTCTGCTCAACCTCGTTCTCTTGGATTGATTAATCCTCCATTATCTTCTATCTTCATGTCTTCTTGTGGGTAGTCAAGCTTTTCTCCATAAGAGAAAGGGTTACTTCTTGCTCCTCCTTCTTTGTATGAGAAAGAGTATATTTTGTTGAGGCTTCTCAAAGTCCACTTGATTACTCTTCCTTCTCCTACACGTAAAAATTTTCATAAGCATGATAAAGTAAAAGATTCTTTTTGTGCATACCATCGAGTGCCTAGCCATTTCACTAGTGAATGTAAGGCCTTGAAGGATAAAATACACAAAATTCAAGATTCAGGTGCCATTGCTTATTTATTTGTTGATGCACCTACCTCTTCTTCAAATGACAAGTGATATCGAGGTCTACCTCTATCTTGTATGTTCTAAGTATCTTGCACTATTCTCCTCCCCTATATGTTGGGGGTAGTGATAACTTGTTTTGGAGATGAGTGTCCTTATGAGGACCCCCTCTCTTCTCTCTATCTTTCAATTGGAGCATCCCCTTGAGTGGGCCCCTTGCTATCTTGAAGGGTTCTCAAGGAACCCACTTTGAAAGCTTTTATCTCAAATGAATTCATTGGCATCTAGCTTGGGGGTAGCCCGACTACACCTATATTTTCTATGACTATCTTGCAATGCAACTTACGGTAGCCACATGCTTCTCTGATTAGTCTTGCCCTTCAGGACCAAGAATCTACAAAGTTCCTTTGCATCAAGCTTTCCTAACATGTTTAGTCTACGAATTAAGTGTATGTGAAGTTGATTTTCAATTAACCTTGTAGGACCAAGCACCTGCAAGGCCCAATCCAACTCTATGGAGTCCCCTACATCGGTCTTCCCTTAGGAGAGAGTACCTGTGGCACCTTATTTGCAAGTCTGAGGACCTGTAAAGCGCTTTCATCCTACAAGATCTATTCATCATTGGTCTGTGGATCTCCAATGCAGTTTGTTCAACTCTGTAGGAGAGAGTACCTATAGAGCCTTTTGTTCACCTTTCGTAGGTTTGCGGATCTTTCATGCATTTGTTCAACTCTCTTTGGGTCCAAGGACCTATGGAGCCATCTCTCTTGGAATTTTCATTCCTTTCTACTTCTGAAATTCTCTTCTCTCCTCTCTTCTCAAATTGTGTATACCGGATCAAAGACTTGCATCTTCTTCATACAGGGTATATACTTCTTTCTCTCTTTGATATTGGTTGCTTCTCTGACTTTTGGGTGCATTCTTCTCTTGAAGCAATCAATCCTTACATTCTTCTCTTCATTTAAGAATTCTTCTATGCGTTATTGTTCTTAATTTGGGGACGACGCATAGTATTGAGACAACCTTTTACATCAAGGTCTCTTTTACTTTGCCGAATCAAATCTTGTTATTTTTGTGTGTGTACTTGTGTGTGTATTTTTATGTTCTAACCTCATGATGTAATGAATTTTTATGTTCTAACATTGTTGTCTTGTGTAGGTCTTTCTTGTCTAATGCATTTGTTTTGTAGGTCTTCAACCTGGGGGTATGCTTCCTTGGTTTGAAGAGTTATTTGCTTCCTCTACAATATCCTTTTGGCATGATGATGTTATTTATGTTTAGTAGATTTCCTTTAGTGTGCATATTAGTGTAGATTCATATGCTTGCTAATGTGGGGGAAAATGTAATGTCATAAAATTGCACTCCCTTGCGATCTCACATACATTCTTGTACCCACTTTAGTGTCCACTCCCTTAGAATTTGTGTAGGCTCATTTTAGCCCTTGCATCAGCCTTTTCCCCTCTCAAGATGCTCAAAAACCCTTTTTCAGTAGCTATCCTCGCGTGTTAGCTTTGCATCAAACTTTGTGCTTTTACTGTTCTTGTCATTTTGTAGCATGATGTGTTTGGCCACTAGCACGTCATGGAGACGTTCACGCATCACACTAGAATCCTGTGACATTTCAACGTTCAAAAAACTATTTCCGTGCATGTTTTCCACTTGTTAGCAAGTTTTGTCGGTGGTAACGACCTGAGTTCAAGAAGCTTCTTTTCCTTCTTATCCTCTCCTTAAATGCTATATTTTCAATTCATTTGGCCTTCTTCTTCTCCTCCTTGGCTTCTCTCTCAAGCATTCTCCCATCTTGCTCTTGCTTGCACAAATCCCTTGTTTGTTATAGCAGCCTCAAGCTTTCACAACTCTTTACAACTTGTTACAACAATACTCTCAAGATCTTACAATGCTCTTTGTAACTCTCTTAGCTCTTGCAGCTATCTTTCTCTCCCTCTTTGGCTTCCTTAAGCCTTGCAGCTGATATCTCCCTTGTCTTATGCTTGTGAGCATCCTAGGATTTCACACATCAATTGTAGCTCTATTTTGTGATACAGGCTCTCCTCTGATGCATGAGCATCCTTGGTTCTTGGAAATCTTGCATCAACCAAAAAATATTTTCATCTAGTTTTGTTCTTGTTCAAGTTGGTAGATCTAGTATTTCTTCATGTTTGCTCACCAGATCTTATGTACCTATGGTTTCATCATGGAAATGTTCAATTACCTTATTCCAAGTTTGCAGTTCTATTGGATTTTTTTCGGCAAGTTATCTCTTCTAGATTGAGTGACAGTTTTGGAATTGGCCCCGAAATAATTTCAAAAACCTAACAGCTAGTTTGGTCGATCACGGATCCTTCCCGTAACTTGTGGATCCTCATAGTGTGTTTCTCATTGTTTCGTGGAGTGTCCCTAACCTTGATTTTAGGTCCACACTTCATCATGCGCATCTACAGTGGAAGAAATTCAAATTTGAGGCCAACCTGTTCTTGCACACGTTATGTTTCCTTCATTTGGTTGATGCAGATGTTTCTTGGCCCACAGATGTGATATAAAGCTTGATGAGAATAGCAGTGAATCAAGATCAAGTAGATTAAGATGTATATAGAATTCAATATGTAGGATTTTCGCTCGCATGTATGAGTAGTATTTTGAACATGTTGTAATCAGGCCTGTGAGCCGAATCTATACGCCCAGATGTGGCCAACTATATGTAATCAAAATTTATGATAATAAGAATATTTGTATTTGCATTTGCCTCCAGATTCCATGTTTCTTTTGTTGTGTTACTCTAGCTGCACGACCTAGATTGTTCTCTTTGAGGACCCTCCTACATGACTGCATCAATTGGTATCAAAGCACTCACGGTAGGAGGGTCCTTAAAGAGAACAATTCGGGCCGTGCAACTAGAGTAACACAACAAAAGAAACACATAATCTAGAGGAAAATGCAGATACATATATTCTTATTATCAATTTTTTTTATTACATATAGTCGACCACATCCAGGCGTACAGATTTGGCTCATAGGCCTGATTACAACATGTTCAAAATACAGTGCTCATACATGCGAGTGAAAATCCTACAAATCAAATTCTATATACATCTTAATCTACTTGATATTGATTCGCTGCTATTCTCATCAAGCTTTATATCACATCCATGGGCCAAGAAACATTCGTGTCAGCCAAAGATCATTACAATCTTTGATGAAGGAAACGTAACGTGTGCAAGAACAAGTCAGCCTTAAATTTTAATTTCTTCCACGGTAGATGCATTCGATGAAGTGTGGACATAAAATAAAGGTTGTGGAAACTCCACAGAACAATTTGAAACACACCGTGAGGATCCACAAGTTATGGGAAGGATCCGTGATCAACCAAACTAGCCGTTAGGTTTTTGAAATTATTTTGGGGCCAGTTCCAAAATTGTCACTCAATCCAGAAGAGATAACTTTCCAGAAAAAGATCCAATCGAGCTGAAAACTTGGAATAAGGTAATTGAACATGTCCATGATGAAACCATAGGTATGTAATATTTGGTGAGCAAACATGAAGAAATACCAGATCTACCAACTTGAACAAGAACAAGAACAAAATTGAATGAAAGTATTTTTTGGTTGATGCAAGATTGCCAAGAACCAAGGATGCTCTTGCATCAAACATCTGAGGTTAATGAAAAGTGAGTCCCTCACTTTGTTGGGGCTAAAGGAAAACCAATACGGTCTACCTCAACCTGAGAAATCCAAGAAGAATCCTCCACTGGTCTACCTTTCCATTTCACCAAATATTCTTTGTACTGTCTTCCACGAGTCTTTCTCCCATCTCTGACATCCAAAAGCTCTTCTATCTCATCTGATTGTTGTTTAGGAAGTTGTTCTTCCAATTTTTCTTTACTGCCTTCATTGAATTTTACTTCATGGCACTGATGTAGATCTGCAATGTTGAATATAGGTGATATACCCATGTCATCTGGTAACTCTACTTCATATGCATTTCTTGAATCAAACTTCTTCAAAATCCTATAGGGTCCAAACTTCCTCATCTCGAGCTTACTGTATGTGCCAACTGGAAATCTTTCCTTCCTCAAATATACCTTTACTTCATCTCCAACTTCGAACTCCTTATGTCTCCCCTTTTCATCTGCTCTCTCTTTATATTTTCGGTTCATATCTTCCAAATGCTGCTTCACTTGAGTATGCACTTTCTTCATATGCTCTACAAATTTATTTGCTTCTACACTCCTTTTATCTTCATTATTGATGTCTCGCAATTCTGATATACCTCTAGGATGAACTCCAGTAACAATCTCAAAAGGTGTCTTTCCTGTACTCCTGTTCACTGAATTATTGTAGGCAAACTTTGTTCGTGCAAGGGTCAAATCCCAACTTCCAATTTTCTCTCTAACCAAACATCTCAACAAATTTCCCAAACTCCTATTCACTACCTCTGTCTATCCATCGGTCTGTGGGTGAAAAGTAGAACTGAACCTCAAATATGTCTTCAACTTCTTCCAAAGTGTCCTCCAAAAGTAACCAACAAAATTTGTATCTCTTTCTGAAACAATACTCCTAGGTAATCCATGCAATCTGACCACTTCCCTAGAAAACAAGTCTGCTACATGTACTGCATCTGTTGTCTTCTTACAAGGTATGAAATGTGCCATCTTGGAAAATCTATCTACCACCACAAATACAAAATACAGAAAGGTAATGATTTTGTATTTGTGGTGGTAGATAAATTTTTTCATGAAAGTATTCGGTGCATTTGTTAGTCCAAAAGGAATCACCAACCACTCATACAATCCTTCATTTGTCTTGAATGGTATTTTCCACTCATCTCCTTCTCTGATTTTGATATGATGATATCCACTCTTCAAATCTATCTTTGTAAAGTATTTATCTCCACTCAAACAATCCATAATATCATCCATCTGGGGCAAAGGAAATATATACTTCACTATGATCTTGTTTATGGCTCTAGAGTTTGTACACATCCTCCATTCTCCATCCTTCTTAGGTGCTAGCATTGTAGGTACTGCACAAGGGCTTAAGCTTTCTCTGATTAAACCTTTTCTTAATAATTCTTGCACCTGTCTATTCAATTATTCATTCTCTACTGGTGTCATCCGGTGTGCTACTTTTTTAGGCAAACTAGCTCTAGGAATTAGATCCATGCAATGACTAATACTCCTTATAGGTGGCAATCTATCAAGTACATTATCTAAAATGATAGCTTCATATTCTGCTAGCAATTCCTTTATTTCCTCAAGTTGTCCTTCTACATGCTTCAAGTCTTCCACCTTCTTAGGCACCAAGGCATAACACATGTTCTCGTGTCTCAGTCCATCCAGAAATATTCTTCCATCAATCAAGCAAATTCTAGTAGTTGTGCAAACCTCAACTTTAGGAACATCCTCCAAGGGTAACAAAGTCCGCTTCATCCTATTTGCAACAATAGTATATATGTTCTTATTTTCATCATGAATAGCTTGTCTATCATACTGCCAAGGTCTTCCCAACAAAATATGGCATACATCCATAGGCATGATATCACACAAAACTTCATCATGATATTTTCCTACCTTCAATTTCACCAAACATTGTTCACTTACCAGTATCTTATGCTCATCTTGAATCCAAGCTATCTGATAGGGCTTCGGGTGTTTCAATATTTCCAACTTCAATTTGGTCACCATTTATTCAGAAGCTAGGTTCTCTGAGCTTCCACTATCAATGATTACTTTGCAATGTATTTATCAACTACCTTGCATCTAGTTTGAAACAAATTATTTCTCTGCAACGGTTCCTTCTCCAATTCACTTTGACACAATACTCTCCTATTCATCAACACTTCTCCTTCTTCCGGTTGATTAGGTGATCCAACATGATTCTCCTTAATAAAGGTTGTTCTTCTATTATTTTTAGTCTTTCTGCTCGTCTCTCCCTGTTTACATTCAAAGGCTCTATGTCCTTTTCCAACACATTTGAAACGAGTTCCCTTGAATAATCTTTTCTCCTGTCCTCTATCATCTTTTCTATATCCTTCATTTTGGTAACCACCATATCCTCCTCTTCGGTAAGAGTTCTCATTCTTACTGACCTTCTTATCCTTGTTCTGATCTGGAAAAGATCCTCTTCCTTCTCCAGTAAAAATTCTTCCTCTATGAAATCTTCTGCCTCTTCCTCTCTGTCTCTGCTCATGTCTTTTGTTTAGCTTCTCTTCTTCTTGTAGGGCACATTGATATGCTTCTTCCACACTCAACAACTTAATTAAATTGATCTCATCTTGTATAGATGACCTCAAACCATTTACATATCTGGCTACTTGCTCAATCTCATCCTCCGAATATCTAGATCTGATGTTCAACTTATAGAACTCCTTAGTATACTCTGTCACATTTGATTCCTTCTGTTTCAGATTCTACAACTTCTTGAACAAACTGATCTGATAGTCAATAGGCATAAACTTTGTCTTCAACTTATTCACCATCCGATCCCATGATCTTATCTTCTCCTTTCCTTTTCTTTGCCTATCTGTCTGCAAATACTCCCACCAAAGGGATGAATGTCCTCTCAACTTTGTACAAGCAAACTTCACCTTCTTATCTTCTGGGGTACCTTCAAAATCAAAGTACTTTTCCATCTTTGTTATGCAATCTAGCAATTCATCTGAATCCAACTTACCATTATAATCCGATGGATTGAAATGTGGTTTAGTGTTTACTCTGGTTAGGGATATTATGAACCTCTCTTATCCCTGATCAAGGCTAGGTTGCTCTTCTCTTGCAACTTCTTTTTGTTCTTCTACTTCTTCATCACTCACATCATCAACTAGTTGACCCCTTCTCTAGGCCATTTCAATTGCTTCCAATCTAGTAGCAATTCCTCTCAACATCTCCATTACAACTGGGTTTGCATTTCCACACGCTCCATTTCCTCTACCATTTCTTCTTCCTACCATCTTTACACAAGTCTTATGCAGCTGTAGGTTAGATCCTCAGTCCGATACCCCATAAAAAATATTCAACAAGACTGTGCAAACTCTAACGATCTCGCAAGGAATGAATCTCACTCTAATACCAATTGATGTAGTCACAGTAGGAGGGTCCTCAAAGAGAACAATCCGGGCTGTGCAGCTAGCGTAACACAACAGAAGCAACACAAAATCTGGAGGTAAATGCAAATACATATATTCTTATTATCAAATTTTTTGATTACTTATAGCTGGCCACATTCGTGCGTACAGATTTGGCTCACAGGCTTGATTACAACATGTTCAAAATACAATGATCATACATGCGAGCGAAAATCCTATAGATTGAATTCTATATAAGTCTTAATCTACTCGATCTTGATTTGTTGCTATTCTCATCAAGCTTTATATCACATCCGTGGGCTAAGAAACATTTGCGTCGGCCAAAGATCATTACAATCTCCGATGAAGGAAATGTAACATGTACAAGAACATGTTAGCCTGAAATTTGAATTTCTTCCATGGTAGATGCGCATGATGAAGTGTGGACATAAAATCAAGGTCGAGGACACTCCACAAAATAATGAGAAACACACTGTGAGGATCCGCAAGTTACGAGAAGGATCCGTGATCGACCAAACTAGCCGCTAGGTTTTTGAAATTATTTCGGGGCTAGTTCCAAAATTGTCACTCAATCCAAAAGTGATAACTTGCCGAAAAAAGATCCAATCAAGCTGAAAACTTGGAATAAGGTAATTGAACATGTCCATGATGAAACCATAGGTACGTGAGATTTGGTGAGAAAACATGAAGAAATACCAGATCTACCAACTTGAACAAGAACAAGAACAAAAACAAAACAAGAACAAAACTGAATGAAAATATTTTTTGGTTGATGCAAGATTACCAAGAACCAAGGATGCTCCTGCATCATCCTCCTTGAGCAGGGATTGCTTTTGTCACACCATATTTGCTTCCTTTGTTCATTTCTCTATTTATTTGGCTCTCCGTGGAGGTGGGAATACCAAAACAGGGGTTTGATTGAGGTAAACCCCTATACAACCCCAACATTTTCTCCAAATCTTACACATGAAAGTATTGAAGACATTATTGGGTGTTGGAGGCTTCATTACTTAGGTTTTTGTGAGAAGTTTCTATCTCTTTTCTCTTACTTTATCATTTATACTTCACTTTATTTTAGTTTTATCATATTTTGTTATTTTCCCATATTCTGAAAGTTCTTAGTAATTAGATTGTTAGTAATCACCTTGTTGCTTTCTGGGATATTCTCACTTTTTGGTCTGTACAAGATGCTAGTGCGCCGCGCTATCGTCCTTATTCTACAATGTTGTCCTTTGGTCAAGAGTCTATCAATTTGTCCAAAAAATCTCCGTGACTTGATCTTTCTAATTCTAAAACTCTTGCATTGTTCCTTGAGGTAGTTTAGGGAAGTTTTCCCCTTGGGAATCTCTTGAGAATAAAGAGACTTATTAGTAGTGAATCCCCCTTCTCTACATATCGATATAGAGGCTATTCATTACTTGTGTAGAGATTATTATTTATATCCTCTTGTTAAGGGTGTAGTACTTCCTTCTTGAGATTGTATGAATGAGCTTGAATTTGTTAATGATAATACTCTTTTTGCTAAAATAGAAGAAGGGAACTTTAGTAACCTTTATAGGAGGTTGGATATTCAATGTAATGCATCATGATCTAAAATTGTTATGTAAAATATACTATTATGAGATAGTTTGATAAGTCTCCTATTTTTTTGGAAGTGTTTGGGGTTGAAGGAAGATATCAAATATCTTGGAATTTCCTATATCCATAATCTATCCCATAAGGACATTTAGAGATGGGTTATGGATAAGGTGAATAATAAGATATCCAAATGGTAAGATAAATTTTATCTCTTGCTGAAAGGTTCCAAGTTAATTAGACAGTATTTTCAAGTCCTATACATCATATTTTTATTCTTGTAGGTTGGTTTATTATTATTTAATTCAAATAAAAAAATTGATCAATTTTTTTATGGTTTGATATAAATAGAAATAAGAAAGGTGCATGGTAGTTTTTAAGATATGTGTATAAGTCCAAGATAAAGTGAGGGAATGTGGTTGAAAGATTTATTCAAAGATGGTATTTAATTTTTTAAGATAATTTAGTTGGGAGTTCTATTGGGCTCCCCACCCTTGAAAGAAAATAAATTTACAAATTTACCCAATCTCTTCATTGTATGGGATCTTAATATCATTTGAGTAGAGGTTTTCTTCATAAATTACTTTTCTATAGGCTATAATGGTCCATCTCACTTTCTTTGGGGATACAAAATCTAGGAAAAACTCCTCCACACTTTCAAATATTCTCTTATTTGAGGGAAATTCCTCTTCTAAAGATAAAGAGTTCGTCTTAGTGATCCCTTGAAACATTTTTGAACACTCTAAACATTGGCTAAAGAAATAGCCATTAATTTAACAACATAATCTAATTTAAAAGTTTAAAACATAACAATTTTGAACCACTAAGGTTCTTTGATGACATTTTCTTGAACTAGCATCCCTTTATACCATAGGATAAACATGAAATATCAGTGAAAAACCATAAAAAGGAGAATATGGTACTAAAATATTCTATCCCTCTCTCATACTTATAAACATTTAAAAAATAATCTCTATAATAACAATCATTAAATCCTCCTCATTCCCTTCTAGTGACCTTATACGACTATTAGGTATAGAATATAAAGTACCCTCCACAAGATGATGTTAAGAAATAATACATTCTAGCACCAAGTGACCTTACCTACTTTTCTTTTTGACTTAGTGCAACCTTCATACAAATGACCAACCCAAAAATAGTTCCAACATTGAAAAGACTAATTTTCATTATCTACTTGGGCCACTTCTAAAAATCCTTTTAGGAACCTTTAGACCTATATCAATAAGGAGGCCTTGAGAAAAATATATCTGCACTAGGATTCACATATAAGTATAATTTTGAGCACCTCATTGTTTCATGGCAGATGGAAATAAATTTCTCCAAATAATTTTTAAATATTTCCAAATTTGAGCTAAGCTAGAAATGTAGATGTAGATTTGGCATCCTAACCCATACAATAACAATCTTAATTTTTTTTTCTAATAGATTGAAACATGTAGTAATAAAATATTAATAAAAAGTGGGGCATTATCTCATGAAGGGACCCTTCTCTAAAATCATAATACTATCCTCTAAAATTAACAAACTGGAATGGAAATAATAATCGTAAGGATAAATCACACTGGGTTCTTCAAGAAAGGGTTTTCATGAAGAATTTATCTATTTGTTGAGATTTGGGAGGAAAGGCCAAGAATATTAAATAAAACAATCAAAATAATTTCTAAATAGGATGCACAATCTCCTCCAATACTTCCTCATCTAGTTCTAGAATTGACATTTTCATGTAGATTTTATCTACCTCAAGCTCCACCTATCCTTCCTTTAGATGTCATAGAGAGTTTTTCCATATTAATAACTAACTTTTTTTTATTTTCGATTGAGGGATCAACCCCTCCCATAACTATAGAGGAGCATGCAAAACCGTTAGGTCAAGCTTCATTTTCCTCAATAGTATATTTCTTTTGTTCTCCTCCAAGAACCTACTTGCCTCCTTCCAAAACATTCTTAAATGATGTAAGCAATGATACTTTCTTTTCAATCTCTCCTTCCTCTCCCTCCAAACAACCAAAAAATGCCTCCACAAAATCTAAGATTTTTATCTCTACTTGCTAGAGACTCTTCAATAATAATGAAACCATAATTAGGGTTAGCAATTATAGTGTACTTCATCACTCATCCCAAAAAGACATTTCATTAGTTATTAAGTGAATTTTAAAAGCCTTGCATGCTGAAGAGTCTTGGAAGTACTTGTTGAGCTTCTACATATTTTGACTAATAGTTTTCCAAAGAAGAGTTCTAATTGGATCTAGGTTTGTAAGTGACATTTTTTATTTGATTATTTTAAGATCAAGATTTTTAGGTCCCTTATTTTTTGTTCTATTTGGAAGGACTCACTTGTTGCATATAATATTGTATTTCAAACACATAGAAATGAGAGTGATGTTAAGAAATTTATGTAGGATGTGTCTCAAATTCCCAATCCTCAAGGTATTTAGTGGGGTGATAGTTCTCATAAGGATTCTTATGATAAGAATGGTTGGCCATAACATAGAGATACATTAGGGGTGTCTCATATTGATAAAGATAAAGGTATTGTTGCTCTTGTTGTTCCTCATGTTTTTACTAGACTTTGGATGTTCTTGATATGGAGGTTGATAAAGGTAAAAGTGTTGATGATGTTGATCCTAATTCAAGGTGCTAATAGTTTTGTTGATAAAGAATCTTTGAAAAGTTAGGAAGATGGTGTTGCCACTCCTCATCCTATGAGTCTATTTGTATGTATCTAGATGGTTAATTGGAGAATTGTGTTGACTACATAATTTAGTCTTTGAGAAAGAATATCAAGGGCCTCATAAATAGCATTAAAGACTTCATAAGTGACATTGACAAGAAAAATGAGATAAAAAATGAAAAATAATTATTTTTGTTCCAAAATAATTTAACTATAACTTTTTTGTTGATTTTTTAATGTAAACATTTTTTACTAATTTGATTTATAATTGTACTCGACAAATATTAAGTTTGATATGATAGAATGTTTGATGCTACTTTATTTGTAAACTAATATTAATCCTATTGAAGACTACTTTTAATGTGCTTTATAAATCAATGCCCAAATGAACCATATTTATAAATTATATTCAATATAAAAAAAACTGAAAAATAGGTATCTCAAACATCTTAATAGTTAAGTTCTATTATTTAGTTAATACGATTTTCTTACATGATAGGAACAGGTCCATTTATACCCTGCATTTTAGTAGTCAATGGGATATACCGCCAATATTCCCAGGACTATACTGATTACAGTGTTGAATTTAACAAGCTGCGTGCTCTATCATGGAAACCCAGCTTTATTCACCTTGAATTTGAACCCTGATGCATCTGATAGAAACTCTATAATACTGCAGACATCTTATTACATAAATTTGGAATACCAATTTATATGTATATTTATTAACCAGAAAGCAATCTTAAGGCGATTTGTAGGAGAGAGTGAATGGTAATGCGGTGTCTGGCGAGGCCTATACTCCCTGATAAGATACTGTACCTCTCTATCTCCGACGTCGTTTCCATTACGCTCTCCACAGCAGCCTTCAATACTAATTTTTCCATGCCAAAACATTCTTTATCCTTTTGCAGCACTGAAATCACAAGCTCAATGCAAAATCTCCTAATATTGGGAAAGCTAGTCGATGGGCGCGGGTGCCTTCGCAAGATCTCCACCAAATGCATTAGAAACGCATCCTTTGTTGTCGCCGCGCCTTCAAAGACAGAATCCATGCCTGTTTTGGTGAGGAATTTGAAGATTTGAGCCGCCAGCCCTATGCTGGCTTCCTGAAACGTGCCTTGTTCTTCCAGTACAAGCTTCACCACCTGAAATATGGCGTCAAATACATTAGCAGATAACAATAACCTTATGTGTAAAGAAGATTAAGTTTATGTTACAGAGAGTGCAAAATTCTTTCTCTAGTGTTATTTTCTGTCATAAATCTGTTCTTTTTGTAAAATTTTGAAAATGTACAGTTTGCTCTGTTCTTCTGCCGTGTGATGGTAAAAGGGAGATACTTTTTCGCGGAACAAGCAGCCATTTGTGTAGCTTACAAGTTATGGAGATGTAAATATTTCCTTAGCCAGACTTCAAATAAGATATATTTTTGAGTGAGAGCAGATAACGGAAGCAGAAGTGAAGAATTACCTTTGCCGCCGCAGCAGAGACTTCCTTTAGTTCATCATAATCTGTTTCAAGATACTCACAGATGTTTCGAAGGATTCTTGCTGCGTGTACGCCCTGAAAAGAATCACTTAGCGCAGCAATCAAGACTGTGACCACACTGTCGCAGTCGCCACATTGACTGCGTTTAAGTTTCATCATTGATCGGCAGTTGTGTTTATTTTCCAGAGAGAGCAGGGTTAGGGTTTCACCGGCCTTGGAAACCAGCTTCTTTGTCTCCTCATCACTTTGCATGAAAAACAGAGAAAAAAGAACATCCACCACTCCGCCGGTGCTTCCGATACTCTCTCTGCCCTCATCTTCCATAGCAAGGCTTGCCAGAGTCTCAGCAGCCAGGATTTGGAGCTGCACATGATCGAAGCCTCGGTACAGAAGGACATCTCTTAGGTTGCTTATTGTGAAGACAATTTCCAGTATTCGTTTTCTCATCACTTCTCCTGCTGCGCCCTTACTGCTCGCAAGCATTTTCAACAATTGCAGAGATAGCTTAACATTTTGAATTCGTGCTTCGGACTCAAAATTTACCTTTACCTCTGTAAATTGAACAATTCTGAGCAGGAGTTTTTCGTTGCTTCCGATCTTGCTACAGTTTCCAGGGTGCTTTGCTAGATTGTTGAGGATTTGTAGCCCTAAGAGGCTAAAACCAGAGTAGTCATACGGCTGGATTTCCTGTTGCGGTTCACGCAGCAGTGAAGTAATTGAGTGTAAAGCCCCTGGGATCCGGGCTACTCGAAGGGAATTCCGCTTCTCTCTTACAAAAAATGAAATAATCTCGGCAGCCGCTTTGCGAATCTCTTGCTCGTGAAGGTTCCTCCAATTCAACATTTCGACCAGGCGGTCGACCACGTCCGGCATAGCCCCTATCGTCCTCAGAGTCTCTTCCTCGAAGCGACGGTCCCTCAGAAATGAAGATAACAAGCGGGCGCCGGTCACCTGGCCATGGGCGGAGCCCGATTTGAGAAGCTCTATGCTGAAGGACACCAAGTCCATCTTCAAACCATCGAAAACGCTGCCGTTGACGCACCGAGAATATGCGTCGTAAAAAAACCGTCGAACCGCGGGAACTTCTGGCGGGTCGAACCCGTATTCTTGGTTCACCTCGACCAAGAGTTTTCCTCCAATAATCTTCCATTGCCAATACGCCTTCTCCAGCAAGAACAAAAGCGCCTCGGCCAAGGACAGCCCGTAGAAGATATTCAAGGCGGATCTCCGATTCTTTTTATCGCTGCCCGACGCCACGCCAAAGTCCTGCCCGGCGAGTCTATACACGGACAGCGCCACGCACGTCAAGGCCGACAACAGCTGAGACCAAAATAGCAACCTGCTCACGTTCTTGGAAACAGAAAGCCACCCGGTATAAGGCAGCAACTGAACGTTCGACGAAGACCATCTTCGTAATACACCTTGATCGGAAGAATTAGTACGCGGTGGCGCTCCGTGATCCTTATTATCTCCCCCCTTGCTAGTTTTGAAGGCCGAAAACAGTCTCAAAACAGGCTCGAGGAAAGAGTAGGAAGCCCGGTAAAATCTGCAGCTTGCCAGTTTTGCGTCCTTCTTGAGATCTGCCACGGACAACGTAGTCTCGTGGTGCCATTCGAGCTCGTGGCTGCGGCTAAAGATGCGGGTGCTTTCAATTACGAGTATAGTCGTAATGAACCAGAAGTCCGCCCTTTCTAAAGTAATTGCGAAGCCTCCGAGGAGGACAACGGTGGCCCAGATGAAGCCCAGAGTTCCCAGCACGCTCGCGGCCTTCTCCAAAAGGGCCAGCCTTAAGGCAAACAACGTTATTTTCTTATCGGGCTGCTCTTCTCCTCTTGCCTGTAATTCTGATTCTTCATAACTAGTCCATGAATCTTGTATTTCTTCAGCTTTTCGTTCGACTGCGTTTCTTATATTGAGTCGAACACTATTTTCTGCCTGGTCATTGCCCGAAAGGTCACCAATACCTGACAGGATAATCTCCCGATTATGTTGAGCCATACTGTTTGTGGGAAACAGATGTTCTGTTCAGGCTTATTTATCTACTCTGATTGCTACTTCTTGCTTTTCACATATCCACTGAATTTATTGTTGTCATCAACTTGTGTCTGTTAAGGCACTCCTGGATTCCTTGCACGTTATTCAACGCCAAGACTTCTTCTGCTTTGTCCTTCGACTTCAAGTAGAAGAAGAAAGAATCAATTTAACGAAATTACGCTGTGTCATTCATATAAGGCTGAATGCGTTGTCACGACAATATTAGGCGTCTCTTATTATCTGCAATTGGGGAAAAGCGTGACGAAGATAACAAAGGATGGAGAAGAGTGAAGCAACGGGGAGTTAAGTGTCGTTCACGTTGCTCTGTGCTCAGGTAGATCAAAGGAAGGATGAAAAAACGGAAACCACCAATCGCTTTCCCCAAGTTTTCAACGGATTCCCATAAAATTAATTGATTTTTCACATTATCTTCTGACAGTTAAAAAAATTATTTTTGATGCTTACTTCAAGCAGTTTTTGTTTTTTAGTGGCTCAAGTAACTGGCGTACGCGACAGTGTTTTTTCTGTATATTTTATAAAGATAAAAATATACTCTTGTTTAGAACTGACATTTTTTAAAGCCGCTCAACAATACTGTACTGAAATTTGCATGTCCATGTTAATTATATTTTATTTTAAGAAAAGATTTTAATATATATATATTTTGCTTGGTGAGAGAGTTAATTTTATTAATAAGAAATCAAATCAAATTTTATTATAGCAGCATTTTAAAAACAAGCCCCTTTCCAACACCACTAAGCTCCTCTAGCAAATCCCCTAGCCCTACCACCTGTCCATACAATAATCAATTTAAACAAATGATCACTACAACGACAAAGCTTCATAGGCAACCTTGAAGCAACCAGCCTAAAAACCATCAACCCCTAAAAGAAACCCATTAGCATGTCAGGGGATTGAAGCTCTACTTGGTCTTCCCTTCGTTTGAGATCGAAGGACCATTGCAATTTTTTTTTTCTCAACTTTCTTTGCTTTCTTTCCCTTCACCGTTTGCCAACCATCTTCCACCCTTGCAACCTCCTTCTGCCACTTCAATGTTTTGTCCTGAGGACTCATTAAAGCTTCATTCAAAAAGCCAATCTGTGTATTTGCTTTCCGTTTCCCAGTTTCTTTCTCTTGCGACCACCTCACACCTTTTTTCTCCCGGCATTCTGGTGTTGCTGCCCCATTTTTGGACTCCTTCTCACATCCATTTAGTTCAGCATTGTCACTGTTCACAACCAAACTCCCTTCCTGTGTCGGGGCCGCATTAATCTGTTGTTGTTCCTCCCTTGTAGCATTATTCACTAAAGCCTTCCTCTCCTGACCTGAAGCCCCCTGTACCTAATCCTCCTCTTCCTTGCCTTCCACCTGAGGGCTCCCCTACTTCTACTTCTCTTTCTCCACTGTATAGTGCTTCAAGGAGCAACGTCTTTCTACCAAGAAGCATATTTGTTTGTTCTATTTTTGGCACATTGAGTAGCCAAGTTGGTGCAGTCACGGTAGGAGGGTCCTCAAAGAGAACAATCTAGATCGAGCAGCAAGAGTTACACAACAAAAACAACATAGAATATGGGGGCAAATGCAGATTCAAAGATTCTTATCATCAGAAAATTCAATTACATACAGTTGACCACATTTGGGCTTATAGATTCGGCTCACAGGTTTGATACAACGTACATGCTCCTTAATGCGAGCAAAAATCTTACAGATTGAATTCTATATTCATCTTCATCATCTTGATCTTAATTGATTGCTATCCTAATGATCCATTACAAGCTTTATATCATATTCACAGATCTAGAAACATCCACGTCGGCCAAAGATCATTACAATCTCCAATGAAGTAAACATAATGTGTACATGAATAAGTCGGCCTCAAATTTGAATTTCTCCATGACAGGTACATAAGATGACGTGTGGACCTAAAATTAAGGTCGGGGACACTCCACAAAATAATTTGAAACACCTCGCAAGGATCCGCAAGCTACGGGAAAGATCCACGATTGATCAAACTAGCCGTTAGGTTTAAAATTATTCCGAGACCAGTTCCAAAAACAATCACTTAATCCGAAAGTGATAACTTGCCGAAAAAAGATCCAATCGAGCTGAAATCTTGAAATAAGGAAAATGAACATGCCCTCAATGAAAACATAGATTTGCAAGGTTTGGTGAGAAAACATGATGAAATACTGAATCTGCCAACTTGAACTGAACAAGAACTGTACAAGAACAAAACTGAATAAAAATATTTTTTGGTTGATGCAAGATTGCCAAGAACCAAGGATACTCCTACATCAAACATCAAAGGTTATTAGAAAAGTGAGTCCCTCACTTTGCTGGGGCTAAAGGAAAATCAATATGGTCTACCTCAGTCTGAGAAATCCAAGAAGAATCCTCCACTAGTCTACCTTTCCACTTCATAAGATATTCTTTGTACTGTCTTCCACGAGTTTTCCTCCCATCTCTGACATCCAAAATCTCTTCTATATCATCTGATTGTTGTTTAGGAAGCTGTTCTTCCAAATTTTCCTTATTGTCTTCATTGAATTTTGCTTCATGGTACTGATGTAGATCTGCAAGGTTGAATGTAGGTGATATACCCATGCCATCTGGTAACTCTACTTCATATGCATTTCTTGAATCAAATTTCTTCAAAATCTTACAGGTTCCAAACTTCCTCATCTTGAGCTTACTATATGTGCTAACTAGAAATATTTCCTTCCTCAAATACACCATCACTTCATCTCCAACTTCAAACTCCTTATTTCTCATCTTTTCATCTGCTCGTTCCTTATACTTTTGGTTCATATCTTCCAATTGCTACTTTACTTGAGTATGCACTTTCTTCATATGTTCTACAAATTCTTCTGCTTCAACACTTCTTTTATTCTCCTTATTGATGTCTCGCAATTATGATATACCTCTAGGATGAACTCCAGTAACAATCTCAAAAGGTGTTTTTCTAGTATTCCTGTTCACTAAATTATTGTAGGCAAACTCTCCTTGAGCAAGGACTAAATCCCAACTTTCGATCTTCTCTCCAACCAAACATCTCAGCAAATTCCCCAAACTCCTATTTACTCCCTCTATCTGTGGGTGAAAAGTAGAACTAAACTTCAAATCTGTCTTCAACTTCTTCCAAAGTGTCCTCCAAAAGTAACCAACAAACTTTGTATCTCTGTCTGAAACAATACTCCTAGGTAATCCATGCAATCTAACCACTTCCTTGAAAAATAAGTCTGCTACATGTACTGCATCTATTGTCTTCTTACAAGGTATGAAATGTGCCATTTTACAAAATCTATCTACCACCACAAATATAGAATTATTACCTCTCCGTGTCTTCGGAAAACCAAGTATGAAATCAATGCTGATATCCTCCCAAGGTTTCAATAGAATTGTCAAAGGCTTATACAATCCAACATTCTGACTACTCCCTTTTGCAACTTGACAAACTCTGCAACTTTGCACAAATTTCCTAACATCCTTATGAATCTGAGGCCAAAATTAATTCTCACTTACCAGTGCTACTATCTTATCAACTCCAAAGTGTCCTGCCAATCCTCCACTATGTTTCTCTTTCACCAAGTTATCCCTCATTGAACTCCATGGTATACAAAACTAATTCCCTTTGAACAACATATCCTCTTGAATGAAATAATCCAACCACTGACTCCTATCTTCCAAGATTGGTTCTTTACAAGCTCTCCAAGAATCTGCAAAATCCGGGTCTTCCTCATACAAGTTCTTCAATTCCTCAAATCCTAATACTTCCACTCTCATCTCTACCAGTAAATTCCTTCTCCCATTCAAAGCATCAACAACTCTATTTGACTTTCCACTCCTATGTTTCAAAACAAAAGTATAAATCTACAAGAATTCCACCCATCTCATGTGTTTTTGACTCAACTTACCTTGACTATTCAAATACTGCAAAGCCTGATGATCTGTATACAACATAAAATCCTTAGACAACAAGTAATGTCTCCACTTCTTCAAGGCTTGAACTATGGCATAGAAATCCCGATCATACACTAAATACCTTTTCCTTGCATCATTCAACTTCCCACTAAAATAAGCTACCGGTCTTCCTTCTTGACTTAATATTTCTCCAATGACATTTCCACTTGCATCACAATCTACCTAAAATACCTTATTAAAGTCTAGTAAAGCCAACACAGGCTGCTCAGTCACCTTCTATTTTAACAACTCAAAGCTCCTATTTGCTTCAAATGTCCACCTAAAATCCTTCCTATCTCCTCTCATTGTTTCTGTCATAGGACTACAAATAGAATTGAAATTCCTAATGAACTTTCAGTAGAAACTAGCCAATCTATGAAATGATCTTACCTCTCCAATGCTTTCCGGTGTAGGCCACTCAATAATTGCTCTTACCTTCTCAGGATCTGTCTTCAATCCATCCACTGATATCGCAAATCCCAGATATACCAATTATTCCTTCATGAAACTACACTTCTTAATGTTTATCAACAACTTCTCTTCTCTCAACCTCTGCAAAACTTGTCTTATATGCAACAAATATTTTTCTCTAGTCTTACTGAAAATCAAGATGTCATCCAAATCTAGACAATCACAAACTTACCCAAGAATTTATTCAATACCTCATTCATCAACCTCATGAAAGTACTCGATGCATTTTTTAGTCCAAAAGGAATCACCAACCACTCATACAATTCTTCATTTGTCTTGAATGCTATCTTCCATTCATCCCCTTCTATGATTCTGATATGATAATATCCAATCTTCAAATCTATCTTTGTAAAGTATTTAGCTCCACTCAAACAATCCATAATGTCATCCATCCGGGGCAAAAGAAATCTATACTTCACTGTGATCTTGTTTATGGCTCTAGAGTCTGTAAAAATCCTCCATTCTCCATCCTTCTTAGGTGCTAGCACTGCAGGTACTTCACAAGGACTTAATATTTCTCTAATCAAACCTTTCCTCAACAATTCTTGCACTTGTCTATTCGATTCTTCATTTTCTATCGGTGTCATCTGGTGTGTTGTTTTATTAGGAAAACTAGCTCCAGGAATCAGATCCATGCAATGACTAATACTCCTCACAGGTGGCAATCGATCAAGTACATTATCTGAAATGATAGCTTCATATTCTACCAACAATTCCTTTATCTCTTCTGGTTGTTCTTCTACACACTTCAATTCTTCAACCTTTTTATGAACCAAGGCATAAAACATGTTTCATGTCTCAGTCCATCCAAAAATCTCCTTCCATCAACCAAACAAATTCTAGCATTTGTACAAACCTCAACTTTAGGAACATCCTCCAATGGTAACAAAGTCTACTTCATTCCATTTGCAACAATGGTATATATTTTATTCTTTCCATCATGAATAGCCTGTCTATCATACTGCCAAGGCCTTCCCAAAAAAATATGGCATACATCCATAGACATGATATCACACAAAACTTCATCATGGTAATTTCCTATCTTCAATTTCACCAAAAATTGTTCACTTACCAGTATCTTATGCTCATCTTGAATCCATTCAATCTGACAGGGCTTCGGGTGTTTCAATCTTTCCAACTTCAATTTGGTCACCATTTCTTCAAAAACCAGGTTCTCAGAGCTTTCATTGTCAATAATCACTTTGCAATATTTACCAAATACCTTGCATTTGGTTCGGAACAAATTCTTTCTCTGCAACGGTTCCTACTCCATCTCACTTTGACAAAATACTCTTCTGTTCACCAACACTTCTTCCTCTTTCAGGTTATTAGATGATTTGACATGATCCTCCTCAACAAAGGTTGTTCTTCTATTGTTCTCTATCTTTCTGCTTGTCTTTCCTTGATTACACTCAAATTCTCTATGTCCTTTTCCACCACACTTAAAACAAGTTCCTCTGAATACTCTTTTCTCCTATCTTCTATCATCTTTTCTATAACCCTCATTCCGGTAACCACCATATCCTCCTCTTTGGTAAGATTTTCCATCATTTCTATGGTATGAACTATCATTCTTACTGACTTCCTTATCTTTACTCTAATCTGCAAAAGATCCTCTTCCTCCTCCAGTGAAAATTCTTCCTCTCTAAAATCTTCCACCTCTTCCTCTTTATCTCTACTCATGTCTTTTATTTAGCTTCTCTTCTAATTTTAGGGCACACTGATATGCCTCCTCCACACTCATCAACTTAATCAAACAAATCTCATCTTGTATAGATGACCTCAAACCATTCACATATCTGGCTACTTGCTTGATCTCATCCTTTGAATACGGATTTGATATTCAATTTGTAGAACTCCTTAGTATACTCTGTCACACTTGACTCCTTCTGCTTCAAATTCTACAACTTTTAGAACAAACTGATCTGATAGTCTGTAGGCATGAACTTTTTCTTTAACTTATTCACCATCCGATCCCATGATCTTATAAATCTTCTCTTTTCCTTTTCTTTGCCTACATGTCTGAAAATGTTCCCACCAAAGGGATGCATGTCCTTTCAATTTTGTACAAGAAAACTTCACATTCTTGTCTTTTGTGGTTCCTTCAAAATCAAAGTACTGCTCCATCTCCGTTATCCAATCAAGCAATTCATCTGAATCCAACTTGCCACTATAATCTGGTGGATTGAAATGTGGTTTAGTATTTATTCTGGTTAGGGCTCTTATGAACCTCTCTTCTCCCTGATCAAGGCTAGGTTGATCTTCTCTTTCCCTTTCTTCTTGTTCTTCTACCTCTTTATCACTCACATCATCAACTGGTTGACCTCTCCTCTGGGCCATTTCAATTGCTTCCAATCTAGCAGTCATTCCTCTCAACATCTCCATTATACCTAGATCTACATTTCCACCCGCTCCATTTCCTCTACCATTTATTCTTCCTACCATCTTTACACAAGTCCTTTGCAGCTGTAGGTCGGATCCTTAGTCCACCACCCCACAAAAAATATTCAATAAGAATTCGCAAAAATTTGACGATCTTCCACATAATGAATCTCGCTCTGATACTAATTTGGTGTAGTCATGGTAGGAGGGTCCTCAAAGAGAACAATCCAGACTGAGCAAAAAGAGTTACAAAATAAAAGAAACTCAAAATATGGAGGCAAATGTAGATTCAAATATTCTTATCATCAAAAATTCAATTACATATAGTCAGCTACATTCGGGCTTACAGATTCAACTCACATGCCTGATATAACATACATGCTCCTTAATGTGAGAAAAAATCTTACAAATTGAATTCTATATTCATCTTCATCATCTCAATCTTGATTAATTGCTATCCTAATGATCCATTACAAGCTTTATATCATATCCACAGATCTAGAAAAATCCGTGTCGGCCAAAGATCATTACAATCTCCGATGAAGGAAACGTAACGTGTGCATGAATAGGTCGGCCTCAAATTTGAATTTCTCCATGACAGGTGCATAAGATAAAGTGTGGACCTAAAATTAAGTTTGGGGACACCTCCATGAAACAATTCGAAACACCTTGCAAGGATCCGCAAGCTATGGGAAAGATCCATGATCGATCAAACTAGCTGTTAGGTTTGAAACTATTTCAGGGCTAGTTCCAAAAAAATCACTTAATCCGAAAGCGATAACTTTGCCTGAAAAAAGATCCAATCGAGCTGAAATCTTGGAATAAGGAAAATGAACATGCCCTTGATGAAAACATAGATCCATAGGGTCTGGTGAGAAAACATGATGAAATGCCAAAATTTTCAATTTGAACTGAACAAGAACAAAACTGAATAAAAATATTTTTGGTTGATGCAAGATTGCCAAGAACCAAGGATGCTCCTACATCACAAGTGCCCTCTTTTATAACAAATTCTGCACCTAAGGGTACCCCTTCATAATCCAGGGGTTGCACCCAACATCCTCTCGAAGTTTTTTATTAGATTTCTTTTGGAAGCTCCCTAGACATGTCCATTTCCACCAAAATCTGGGCAAAGGTCAAATGCAGAAAATTTGAGGACCCCTCATCCACCATTAAAAAGCTTCCTAGAGAGTTCCTTACAGCCTCCAGGCAGGAATCAAACCAAAATTGTAAGGGAAGGTTAGGAAGTCTCACCCAGAGAGGAACCCACTCAAACACTTTAGTAGTAGGGTTAAAAGCCGGATGCCATGGCTTTAGCAACAATGTATATTTTCCTTCCCAATCCTAGTGATAATCACAAAGGATCTTATTTTTATCTTGCTCCTTTTCAAAAATAACAATGAAGAAACCTTTAGCCATAGGATAGATTTGAACTTACCCTTCCAAAACTTGCATCTAGTGGTTAGAAATCCACTGATGGAGATCATACAAGCTTGGCCAAAAACCCCTGAACCTCCTAATCAATTCCAACCCATTTTTTTTTTTTTCTCATTAAAATTCACCTCTTGTTCAAGCTTGTCATCTAGCTCCATTGCGATTGCTTTAGAAGAAGGAGGAAAGATAGAATCCCTTCCTCCCCCTCCTGTCATTGCTTTTCTTGCAAGCTTCAAATTATGAGAGTATCCTGTTTGATTCCCCCCCCTCTCGGGCACCTTGGACCCCACAACTCCAACACCCCCTATGTTGAGAGCAATAGGTTGTCCATTCCTCTAGCCACACTATATAGATCGGTCACCACTCTCCAACCTAGATTCGTCTCTGCTGTGGCATAAAAGCTTCACAACCTTCTCTGTTCGGTTGCCTTGGTTAGTGTTATTGCTACTACAAACTCCATTGAGCCAGAAACCACAAAACTTCCCCTAAGAAGACTTTCCCAAACTCGATCCAGACAAAACCCTAGCTTCAACAGACGCCTGTAGATGACCATTAACTTCCATCACTTTATTTTTTAATATATTTTTATATTTGATAAATGGATAATTTTGTATGAAGTTAAGTTTATTTTTCAATTTATTATTTTTTTTTTTTTTTTTTATTAGGATACCTATCTTTAGAAAAATATATATACAAGACATTGAGAGATATTATTATGAGAACATATATTTTTATTCTATTTTTCTTTATTATTATAATAAAAAATAGATTCAAAATTAATTAAAATTATAGTAAACACTCAAATTATCTAAATAATAGAATTTTAAAATTCGATTGTACAAATATAAAAATATTCTTTTATTCTCTTAAATATTTTAATTAATTAAAAATATTCAATTATCCTTATTTTAAATAAAATCTTAAAATAATATTTTATTATCCTATTATTTGAATTTCGTCTTCCTTTTAAAATTTAAAATATTTTGTAAAATTTTAAAAAATAAATGAAAATTTATCTTTATCTTATATACTAAAAATCTTTGAAAAAATCATATTTTTCTTTTTATTTGTTGCTTTTTTATTTTATGTACACAACTATCAAAGCCCATATGCCTCTCAATGTAAATATTATATACTTGACCTTACTAAATATTTATATTTATATAAATATTTTTACATTAATTGTTTATTATAAATATTCTTATATCACATTCTTGAATCCCTATCTTAATATTATCATTTTCATGTTTTAGGTCAATCCTATGGCATATAAAATTAATCTTGCATCACATAGAACCGACCCTCAAGTTTTTATGATTCAATTTTAAATATTCAATTATTCATTTAAAATCCTATGTTAATTAATATTCAATTATTCATTGAAAATCATATACATTAGAAGAAAAATCATCATAGGAACAATTCAATTTTGAGTGCTAAAATGAACCTAATTTTTCTAAGACATTTGAATGATTTAAGAGTGTTGCTTTTTATCATTTCCACAATTGTAAAGTGAGTATAATAAAGGCGATTAACTTAAGAGAACATGAATCTTATGATTTAATAATTTTTCCAAGGTATTTTAAAATAATGTGATCTAGAGCAGTCTGAGGATTTTCTAGAGGTGACAAAACTGAGAAAAATAAAAAATTCAAAATTTTGGCTTTTTTTTTTTTCAGTATTTTCTAGGTTTTAGTAAATCACATTTTCAAAGGTCTTCGGAGCAGAATTTGGGGTTGAAACTTGTGCCAGCTCCTTAAAATTGAATGTCGAAGGCATTTGATTTTTAGGAACCGATTTAGTACTCTTGGAGATCTTTCGAACGGTGTAAACATATTTGAATTCCGAGCATCGAGTAGAAAGTTATGACCCCACCAAGTTGGGGTAAATAATTTCATAGTTTTTTGAAAATTTGTATTTTTTATTATTGTATTTTCTCATTTTCGAATTTCCCACCATGCAGTGATTGTTGGAATTCTATTTGCTACGTACATATTCAAGTTTTGAATATAAATAATTCATTTTTGGAGTTGCATACATCGCTTATTGAGTTTGCTATTCTATACAAAACCAATACAATACTGCAGGTTCTGCACGAGGTATTGTCTCCGAGTTCCATAATTTAGATCAGTGGTATTAGAGCAGGAATGCTCCTAAATGTCAGATCGCACAAGGTCAATCTACCAAAGATGACAGATGAGCAAGGTGATTCATTAGAACCTATCAAGAGAGTGGTGGAAGAAGCTTTGAAAAAGCAATGAGAAGAGATGATGAACCAATTCACGTGTCTCTTCCATAATCAACAACCAAACGAGGAAGAGGCACCTTTTCATGGACACACCCCTTTCAAAGTGCAATTAAGTTTCCATATCCCAAATTTTGAAGGAAAAATTGATGCTGACGCTATTGATGATTGGTTATAAAAATTGGAATGATACTTCTTTGTGAATCATTTCTCAGATGTAGAAAAATAAAATTTTCCCTCCTCAAAGTTAAGAGCCATGTGAAACAAGAATGGGAAATCAAGGTGGCAAATAGAGAGGCACCCCTTGGACCAGAATTGGAGCTAGTTTTTGATAAAAAACTAACATGGGGAGAATTCATGGAGTTCATCAAAGAGGCATACTTCCTTAAGGACACTTATGAATAAAAGTATATACAATGGCAATTGCTCCAAAAAAAGAAGGATCAATTTGTGCAAGATTACACTAATAATTTCTATGCCCTTTTAGCAAAACTTGGCATTGAAGACTCAGAGAAGCATCAAATTCTGAAGTATCATAGTGGACTTCATAGGTACATTCAAATTGAGAATTTTTTTGAATATTGAACCATTGGTGACTGCTTTTAAGTATGACACAAAAATTGAAGAGAAATTCAAGAAAAAAGGGAAGAGAGATTACTTTGTAAATAATAATAAATTGAAGGGTGAAGGTAGTAGAAAATTTGTAGGAAAATAGGTGGTCAAGGAACCTCCCTCAAACTCACCAAAGAAGACCTGGGGTGTTAAGAAGAAACAACCAAATATAGGAATGTGGTGTGAAATACATGAGTGCATTCCATAATACCAAGGATTGTGTTGGTGTTTTTTCTTGCTAGGCCCCAGATTTCTCTAAAGGGATGCCATGCCTTATATTCAAGAACATTCAAGGCTAGGAATCCAAAACAATGAGCAAAGATCCTAAGGCCTTTACTCCTACTCTTTAGGTTCTGTGAAACCAAGGAGGGTGTTCCTTATTATGTTCATATGATTTCTAATATCTCAAGAACACTTCTACACATAGATTTGTCCCTATTGGGTGCAATTAGATATAATTTATCAGAGGCTTGGCCAAACTTAAAAAAATGACCTCTAAGTTGCTAGGATCATTTAGTAACTTTGAGATTTGCATCTCATCATGAATAGAATATGAATTAAGTAGGGTTCTGACCTTGAATCCATAAATGGGTATTCTCTGATTTTAATAAACTATGAGAATTTCAAATGAATAAGCCAGTGCCTCCTCAAATTGGGCAGGAGTCAAGAATGAAACATTCAGTCATATACAATACTTTATCTTGATATGGGTGAAATTTCTATGATGTAATGCATTTTTATAATGCATTACATCATAGAACTTCACTATATTTAAAGCATCACTACTTATCAAATCCTTAGTCCATTATCACAAACTTACAATTCTTCACTAAGCATTTAATTAACTCATTGAGCTGAGGCAAGCATAAGAACCATACATTTCAAATAAACCATTGAAAGATAAATGAAATTACACTTGTTAATTCCATTCATAATCTATCATAACAATGCACAAGAGAGTACATACTTTAATTTTTTTAGATTTGTTTTGATATCATTAATTACATAAGACCATTTAAGACTATTTCATACATATACCCTACCCAAGAAAATTAATGGTAGATTCATTAGGAATTCTACATTCTGTGTGTTCACTCTGCCCTACCTATACCTTACTGGACTAAAAAATCTTACCCTTGCAATGAGCCTTGAGATCTCTTTTAGAACATAAGAGAGTGACAAGCATCAGGCTCATTGCATTTACATTTCACCAAAATTTCATTTTAGAACAAAATTTCATCTACATTTTAGAATTCCTAGATGGTTGGATGTAATCATTTACCACATAAAGGAATCAAAACTGTTACAACCCACGTAGCCAGTTGGTGTCACCATACTTGTAGAAAAATCCCATCAGAGGCCTTGTCATCCACATCCACGTTGAACCCCAAGAGGACCAACATCATCATCACAACAAAATTTGAAAAACCAAAAAATAGACCATCACCCAGAATTCGAAACAACACCACAACCATGGTACAGATGAAAAATTCTTGTTTTTGCCTTAGTGGGAGTCAAAACAACCACCTCAACCTTATCATCACACTTCTCAACACCTAAGTCTGCAACATTATATAGTGCCACCACAGTAATTGGAGAAATCGCGAGGACCTCTTCATTAACACTAGCCATCTCAGTTAGATCTGTGAGGAAATAGCTGTAATTAGAATTAGTTTCTACCTCACTACCACCGAAAACATCAGAGACATCAATGGGTGAATTCTGTCGGCCCAAAGAGCCATGACCGTACCTCAACTTGGCCCTTAATCCTCTCTCATATTCTGCATACTTCCTCTCCTTGCTAAGAACCACTACCTATTCTCTTGCAACTCGACCCTTGAGTTGAGAGCTGCACCTGGTAACACCTGGGATAGGCTTCACACTTTCCATCTGTGGGCTGAGAGAGCCTTGAAGACTATATTGTTCATCCAATGGGAAATCACCACCATATTTTTTCACTTTACTTCTAGCTGACCTACACACAGTTGAAGGAGACACAATCGACTTGCTCATTTTGCACCAAGATTCAAAACCTTCATAGGAGCAACTACTCACTACAGAAGCATAGAGCATTCGAAAGTCTTAATTGCTATGGTGAAAAATGAAAAGCCATCATCCTAATTTATTTAAAAAATTGATGAATGATCATCAATGCTCCAATTGAAGCATGAGTGAATGAGTGATCATTCGCTGGTGTCTGCATCATCACCATTAATTATCAAGTACATGGAAAGCAGTGTACAATCCATCATAATTTCTAGGAAGTAGCCCTTCACACAAATGGAAATCAGGCTGATATCCTTCGAAGATCTTTCACAATTAATGCTCGCCATTTGCAGAGCCTCATTAGCCATCACATGGCCCATTCTATATTTTGAAAATGGGCCGTTGATGCATCAGTGCGTTGGCTCATTGATCGACTTAGATTGAGTCAAAAACATTTGAAAATTCTATGCCATCATATGGCAGATCCATCAACCAATGATACTTCTCCCATTCAGAATACATGTATACCACCCATGGGCTCCATCCAACCTCCTTATGCTGCAAACAGAGTCCACGTGTCACCATCACACAGAATGTGCATGGCGTTAGGTGAAACCATTTAATATTCTACGCGGCATGCATGCTAAGGCTCAGATCAAGACCCAATGGTACATTAGAGTCGTCGATCCTCTACAACGGAAGATCAAACCAATAGTGGAAAATGGGTCCCACTTGAACAAAAGGACGCATGATGCAATCACGCACATTGTGCGACCCAACCAAAATTCATTATTTTAATACTGCATGGCGTGCATGCAAGGGCTTGGATTTCAATCATTAAATCCAACGACTTGGATTTTTGCACGTGCATATTTATTTGTTATATGAAGGGGCCATGGGCTAGGTTATGGGCAACAAAACCTCAAATAGTTTAAAGACTCAAGACATAAGTCTTTAAAAGATGAAATATTTTGGGCCAACCATAAAGTATAAAAACTTAACAAATGCCCGACGACCGATAGGCCTAAGCAATAGTGCCGATAAAAACAATGGGCATGATTATAGAAGTCGTAACTAAGACAACCGGTGACCTGGTACAATGGGTCACTTGAAAATATAATGTAAGGGTTCAATAATATTGCAAAATTTGAACAAGGGTAAGAAACCCCTAAACCCTAACATAAGACCACCAGGCACAAGGGTGATAATTTGACAAATTTTTCATGGGGTATACTAAAATTTGTAAAATTTTAAAAGGTCTATTAGATTGTCAAACCATCAAGAATATGATGATAGAGACACATGGAGAAGAAGCTAAGACTAAATCATTACCAACATAACCTTTTGAGTAGAAGGATAATGAGCCAATCATAGCAACATACCCATACACCATAGTTGCAACTACTAAAATATTACCTCGTGAAGATGAAGAATGATTGTTTCATTCATAAACGTGGGTTGGTGGAAAGCCTCTACACTTTATTATTGATAGTGGTATCCAAAATAATCTAATTTTTATGGAGATAGTTAAAAGATTAAATCTAAAAGCAACAAAACACCCACAACCATACTCCATGGGATGGGTAAGTGAAGGGCGAGATATTCAAGTAAATAGACAGTGTTGTCTATCGTATTCAATAAAACCATTCAAGGATGAGGTAATCTATGAAATAATACCTTTGAATATTTGTGATGTCTTATTGGGGAAACCATACATGTATCAACACCATGGTGTATATGAGTCCAGACCACATAGTGTCACAATCAAGCTTGGTGAACAAAAGTATCATATACAAGAGGTATATCCAAAATAATCCGCTTCTTTGATTAGTGCTAAACAATGTAAAGATTTGATTGCTCAAACTAGAGTTTTTGTATTGCTTATGATTTTTCTTGAGGAAATAAAATCAATAATTCTAAATAAACATGCTAAAGTGGCCACAACAACAAACCAATAGAAACAAATGGATAAAGTTTTGAAAGAATATCAGAGTGTGTTTAATTCACCAATAGGGGTCCCAACACACTGTCAAGTTAAGCATTCTATTGATTTAATTCTAGGGACACCACTACCAAATGCACCAATATATAGGAGGTCAATTTTGGAAAATGATGAAATCAAGAGGCAGATTCAATAGTTGATACAAAAAGGACAAATTCATCCAAGTTCTTCATGATGTGCTAGCTCAATTGTTCTTGTAGACACTTAAAATTGACCTGGGCCTGCAAACTAAATTTTATCATCAATTCTTCTATACATAATTTAATTATGCCACTCTGACTAAATTCAACTATTAATTAAATAATGACTAATTATTTAATTAATTTATCTCTCTTATTCCTCTTGATTATTTAAATAAAATAATTTTATTTAAATATGTCACTAATGTCTAAAGTCCTCTTTAAATTAAATAAATTATTAAATTTATTTAATCCACTATTCCCTCTTGATTATTTAAATAAATCAATTTTATTTAAATATGTCTCTAAAAATAAAGTCCTCTCATAATTAAATAAATCCCCCACAATTTATTTAATTATTAATTCACTTCTTTCACATTTAAATAGTTTAAATTAATTATTTAATTGTCTTTCACAATTCATTTCTAAATTTAAATAAAAATCATTTATTTAAATTTCTCTCTCCTTAAGTAAATAAAATAATAATTATTTACTGTCACATGAATTCACCATTTTGGAATTAATTGAAAATAACATTTCTCTCCACAAATTAAGTTATTTCTAAAATAACTTGATTTTCTAACTCATCCTTTTTCACTTACTAATTCTCATCTCACTGTCACAACTATTCTCTTTCCTTGATTTAATTTCTTAAATTAAATCTCGTCCACTCAATTTAAATTTCACCCTAAAGTTTCCCTAACCCTAATTAAGAGGTTGTTATTTTGAATCTTGACCATAGATTCTAGGGCACTTCTTAATCTTTAATCTCATTTGTCCATCCAAAATTGCATTTTCTATAAAATGCCAATTTTGTCCCCATTTTTCGACACCTTGAAAAATCTAGGAAATCTCTTAATCTCTTAGCAATCTTGAAATACTTCTCACATTGAGCATTGTATCTTGTCATTTAGTCATTGCATGTAGGAATTCTCTTGCATTTAGATTCTTAAATCTTTCAAAACTTTCTTAGGACTAGTCAATAGTAGATTGCTCATCAAAATATGAGGGAAAAATCATATATCGACAAACTAGAAGGTGCAATGGAAGTCAACCATGGAGGATGAAGGACTTGGGTGAGATCATTTCATTCACTTCTTTATTTATTCCTTTGCATTTCATTGTTTATTGTGGATTTATATATTTGCGTATGATTTGCTAACATTATCTTGCAAGAAAAATCTATAGTTACATTGGTGAACTCGACCCTTTTCTTTTCAAAAACACATTTTTTGCAGGTTTCGTACGACCTTTTGTTTTTTTGTAGGTACAAGTGTACGAAACGATGTGTTTTCTGATTCCTACGATGTAAATGCTGTGTCGAGCCACATCTACTAACGCAAGTGACACAACTGCTTTGTTGTGATGCACTTGCTATTTCGAGCGATGCAACTGCCAACCCGAGCGACATCCGACAAACACTGAGCTGCATTTGACATAAACTGAGACGCATTTGACAGACTGAGCTGCATATGTAATCCATAATGATGCATTTGCTCTGATGAGATGCAATCAATGGTAAAAAGGGTGTTTCTGATTTATTTCTTTTCATATTTCTATCCTTTTCTTCTATTCTTAGATAGGGATTTTTGAGCTACTAATCTGTGGGTGACCGTGTGTGTCAAGCTAGAGTCTAACTCATTGTTGGTTTTATTACAATTTAATCCAACAATCATGCATTTCACTCATGGGTAAAATAAATAATCACACATTTGCATCAATTTAAAAAGAAAAATCACATAGTTTCATGGGTTTAAAATGAACTTTTTGCTATCTCACACTACAAAAGGTTAAAATGAACCCCTGTTTGATAACACTACAAACGGTTAATATGAATGTATGTTTGATGTGTCTTGTGGTTTAGTAATAAACTTTGTAGTGTATATACAATTCTCTTGCACCTTGTGCGATCTGGAGAATCAAAAACACTAACAAGCTAGTTACTCTATCACACTTTCATATTTTCAATTTAGGTTTAAAAAGAACAACCATGCGAGTGTGAGTGGAACATATTGTGTGTGTTCTCTCTTTGTTTTTCAACAAATATTGATCAAACTACAGATATGTTTGCTCGCTTTTGTTTACCTTAGAAAATGGGTCTGCTTTGGTGGGAAAAAATACTCACCCCAAAGTGACTCAAATCGACAATGAAGCTTTTTAGCCAAGCTACTCTCGACCGGTATATAAATGTGAATCCTAAGGGAAAGCCTAGGATTATGAGTGTGAATATGTCATATGGACCAAGCAGTACTCCCCAAAACCCTATTGAGCTTAACCTCTTCAGGCTGGAGTGCCTCCTAAATGGAGCTTAATATTGTGCCCCATGTATGGCCACTCGAACAGGTGCCCGAACTAAAATCTTTGTATAGAGGCCAAAAACCTTTCTATTCTTTGGTGCAAATACGGTCGTTACCAAGGCACCCACACCTGTGCATTTTTTAGTAGAGATGATCAGCCTACCATGGGAGATTCATGGGGGTTGGAAGCTTGGTTTCCCTAAGAAGTGAGTGCACTATAAGGGGGAGCCTGTGGGGCCAAGCTTATGGATTCATCTACTAAGAATATGCAGTTGGAGTAAAATCCGCGTGGGATCCAAAAGAATATTGTCTTTGCAGCCATAGGGATTTATAAATGTTTTCTATGTGGTTGTTTTTCATTTTCTTACAACATCATGTGTTTGCCAAGTGTATTAAGACAACATGAAAAATGAACATCTACCTCAAAATATGAAACAAAACTGCCAAACTAAAACAAATTCCTTGCAATCTGCCTAAATTTTTTCCACAAAATCACTTCCTGCAACACATTTGATGATCTGAACCACAATTAACTTTTTCTAAGCCACATTTGATCTGTCAAGCCGTAATCGCCATCTATAATGCTGCAATTGACTGTCATTCAACACATTTTCTTAATGAAACGCCACAATTGCCATATTGAACCACATTTTCCTATTTAAAAGCTGCATTTTTTTATTCCGCAATGCATCTACTCTTTTGCAATGAATTTTATGCACACATTTTCCAGTGCCTTGCTATCTCATTCATTGTCCAAAAAAAAATTGAGACTCAATTATTTTCCATACAGGATTCCAAATGCCTTCCTCTACTATTTCTGTCAAACCGGATCTTGAGTTGCTCAAATTTCCTCATTCTTGCATCATAAGTAGCATTCCTAGGTTACCATAGGATTCCATTGCATTTCCTTATTGGCATTGGTAGGTTTTACTAGCATTATAGACACTCATTTTGTAGATTTTAGGAGTAGATTCCTTACCATCCTTTGTCAAAACTTTGCATTCAAGAATAGATTAACATTGGACTTGATCAACCCTTTTTCTTTAGTCATTAAATTTTGTGAACCATTTCCCACTCATTAGTCTAGTGTGGAAATTTCACTTTGTCCTCCTTAGTCTTTTGTTACAAGTCCATTGACAACCCAAACCTAAAGCATTGCCAAAACTTTGTATGGTTAAGTGTACATCTCCTTAGATTTACCAATAGTGAGTACATCTTAAAATCCTTTGCATTTGCATACCATTAGTCTTCTCATTTTAGTTTCATACCATTTGCATTAGTATCCTTTTCATTTACATGCCTTTAGTCTCCTTCTAGTCCCATTTGCATTTACCATTCACCATCATTTCAATAGCTTTCCTTTATTCCAAAAAACCCAAAAAACATAGTGTCATAAACAATTGCATATTTAGGTCATCCTCCACCACTTCCAAATTTGAGCAAACCTTTTTATGGTTGAAACTAGACTATAGAGAAAGAGAAGACTCATGGGTTCTTTTGGTCAAGATGCCAACTTTTCTAATTTCTCCAACGACATGAATTATTTCCCTAATAACATGAATACTTTTCCTAATGACATGGGAAATTATCTTATCAATCCATTCAGTGAGATGTCATTGCCATCCTCTTCACACAATCCTTTTGAACAATTCATCTGCAAAGATGCCAATGGGCAAGTCTTTGAAGAAGACATACAAGCTGCTGCCCAAAATCCAGATGTGGCCTCCTTTGTAGAAGATCTTGTCCTTAATGATCCCGACAGATATATAGCCATGCTCCTTGACCAAGGGGCTAAATTTTCAAAAGGATTTAATATCAATACCATAAGAGCAACATCTCCTGAACCCAATCAAACAAGCCATGATGCAAACAACACTTCCATGAGAGCCACTTCACAAAATGTCATCAACACCATTAATGCTACCTCCCTTGGTCATACTACCATCACAACCAATGCATTCACTATGATCAACACAACGTCTATTGGGGGATCATCAACCTAAACCAACACTACATCACAATCCATCCCCCAACAAACATCCACAATTTCTTCACAAACTTTTGGATCAATAATGGGTGCCAACACTTCAAACCTCTTTGGGACATCATCTACCTCTATGGGTACATCAACGAACCTCTTATTAAGTTCCTTTAATGCAATGGCAACAAACTCATCAAACCCTTTTGGGAGGAATAAACAAAGAGTTGTCATTCAAGGAACCCAACCTAATGCCCCAAATTCCTCACAAGGTAATACAAACATTCCCTTGAGGCAAAATACCAACATTCCTCAAGGCCATAATTACCTATTTGGGCAAGGCAATCAAGGCACCCAATCTTCCATTCCATTTGCGCATCAACATTCTCAAGGCCAACACTCCAACATGGCTGGGTCCCATATCCCCACTTATGCTTCTCAAGTTCATACACAACAACACATCCCTCATCAAAACATTCATTTCCAACAACTACCAAATCAGAACACCCAATTTTCCCACCAACGAAAAATTCCAAAACAACACATTTCATCACAATAGGTAGGCACTCAATCCATACCTGTCACCAACATGTGTGATGATACCAACAACCCAATTGTGGAGGTACTCACACTAAAACTTGATGCTCTTCAAACACAAGTGGATACATTGCAACAGTCAAACAAAAAACCTTACATGTCATATGATCTATGTCCATATCTATTTGACACAACCTTGTATATGCCACCATTTCCTCCAAGATATGTGGTCCCACATTTTCCCAATTACAAAGGCAAGACAAATTCCATTGAACATATAGGAGAATTCACTACAAGTTGTATGGAAATTGCATATGAACAAACCTATCTCATGAGACTCTTCTCTAGAAGCCTCACAAGCCATGCACTGGAGTGGTTCTCATAATTGCCTAAAGGGATAAAAACATGGGACGAACTGGCCAACAAGTTTGTCAAAAACTATGCCTATAACATTGATATAGACATTGACATTGCATCCTTATGCAGGCTCACTCAAGATGACACAGGTGAAACCTTTATTCCATTCTTTCAAAGATGGATAACCCTAGCCAGTAGATGTCTAGTAGAGATACCCGAAAAGGATAAAGTCACCATGTTTGTACAAAATCTCCTTGGGCCACTAAGATATGGATTACAAGTCCACTGTTGCACCACCTTTATGGACCTTGTTGAAAAGGGTGTTCAACTTGAAAAAGCCTTGATCACCAAAGGTAAACTGAAATATGGTGGTAAAACAGTCAACACCACTACCAACACTAACCCAAGTACTTCCAATGACAAAACCAAATACTGGGTTAAGAATAAACACATCACCAACGATGGCGTGGTCGATGCAACAATTGTCAATGCAACAGGTCCTGTGCTCACCATCAAAGGAGTTCAAAATCAAAATGCACCTATGACTACACCGACACCAACTACCAATGCTATTCAAAACAATCCTACTCAGTCTAATTGAAGGCAGTCATGCCAACCATGACAATTTCAAAAATGCACATACACCCCCTTGGGTGAGCCTATCAAAATTGTCTTAAAGAAAATTATCCAAAACAATGTTATAACTTTGGAAGAACCTAAACCGTATGATCCAGGTTAGTTCAAGCCATCATGGTGGGACGATAATTTATTTTGTGATTACCACCATGCCAAAGGGCATAAAACTTCCTCTTGCCGTCAGTTACAAAATCTTGTGCAAGACCTTATTGAAAACCATACAACTGAGCTTGGTGGTCAACCATTTGCGTCTAATTCAGATCATACAATCCACAAGAACCAACTGCAGGATCATGGTTCTGGTAACCCCTCCTCGTTTGACACAAAGAATAACAATAATCAAGCCAATTACCTTCGCGCTGCTTTCAACTATTTCAGTGGAACTATCATTAATAGTCTTCACGCTACTAATGAAGATAAATGTGTGAATACCATAACTATTAAAAAGGCCCCGGAAGGCAATGTTACTACACACAAAGGAAAAATCACCATTCTAGGACCCTCTTCTCATCAACCCAAGATTACCATACCTGGTCCATCTGTCAAGAAGCCAAAACCAAATCTAGAGTTTAACCTTATCGAGCGTTTGAACAAAACACCGACTCAAATTTCCATCCTTGAATTGCTCCGCATTTCACCCGCGCATAAGGCCATCTTGGGTAAAGTCTTGCAAGAGTCTTCCGTCCCAAACAATATTGATTTCAACCATTTCAAAACTATGGTCAGATATTTGACTTCACCTCATCACATTACCTTTTTAGATGTGGACTATTCCTCACCTAAACCATCTCATAATGATGCCCTCCATATCAAGGTTTTTGTCCATAAGCACAAGGTTAGACGGGTCCTAGTGGATGGTAGAGCATGATTGAATATCTTCTCTTTAAAATTGGTTAAATCTCTTGGATTCTCTGATGCATGTGTGGATTCTACCAAGAGCACTGTGATAAAATCATATGATGATGAGGAACACGCTTCTAAAGGCGTCATCACTCTTCCAATTCGTGTGGGACCAGTTATCATAGACACAACATACCAAGTCCTAGATTGTGATATATATTACAATATATTACTTGGTTGCCCATGGATTCATGCCTTAAAGACCATCCCTTCCACCTACCACCAATGTTTGAAGTTCCCCTTAAATGACACCAAAATTACTATCCCAGGAGATCCCAATGCATTTCAATACTATACTAACCTAAGAGCTACTGCTGAGCATCAAGTGCCTATCAATTGAGAGGCTTCAAAATCCACTTTCTCTAAATACATTGACCCATCCAAACTCACCAAATCATCCATATCCATTCCATCGACTTCCTCCGCACCATCCTCCTCGACCTCCATACCAAGTAATGACCTTCAGATCCAAGACCTTGGCTGTGGAGAATTCAAATTGAATACGACTTACTGTATCACCACAATACCTAAGCCACCTAAAGTCTATGGTCGACCTTGCTTTGTAGTCGAGCCTAAAACAAATTTCAAGGTTACACCTAAAAGAGTATTCACACTATGGGGAGACATGAGTGATGAAGCCATTATCGACATAGCTGAATGGATCTACAAAGACCCATAAGGATTACCTCCACTACTAGTGCATCTCTATGGAAAAGGCTATGACATATGCAAAGCACTAGGTTTTGATGGCACAAGTGGCCTCAGAAAAGAAAACAATGGAAGGAGAGAGCCTATTATCATTTCTGGGCGACCAAATAATATAGGGATATGGTTTGAGCAATTCAAAACTGATGATCGATGTACCCATGAACTTTAAAGTGAGGACGCAACGGCTCTGGAAAGTGTTGAGACAAGCAAATAATCCCTTACCAAAACTGATTGTAATGAATGGGAATGGGGATCTGATAAAACCCTGAGTAACTATGATATTGATGAACTATTCCTAGAACCCGACCAACTCCCTTTTGAAGATTTTTTTTGACAAGAATACAAAATTGATCCTATTTACTACCGTTCTAAAATAAAGGAATGGGTAAGCATCCCTTGGGATCCAGAAGAAAATAAATTTTCTTTGGAAACAAATAAATTATCCCACCCCATTCTTAAACCCACCCATGAGCCTGACATGCATGAACCTACTGTCCATGCCTCTGAGCTACCATCCAGTAGTCATGATGCTGATACTTTTTCTCCCTATTATGACTATGAATACAACTCATCTGAATCTGAATATGGTCCTTCCATTGAATCTGACATGAAAGTTGAAATTAAAAACTCCTCCTTCAAACTTGAGGCTTCCACTGCATGATTTCTGCATCTTCCCCATCCTTTACCAACATTGATGATGGGGTTTCCCTTGTTTACCCACAACTCATTGACTGGGACCAACAAGAGGCACCCGCTATAGATATTTTTTAGAATGATGAGGCCATTTCAGAAGTCATGGGACTCCGAGAGGGCATACCATGGGGTGATTGCAAAGAGAGATTTTCTATTGATCTAGATTGTGCGGCTTACTTGGAGGAGTTTGTGCAATCCTCCAATCACAAAATACAAAGAATGAAATAAAAAAAGAAATGTCTTTAGGTGAAAACCGCAAGGCACCTTCTGACAATATAATAGTAAATATAAAGGATGTATCCGAAGGTGAAAACCTCTCTAAGGCACCTAAGGATGGAGGATTGGACTTTCTTCCCATAACATAGGAAAAATCGGCAATGATTATCGAAGACACCATAGAAGTTAACATAGCTACACCAGAGAATCCAAAAATGGTTCTCTTGGCCGCATCATTGACAAAAGAAGAAAAACATGAATTCCAAAAATTCTTCACAGAAAGGAAAGTTAACTTCGCATGGTCATATTTCGACATGCCAAGTTTGGATCTAGAATTGGTATTGCATCATCTTCCTTTAATTCCAAGTATCAAACCAGTCAAACAAAAATTGCGGAAAATGCATCCGTAGATTGTACTACTTGTAAAGGCTAAACTAAAGAAGTTACTGGATGCTGGATTCATAAGATCAATAGAATATTCTGATTGGATTTCCAACATTTTCCCTATCACAAAGCCAAATGGACAGATCCGCATCTGTACGGATTTCAAAGATTTAAATAAGGCTTGTCCAAAAGATGATTTCCCATTGCCGAATACAAACATGATTGTTGATCTCACAATAGGGTATGAGATGCTGTCTCTCATGGATGGTTTCTCGAGCTATAAAAAAATCCGCATTGCATCTAAGGATCAACACAAAATGAAATTTGCATGCCCATGGGGAACATACTATTGGAATGTCATGCCTTTCGGCTTAAAGAATGCAGGCGCAACATACCAAAGAGCTATGACAACAATATTTCATGACATGATGCATATTCTAATAGAAGATTATGTGGATGACCTCTTGGAAAAATCTTTGATACAGAAAGATCATCTTAGAGTCCTGGAATTGTTTCTAGACGGGTAGAATATTACAAGGTTCGTTTGAACCCAAAAAAATGTGTCTTTAGGGTTACTTCAGGAAAATTATTGGGCTACATAGTTTCTTGATGAGGCATAGAGGTTGACCTCGCAAAAGTGAAAGAAATACTGGACATGCCTCCACCAAAAGGAATTAGTGAGTTGAGAACACTTCAGGGTAGACTGTAGTCAATCCGACACTTCATTGCACAGCTGGCAGACAAGTATCAACCATTTTAGTACCTACTATGCAAAAGTATCCCCTTTGTGTGGACAGATAAGTGTCAAGCGACCTTTTCACAAATCAAATAATATCTATTGACACCACCCAATTTAATGCCTCCAATTGAAGGGAAACCTTTGATTTTGTATGTCTCTGCAACCACTTTGGTACTAGGGGCATTATTGGCACAAAATGATTATGAGGAAAAATAACGAGCTATAAACTATATCAGCCACATATTGGTTGGATATGAGCTAAAATACACAAGCATTGAACACACATGCCTTGCAGTCATCTTTGCAGCACATAAACTAAGACATTACATGCTAAATCACCAAACACACCTGGTAGCCAAGATTGATCCTTTGAAGTATCTTTTGAGTCAGACAACATTGACAGGTCGGTTAGCAAAATGGGTAATGGTCTTAAGTGAATATGACATCCAATATGTTGAATGCAAGGTGATAAAAGGATAGGTTATAGCCCATAAACTTGTAGATGCCCCTATACAAGGCACTCATCCTTTGATAGCTGATTTTCCTGACGAAATCTATCTTTGATGTGGAACCTTCATCACCATGGAAACTGTATTTTAATGGATCTCATACTGGTCGTGGCTCAAGATCAATACGTATCGGTTCATCACACCACAAGGGGATTCTATTCCTAAGGCATTCCAGATTTCCTCCCCTTGTACTAATACCATTGTAGAATACGAGGCCCTAGTCACAGGACTCAAGATGGCCATTAAATGGAAAATTCAGACACTGTTAGTCTTTGGAGACTCCCAATTGGTTATCAACCAAGTAAATGATGACTACGAGAAAAAGGATAAAAAATTGCTACCTTACAAGAGGATGGTTGATAGCTTTATAACATATTTTAGTTTGATTGCTTTTGAATAAATCCCTAAGACATAAAATAAGGCATCCGATGCAATGGAAACTATTGGATCTCTTTTAGACATCTTGAATAATGTGTCACAATTTGAATTCTTAGTGGAACAACTGTTGATGCCTGCATATGACATCCTCGAGTAAAAAATGGTTTGCGATATTTTTGGTCCCAGTTCGCCTTGGTACTAGGACATCTATGATTATCTTAAGTCCCAAACCCTACCACCCAATCTCTCCAATAACCAAAGAAAGTCCTTTATTTGAAAAGCCGCTCGATACACCATCATCAGTGACACCCTCTACTGCCATAGCTTTGACAATACCCTTCTTCGCTGTCTCGAAACTAATGAAGCATGCAAAACCTTACGTGAGGTACATGAGGGTATATGCGAATCTCATTCGAGTGGCCCAACTCTAGCCAGAAAAATCACTAGACTGGGGTATTACTGGACGACAATAGAGAAAGATGCACTTCAGTTTTTCAGAACATGTCGGAAATGCCAAGTACACAACAACCTAATTCATGCACTTGCACAGGAGCTGAGACTGATCACTTCTCCATGGCCCTTCACACAATGGGACTCGACCTCGTGGGAAAATTCCATCCATCTTCCTCCAACAGCCATAAGTTCATTATCGCAGCCACTGAGTACTTTACTAAGTGGATTGAAGCCGTCCCTCTCACTTACATCACCGGTAAGAAAATATCAAAGTTTATCTTTAATTACATCATTTTATGGTATGGTGTTCCACATTCCATCATCACTGATAATGGTTGTCCATTCAAAAATCAGGACATTCATGAACTCTGTGAGTGATTCCACATCCAACACCATTTATCCACAAGGCAAGGGTCAAGCTGAGGCGTCAAATAAAACAATTCTTCGCATTCTTAAGAAGACCGTCAATGACGTTGGCCGAGATTGGCATTTACAACTCAATCCCACCTTGTGGGCCCACCAAACCAGCATCTGTACACCCACTGGAGCCACTCCATTTTCCTTGGTCTACAGATTTGAGGCCATATTGCCCATCAAGGTTGAAATACCTTCTCTCCGAGTCTCCTTGAAGGGAATGATCGATGACAAAGAATATAGACAGTCTCACCTACATGAGTTAGAAATTCTACAAGAAAGAAGACAAAATGCCTTGAACCATTTACAGGCATATCAAAATCATCTCTACAGGAGCTATAACAAAAGAGTGATGGTCAAAAAATTTGAAATTGGTGACTTGGTCCTCATGCAAAACCCAAGAAATCAAGTTGATTGTGAGAAGCCTAGAAAGTTTGAGCCTAATTGGCTCAGTCCTTATATCATTACTACAACATTCTATTTTGGAGCTTATCAAATAGCCACACCTGATGGAGAACAGCTGACATAACCCATCAATAGCCTACATCTGCGAAAGTTCTACACATAGCATCAAAGAGCTTGGATAAAAACCTAAAAAAAAATTAAAAAAATGAAAAATAAGAAAAAATCGTCCCTTGATGAAAACCTAGAAAATAGGCGTCTTGGTGACAATTTTTTTTATAGAAAAGAGAAAAAATAGTAAAAAGAAACAAATTCGTCCAATAGTGAAAACCTGGCAAACATGTGCCATGTGTAGTCGATCATTGCTCCGCCATCTACTATTACTCTAATTGACCTTTATCCACTTCGTATAGCCATGACATCCCGACACATTCATGACATTTGTCATAAGTCCTATCAATTATGTCCATGGCTAGCATTGGTTGACATCACCCCTTGCATATCCTTGCCTTTTGTCCAACGTATGCCTTTTTCCATGTCATTCTACCTGGATAATCCTTGAACTATTTGGGGGAAAGACCTTTATCATTTAATTGCAGTGGGTATCGCACATGGTCTTGCATTTGTAAAAAGAAATAAAAATTGAAAAATGTCTTGAAGGAAAATACAAAAAACATTGAAAAAGTGTCAAAAATCTCAAAACAAAGTCAATGTCTGTCCTTTCAGTCCAGTCAATCGTGCCAATCAATCTTTTTCCTGGTCTGCACTATGTTGTCTCTGCGCATTTTCTACATAGGCAAGATTCATCTTTGAATCCCCAAGACATTAGGTCTGTCCTTCTAGGTTTTTCAAAATAAAATCATGGCTCAATCTTCTATCCTTCAAACAAAGTCATTGGTCATGTTGAACTATGAGGTCTCTGAGTGCATGACGTAGGCAAGGCCATCAATTGATGAGCCCCCGAGGCTGCACTAGGTCAGTCCATTAGGGTTCATGGCATGACACTTTCACACATGTCTAAAATATTCAAATCAAATCATCCTCAAATCTAAAACAGACAATCTGGTAGCAAACTTCCTTTTTAATCAACATCTCAATCAAACCTACATGTTAGCGTTGAAATGTGATCAAATCTATCATCTAGTCAAATTCTATCAAGGCAAATCAACCTATCAAAATTTGGGTTCTTCTTCATATGTGCCCTTCTGAGGAACAACTTTTGTCATCTATTTATGCTTTTGGATGTGCCCTTAAGAATTGTCATCATCACCTAAAATTTTGATGGATTCCCCTGACTCTAAGAATTGATCCTCTTGACATCAACATCATTCAGGATGTGTCCTTCCTGAATCTGGCATCACTTGACATTTGGCAAACTAGACCTCGTCAACCTTTGCATTTCAACATCAAAACACTTGGCATTTTCAACACTTGACATTCTGTTCACTTGGCAAACACTATCTGTATTTTTGATGGTTATAATATATTAGTTCCTTATGTCAAAGGAACAACAACATATTGTGATGATCATACTTGTCCTTTTGATCATCCTATTATTAGTTTCTTGAGGATGTCCTAATTTTAGGATTTAGAGGAGCAACGACCTAACACGATGGTCATCTTGTCTTTTATTGATTGTCATGTGGCTAGTTTCTCAGGGATGTCCTAACATCAAGATTTAGAGAAGCAACGACGTCCCATGACTAGTCTTGTCTCTTTGTGGATGGTTATGACAAAATGACTAGGGGAAATTGCATTCCTCGTATGAGTCATGATCATCCTTGTCTACGAATTTTGATCTATGTGATGGTTCGACCTTGCACACTATTGATCTATGTCATAGTGTTTGTTGGCCATTACGACATTCCACCCAATGATGATTAAGAGCAATAACTAGGATAGTACTATGGCAATTGTTGAAGGTTTTTTGTTTCTTCACTAACATGTATATCTTCTCCACACTAACATGCATATCTTTCTTCGCACTAACATCCATCTTTGTCTTCTCTTCTTCCATCATCAGATGATATCCTATGAAATCCAAAAACATAGATGCATACATGATATACAAGCATTTCATCTTCACATTTCACATTTGCATATATCAAATACCATAATTCACATTGCATGACACTATCATTTACATCCATCCATCTAGCATACATAAAACCATAATTTGCATTAACATATAGATATCATAACAATCATTTTCATTAACATATAGGAATCATATCATCATACATTGCACAATGCATACATATATGAACATAAACATAACAAAATCCATAACCATAAAGCATGATATCCATACATCTCAAAATACATAAATGCATCACATCACATCAGATAAAGCATAGAACATCATAATGCATAAAATCATATAAATTGCATCGCATATATATCTCAAAAATAATATCATGTCACAGGATAAAGTCATAGGATATCCCAAAAATGAAGCTCACAGGCTTGAATGCCAAAATATACAATGTCTAATAGAAATAACAAGGTACAAATCCTATGCTGTGCCCCCTCCATCCCGTGGGGCGGCTGCTGCTGCTGACTAATCACATGAAAGGTAACCTAGATGAGCATGGTGGCTGGATCCTGACTCTAAGATCCTGAAGGGTCAAGGGTGGGAGGCTGACTTTGCTCTATTTGCTGTCCAGATGACACCGATCTATGACCGTGCCCTGACCTATGGCTGTGACTGGATGAGTGTTTGTGAGAGCTCTAGAATTAATGTCTTGATGATGATCTAGATGAGGTGGACCCCTCAATACTCCTATGATTGCTGCTATGTGACCTGCTAGTACTGTGGATCCAGGTACCACTACCTATCCTGCTATAGGATCTGGATAGACCTGGATCCCGTCTCTCTAGTGGTACAACTTGCTCATACAACAATCTATAGCAACCACTGCTCTCACTCATCCTAGCCAACTCTCTGGCCATGTCTCCTGATGGTCTTGTACATAATTGAGCAAAATCCCACATCTGAGTCTCAGCCTCCTGCTACTTGACAACAACTTGGTCTCTCTCCACCCTCAAAACCTCCAGCTCTATGGCCAAGGCCTTGTTCTGAGACAAGGCCGCATCTAATATGCTCTAAAGGTCTGCAGCCCTCTGATCCATGATGGCATCCGCTGAAAAAGTGGGTGGTCTATCCCCCTCCTCCTCCCTTTATCATTCACTCCCGTAGCCTCCTCTCGGCCTCATCCTCCCCATCCTCCTCCCTCTATCATCCACTCTCGTAGCCTCCTCCCGGCCTCATCCTTCCCTTCCTCCTCCTCCTCCTCCCTCTCCTCCTCCCTCTCCTCTCTTCAGACCTCCTCCACATCGATGACTAGAGGATAGTGCTCGACAAATATATCCTCCTCTCCCAACAACTCTCCCTCTCCTTTAACCTCCTCCTTTCCTCTAACCTCAACCTACTCCTCTCTCTAGCCTCCGCCTCCTACCTCTCTGGATACTCTCCCTCCTCACCCTCCTCCCTGATGGGTGAAAAATGTCCCCCTCCCACCCACTATCTAACTCTCCTGGGCTACCTCTTCCCTCCATCACCCCTCCTCCTCCCACCCCTATTGTCACCACCATCATCTCCACCCACACCACCTCCGTCACCTCCCCCACCTCTCCCTCCATCACCTCAACCACCGTCTCTCCCTCTAGCATCCCAACCACCATATCTCCATCCATCTCTGCCACCCTGAACTCCCCTTCACACCCATGGAATGACTTATCTATGATCAATGGGTGTGGGACCATCTAGATCTGTCAATGGAATGGGTTTTCCACCAAGTGTCATACTCAACAGATGTCCCTGCATCCATTGGACCTCCCCTCCAACCCCATTACTGTGTGACCAAGCTGTCAATCTACTAATCTGCCACTACCACTGCTATTGGTGGCCCCCAAACAGTCTCTCTGGATGATCGTGCATACTCGACCATCCCCACAAGCACACCCTACTGCTCACCAAATTGTCGTAGTACTCGTTGGGGTAGATACATCTCTATGATCATTTGGCTCTAAAATCTATGACCAAATAAATATCTAAACTATCTGCACAAAGAAAGATGGCCATACTCATCCGACCACTGGGCACAATCTCTGAAAGGCCTCTAGATGAAGTTCATCAATGTGTCGATCCTGTGTCGCCAGTACCCGGTATCTCCTACTCAGGTCTAGCTAATTGAACCAACATATAGGTAAACATAAGGAATACCCTCACCCAATTGTTGAATCTGTACCTATGGACGAAAAATGAGAATGTGCTCCTATTCCAAGATCATCAATAAGGTGGTGCCACAACTGATACTCTGTCCTTGGTAATATACAACCTCATGTAGTTGATGGTACAACATAGCCAACAAGAAAGGCCCCCAAGAAAATACTATCCTTTGAGCACACATGCAGACTAGTACATCCCCCCATCCTATGGAAATCCATGTCCCCAATGATCTGGAATCAGGACCCCGATAATCAATGTCATAAGCATGGCATCCCATCATGGATAATGGTCAGCCACAAACTCCCACTCGATCTCATATTCATGTATGCCTAGCCTAGTACCATCTGCATTCTCATACATCTCTCCCAAGGCCTGTCACCCTCTGTGGATCATATACTACCCTCTCCCCACTGATCGGGATGTGCAGAATATGGTAAACATCCTCCAGAGTAATAGTGGCCTCTCCTATGGGTAAGTGAAAGGAACATGTCTCTGAGTGCCATCTCTCATAGAGTTCTATCAGTAATCCCCTATTTTCCCGAATAATGGGCATGTAGGCAACATAATATAAACCTAGTCTCATCAACCATTGTCTCTCCCGGTCGCTCAATTGATCCCTGAAAGCATAAGTCATAGGTTTGAACTCTCGCATATAGATAGGCACTAATCCTTTCTGCACATGTAGAAACAATGGTTAGCACACATGGATTAGCATTTCAATATAGTATTACTATTTGAGAAACCAAAAATGCATCCAAAAAAAGATTCTACACTAAGTCAACTCTAGTCACCCTTGGTGAACTACAATTGTGTCGTGTTGACCACAATTGCATCGCATCAAGTCACATGTGGCTCTGCATTTCACAATTGCATCGCACTATAGTGATTGCATCATTTTATATATCAATTGAAAACCTTTGCAACAATTGCATCTTTCTGTATGTAAATTGCATCATTTTGAAGCAGTTGCATCATTTGGCTTGGCAGTTGCGTCACAAGATGGCACTTGTGTCGCGCGAAACCACACTTGCGTTGCACTTTGGCACTTGTGTTGTTTCCCTTATCATTTACATACTTTTAATCCTAAAATGACCCACCCATTGCACTTGCATTGTGACACAATAAAATGCATCGAACACGAAGGAATTTGCGGTTTACACAACGACGTTTGTGTCGCAACGCAAGTGTTGTTGACCCCTAAACCCTAATAAATGCACAAAAATTGAGAAATTAAAAGTTGGGAAGGGGTACTTAGAAGTGCCTCTATGCCCTCGGGCCATCAGAAAGTCCTCATGTGGTAGCCTTGGTGGTTTGTCACGGGAATCACCATCTTCTCCTCGTGCTCTGCTCTCCAAATCTCTAAACAACAATTGTGAAAATGGCACTTGGTTTGGCTTTTTAAACTTATTTAAAGGTTGAAAATTAGGGTTTGACCCGATAGGTTTGTACTAGAGGCTCATTTGACCACCTTTGACTAGTGGTTTTGCTGGCTTAACGTCCTCCATTTTGAAAATCGATCACACCATTGATTTTCTGGCCATTCATTTAGCTTATTGGGACACTTTCCAATTTTTTTTGACCCTGGGCCAAAATTCAAAAAATTTCTTGAGGGGGCATAAGCAATCCGTACCTTTGCTAGGGCATATATTTGACTTGTTTTCTTTTCCATAACGCGATAAACTGCATTATGACAAAGAGGGGCAAAATGTAAACACTTAAAATTGACCTAGGCCTGCAAACTCAATTTTATCATCAATTCTTCTATACATAATTTAATTATGCCACTCTAACTAAATTTAACTATTAATTAAATAATGACTAATTATTTAATTAATTCATCTCTCTTATTCCTCTTGATTATTTAAATAAATTAATTTTATTTAAATATATCACTAATGTCTAAAGTCCTCTTTAAATTAAATAAATTATTAAATTTATTTAATCCACTATTCCCTCTTTATTATTTAAATAAATCAATTTTATTTAAATATGTCTCTAACATTAAAGTCCTCTCATAATTAAATAAATCCTCCACAATTTATTTAATTATTAATTCACTTCTTTCACATTTAAATAATTTAAATTAATTATTTAATTGTCTCTCACAATTCATTTCTAAATTTAAATAAAAATCATTTATTTAAATTTCTCTCTCCTCAAGTAAATAAAATAATAATTATTTACTGTCACATGAATTCACCATTTTGGAATTAATATAAAATATTAATTTCAAAATAGCATTTCTCTCCACAAATTAAGTTATTTCTAAAATAACTTGATTTTCTAACCTATCCTTTTTCACTTACTAATTCTCATCTCACTGTCACAACTATTCTCTTTCCTTGATTTAATTTCTTAAATTAAATCTCGTCCACTCAATTTAAATTTCACCCTAAAGTTTCCCTAACCCTAATTAAGAGGTTGTTATTTTGCATCTTGACCACAGATTCTAGGGTACTTCTTAATCTTTAATCTCATCTGTCCATCCAAAATTGCATTTTCTATAAAATGCCAATTTTGTCCCCCTTTTTGACATCTTGAAAAATCTAGGAAATCTCTTAATCTCTTAGAAATCTTGAAATGCTTCTCGCATTGAGCATTGTATCTTGTCATTTAGTCATTGCATGTAGGAATTCTCTTGCATTTAGATTTTTAAATCCTTCAAAACTTGCTTAGGACTATTCAATAGTAGATTGCTCATCAAAATATGAGGGAAAAATCATATATCAACAAACTAGAAGGTGCAATAGAAGTCAACCATGGAGTATGAAGGACTTGGGTGAGATCGCTTAATTCACTTCTTTGTTTATTCCTTTGCATTTCATTGTTTATTGTGGATTTATGTATTTGCATGTGAGTTGCTAACATTATCTTGTAGGAAAAATCCATAGTTACAATTCTTGCTAAGAAGAAGGATGGGACATATAGACTTTGTATTGATTATCGAGAATGAAATAAAATCATAGTAAAATATAGATACCTAATCCCTCAAATTGATGATCTTTTGGACCAACTTAGAGGGGCTAAGTTCTTCACCAAATTGACTTGAAGTTCGGGTATCACCATACAAATTGATTTATTAGATATATGGAAGATTGCATTTAAATCTAAGGAAGGTTTATTTGAGTGGTTGGTCATACCTTTTAGTCTAACCAACACCCTTGCCACATTTATGAGGGTGATGAATGATGTGCTCGGGCTATTTATTGATTTTGTTTTGGTTGTTTACTTGGATGGCTATATAGGAGCGAATTTGCATCCCTTGTGTAAGTTCCCCTTTCACATCTCTCCACCTTAGAAAATCAAACCCGAATGCGAAATTCCACATCACCCATCCAAAATGAATCCACTTGGCACCTATCTTTTGTGTCGGTGAGGGAACTTTTGTTGAGGATGTGAGAATGATGTGTGGACATTTTCATGGTGCGCTACTGTCCCTGATAGATTCCTGCCTCTAGTGTCTGCAGGGACGTTATGTTCTCCATTGGGCATGAAGCGTAATGCCTCTATGTTGATCAACTGGCCCGAAAATGACTCTTTCCTCTCATTTTGATCTTGAAATGCCTATCTTGCTCATTCAATCCATATCTTTGGCAATTCTCGATCTCTTGAGCATTGAACTTCATTCTCAAAATTTTCACAACATTCTTCATTGAGCAATTCCATCTAGCTTTCTGCACTTCTACCACCATTGGAGTTGTGACTTGGTGTCCGAGGGATTACTTCTTCATTGTTGCGACAATGTAGGCCTTACTAAGTTTGTATCCTCCTCTATGTGCTTGAGAGCACCTTGATTCGGAAGGTGATATTGCTTGTTGATTAACATAACATAGTGCCTTTAATGTTGCTCAGTTTCTTTCCTTTGTTATCTTTATTATGCTTTCTATCTTGTGGCTTTCCTAGCTATTAGTGGAGGTGGAAACACCAAAGCGGGGGTTCGATTGAGGCAAACCCCTTCCCTCTCTTGGCTATGTGTATGTGAACGTGTCCGTGGAGTTTGTTGGCGAGTAAGAATTTCAGTGAGATGGATTTCATCACCTTCATTTTTCTCTATTTCCTTTAACACATTCATGGTTATTTCTTGTACTTCATTATTTAATTTAGTTCATTAAAATAGGTTGTTAGTAGGTTTTTTTGTCTTTCCACACTATATTTGACACTTTCTGGCTATACGGATTCCAACACACTAGAGAGATGCTAGTGCACTGCACTGTTGTCCTTGACCCGTTCTGCCATCCTCGGGCAGAGAGCTATTTGAGGTGTAGTTTAAATTTTAGAAACTAGCTCATCTAGTCCCATTAGAATTTTTAGATTAGTAGAGTGACATAAGAATTTGAGAGTGCTCTTCATTCTCTATCCTTGACCTAAACATCCACTTAGCTTGAGGTAAGATAGGGCAGCCCTCTGCTCTCAACTCTTTGTGACCTAGATCCTTGGTGTGGTTGGTCCCCCTACCTTACAATAACATACTCATCTTTAGAAAGACTTGGATTGAAAATTTGAAACATGTTGAATGAGTGATTTCAACTCTACAACAACACAAACTCTATGCCAACATAGGAAAGCGTTCTTTTGGTATGCAAAGAATCTGGAATATTTGGGGTACATTATTGACAATGAGTGTGTTCATGTTGATCCTAAAAAGATTTAGATAATTAGAGATTGGCCACCTCGTACAAAATTCACAGAGTTTCATAGTTTCTTGGGCGTGGAAAATTTCTATCATAGATTTTATTTTGGTTTCTCACATTTATCTTGGCCTCTAAATCAGTCACTAAGGGGTGGAGCACAAGAATTTTTTTATTAGAAATATGCAAAGAAACACAAATTTGAGGAATTGAAGAAAATATTATGCTCAACACTAGATTTGAACCTCGAAAACTTGCAAAAATAATTTGAAATAAAAATAGATGCATGCAAGTATGCCCTTGGTGCTATTCTCATGCAACATAGACATTTGGTTGCTTACCATATTGAGAATTTTTCTGATACATGCGTTGATACCCCACATATGACAGGGAGCTATATGCCATCGTTCAGGCTTGCAAATAGTGGAAGAATTGCATTCTGGGAAAGCAGACTATCATACATACAAATCACGAACCTCTTCAGTTTTTGCAAACACAAGGGAAGTTATAGAATGATAGGCATCAAAGGTTGTCTACTTACCTACAAATAATTCACCTCAACATCTATCATAAAATGGGGAGCAACAAAAAAGTGGCAGATTATTTGAGTATGCCCCCAATTGTAGCCTTGATAATGGTGTGGGAGTCATGTGGTCACCAAACAACTTGGGCCTAACTATATGGTAATGAATCTAACTTTGTTGATATTTACAATAAATTGGTAAAAGGAAATTCTATCCCTAATTTTCACTTGCAAGAGGGGATTCTTTGTCATATTGGTCACATATGTGTTTCCACTAAAGAATGTAAAAAGATGACATGGGAGGTATACTGCAGTCATGTTGTAGGCCATTTTGGCATCAGTGAGGCCATCATTGTCCTTCAAAATTATTTCTATTGGCCAAAGATGAAACAAGATATTATTTCATATATTCAATCTTGTGTAGCTTGTGCAATCGCAAAGCCTACAAATCATAAAATAGGCCTATATTTACCACTACCTATCCCTAATAAACCATGATAGTCAGTTTGAATGGATTTTATGTTTGGGCTTCCAACTACTAGACAAGGTCATGATTGTGTTTATGTGGTGGTAGATAGGTTTTCCAAATTAGCTATTATGGTGGCATGTAAGAAGGTAATTTTTTTAGAGGAGACTACCAAGCTATTTTTTGAGCATGTTTGGGCTCATTTTGGTTTTCCAGAAAGCATTATTTTTGGTCTTCACTATGGGCTAAGATGGACATGAAGTTGACAAAATCTACAACATTCCATCCTCAAATAGATGGGTAGACAGAGATGGTAAATCAAATGATTATTCACATCCTATGAATGTATCATTCAAAGCATCCTTACTCATGGAATGGGAGTTTACCCTACGTCCAATATAGCTACAACTGTTCTCTCCATAACACTATAGGGTACAATCTATTTGAGGTTTGTCTTGGGTATCAACTATTAGCACCTATGGATATAACACTACCTATAATACAACTTGCAACTCCTCCAAATGATGAGGAGACATATAAAGAAACACGATTCATTGATAAGATTAGATACCTACAACAACAGGTTCACAAGATTTTGGAGCACAATAGTAAGAAGTATAAGGACATACATGATAAACACATAACTCCTCATCAATTTTAGATTGGTGACAAGGTGTGGCTGCATCTTCTGAAGGATCGGTTTCAAGGACCCAAAATGAATATTCTTCCCCTTTGCTATGGCCCATATACCATTATCAAGCAAGTTGGTGAAAATGCATTCGAGCTTAATTTGCCACCATTTTTTGGGTTTGCATCCAATTTTCAATGTGGAGTTGTTGAAATCTTATTTTCCACCTTTGTTGGGAATTTCACATGCCATTGAACACATTCATTATATAGAATTGAATCTAGAAACCACTACTCCCTTACAAAATTATCATGCCATTGAATTCATTGTGAAGACTCTTAAAAATCAATGTATTCATCTCTATCGTGTGGTTCGAGTTGGTCAGCTTTCTCACTAGGGCAAGTGGTTAACCAGGGAATATATTCATATTCAATTTCCTCATCTATTGTAGCAAGTGAATACAATGAGGAAAATTTCCTCTCAAGAGGGAGGAATGATCCAGAGCAGTCTGAGGATGTTCTAGAGGTGACAAAACTGAGAAAAACAAAAAATCCAATTTTTTTGGATTTTTTTGATATTTTCTAAGTTCTAGTAAATTGCATTTTCAGAGGTCTTCAGAGTGGAATTTTGGGTTGAAACTTGCGTCAGTTCCATAAAATTGAATGACCAAAAGCATTTTATTTTTAGGACCTGAGTTAGTACTCTTGGAGACCTTTCCAATGGTGTAAACAAATTTGAATTCTGAGCACCAAGTAGAAAGTTATGACCCCACCAAGCTGGGGTAAAATATTTTGTAGTTTTCTAAAAATTTGTATTTTTAATTATTGTATTTTCTCATGTTCATATTTCCCACCATGTGGTGATTGTTGGAATTCCATTTTCTATGTACATATTTAAGTTTTGAATGTAAATAATTTAGTTTTGGAGCTCCATACATCTCTTTTCAAGTTTGTTGTTCTATACAAAACCAATACAATACTGTAGGTTGCACACTAGGTATTGTCTCTAGGTTCCATAATTTGGATCATAATGTTAGTCCTTGATAACCTACAAAGGGCATAGATTATGGGAAAACAAGTTGTAAAATTTTCATCTATATTAGTGGGTTTATTCCTACAATTTATATATCACTTTAATAGTGGACAATATTAATCCCACAAGGTTTGAATTTAACTCAAAGAGATTTAAAATACTATTTTGATCTTAAGGAGATTCCTATATACACAAATAATTTTCAATATTGAGACAAGTGGAGTTTAGCACTACATCAAGTTTTACTCTTCAATGTAGTTCTCACAGATAAGTATCTCATTCCTTTGTAGGGCAGGTGCATGGAAATGGGTAGCAATTATGTGGACACCCTCTAAAAAAATATTTGAAAAACAATAATGCGAGTGGGTTATTGATTGTTAAAAGCAAAAAAAGAAATGCAAATATCTCATTAGGATTTCAACTGGTTTTTTTTTTTTTCAGTCGCGACCAAAACCACCACAATTTCGCACTCGCATTCTAGGAGGAGAATTTCAACAATTTTTTTCACCAACAATCCCTATTCCTTCACAACAATGGCGCTATGATGGCAAGGAGTTGTGAGAGGTAAGGATTCTATGGTTTTGTTTTGAATTAGTTAGTTTTAGGTTGAATTTGATATCTATTTGTTTGAATTTTTAGGAGATGCAAATCAACCTACAAACCCTCAAAATCCTCAACAAGAAGACCAACCAAATCCTCAAGATCAAAATCAACCACAACATCAACCTCCTCCACCAATCACTCAACCCCCTCCTAGCACTCAACAAAATTTAATGAGTGAAATTGAGAACAAAAAAAAACAAATTGAGGATTTGATCAGTAGGTTGAGTGATCTAAATGGTTCAACCACATAAAGAATGACCCTAGCAAATTCATTAAAATATATGTGAAAAAATTTAGATTCAATTAGCAAACAAATAACTAGATGTCAAGATAGGAGGCAGGCGGCTAGGGATTATTATGCAAATAAACTATCATACAAGGATGTGAAGGATTTAAAAATTACAAAAGGTGATTTGTGCTCATTATTCACTGACCCACGCACAAATCAAAATATTACCCTCAATGTGAAGAGGTTTCCTATCCATTGGTGCCATCACCAATAGATTAGGGACTAGTTTTATGATAGGTGGTACATGGTCTTCGATTACCCACCATGCAAAAATTGCGAGGTCCCGCACTATTTCCTTAGGAAACTATACAGTGAGTTCATATTGAACAAAATCCCAAATTATTTTGAGATGAGGGATTTCTAGGGGAGAGGTGGGGGGTCATCTTAGGATAGAATTGGTGCACAACTGGATCCTATGTGGCAAGGTAGACGAGCTCTTGCTAGGCCATGTCGTGAGCACATTGTTATGCCTTCCATCGTGAAGGAAAGTGTTGACGTAGAGACATTGCAGGAAATCAACACTTTGACCCAGAGTGTCATCCATCATACTAGCCCTATTCTACAATGCCATCCAAGGGAGTCTTCGAGTGGTGGCCTTCAAACACATGTGTGTCAATCTTGCAGGGCTACTTGTTCATATGACCCCATCGACACTCAGGAGACTGGTATGCAGGATCCGTCTGTAGCTATGGAGATGGAGAGGGAAGCTGACATTTTACATGAGGCATATGGCATTGATAGTCACGTAAAAGTTAGTGCATGTGTTCATTGAATTTAATTTATTAAATTTTGATTTTGAAATGCAAGATTAACTAATTTTTTTTTATGATTTTAATAAAATTGCAGGGTCACAGTGTTGAGACTGGATACTCCAGCCCCCCACCAACCTATTTTTGCAGTACACCTATCTCTAGGGTATGTAACTAATAAACAATTATAAATTTATTGCATGTTAATAGCATTGTTTTACGAATGGTTATTTAATATGCGATTTTGGATGTTGAACAGAATAATATTGGAGGTTTTGATGGAACACTTCCCAGTGGTAGTGGATTTACTCAAACCTTCATGCAGGTAATAAAATAAAGAGCTTAACTAATGAATCAAGTACTTAATATATTTGTGTACTTTATATGCACATCGTTGATTACGTTGAATATTTTGTTGTTTTATTTTTAGTTGTTGCGAGATGATACACCTCTGAATGTGACTAGGGAAATTGATATTGGTGTGACATTTGCTATACAATCCTCAATGGCTCTGACAAAAGAGGTATGAGGCAAATTAGTAAATTTCAATTTACATTTGTTGTTATAGATGTTAGTTAGTGAAAAATCAAACCATTATTGATTCACGTAGTTTAATTTCTATTCATATGGTTTATACAGGGCTTGAGCATGCTTGAGCATGGATGTGAGAATATTTCCCTCATGGAGAGAGATCGTGAGATGGCTGCAAGTGATTATTTTTTCAAATATATCATTTTTTATAATGTAATTTCTATATATTCATGTCTTTACTTCTTATTGTAACAGTTAAAACTTCACCATGAACTAAACCCTAGGAGGAGTAGCAAGAGCACTCCACGAGTGCAGCAAAAATGAGTGACAAACCTATTGCCATCCGAGCGAAAAGGAAAGGGAAAGATTTTATTTCCAGGGCATGGAAAGAAATGACTTTTGATTCTAGAGTCCTTTGTTGTATGCCTACATGATAGTTTTGTACATACTTTTTATTGGACATATTTGACATTGTATGCCTATATGGCATTTTCGTAAGCCTATATGGCTATTTTGTACATATATTTCATACTTATATCGACATATATTGATGTATGCCTACATAGCTATTTGGTTAATACAAATATATTTTATCGATGCCTATCCATATTTGCATTCTAAATTGATGGTTCAATAGTTATGAGTTACGTGTATTCAAGGTAATTTCTATGTTAATAAAAATATCTTTTATCGATGCTTATACTTATGTGAATGATGTATGTTTGTGTATGCGATCATAGTAATTTCTATTTGATGATGCTATTGTGTCTTTAAGGTTTATTTATTAAAGGGTGCATGAAACAAGTTTTAAATCCTTAAAAATCTTAGAATTTCTTAAGTTTTTCTATTTGTCGAGTCTAGGCTCCGAGCACGAGTCCAAGTCAAAAATTATCTTGTCAAGTCCGAGGCGATTCCAAGTCTTGTAACACTAGTGTGAAAACATCAAGGAATAATGTATATGCCAATGAAGAGAGAACCCATCCTTGTTTCCAAACAAACCATGGGATAGATATGGGTGGTTGAGATAAAATATCACTCTTCTGGATAGTTCGAACCATAATCTTTCATGGCTGCAAACACACCTTCATTATGTGTGTTCTTGATCCTACTGAAGAAATGGTGGAACATGTTGTAGATCAAATATTGCAACCCTAAGTCCACAAGAATGTTACTTGTCCCGATTTACTCAAATGTCTTTAAGATGTTCATCCTTCTTGAGTAATGCCAACCACTATCATTGGTTTCCATGCTTCTAATGGAAAGCCAATTTGTTGCAATACCTAAAGGCTAGCAGGTTCATTTGCTCTAATACCACTGTAATGACTTGAGCTCTGGATCAATAGATTTTTGATTTATTTCTTATTGGATTGACAAAGGTTGTCATCCAATATTATTAAGATAGATAACAGAATCCCCAAATTATAAATGAAATAAATTTTGAATATGAAATCTAATTAAAATATTAATTTGATAATGAAAATTTGATAAATAAATATAATATTTGTTTCTAATTAATCAATTAAAGTCATGTGCTAGCTTTGAATATAAATCTGCCTATCATTGATATATAGGCCTTGAGAATTGGGACACCTTTCCTGATTGATACTTTGTACTCATGCATCTAACTTTGAGTCCTTTCCGGTTTATATGCTTGAAACATATACTCCCATATTATAATTTTTTTTCTCATATAGACCAATCCCACACTAGGTAATTCAATAATAAAAATAAGTCCGCAAATTGATTACCCTGATCTTCCCTTCTTATTCTCTTTTATACTCGAAAACTACTCAATTGAATCCTGATAGCAATATCACAATTTGACACATTGTAGAGAATACCTCCTACTTATCAATTGATGAGCTAAAGGGGCTCTATAATGAATGTTTCATAAGGAACAATACTTGCTGAAGGTTTTGAAAATGGGGTTGCAAGCTAAGTGGGCTTAACCTTGGGGAAAAAACTTCATGGTTAAGTGCTTGAGCTAGAGTAGTACTGCGATGGGTGACCTCTTGGGAAGGCCTAGTGCCTCACCTTTGTGAGCATCACCTACATGCAATGAGTGCTAAGTGGGCCATTTATTATCATGAGAGATGGGTTCTTGTGAACTCAACACTCTTCAATCCATGTCAACCTTGGGACCGTACAGGAAGTTGGAGGTCGTACCAAGTACGGGATCAACAAGTTTGTATAAAAAATCTAAAAAACAAAGAATAGTGTGAATAATTCTTATCTTATCTTCTCCAAAAGTTCATCAAAAACCTCCATTCGATCCTCTCAAGGCTTTACATAGTGTTTTACACCCTTGTCTAACTGATCCATGCCCTCAACTAACTAAAAACCAACTTTCAAAATAAGTAACCGTTGTATTTCAAATTTGTTGCTTTAAGCAACATACAAATTTGCAACTTTAGACTCCTCTAACCTAAGGGATCGAGCCGGTGGAGCATAGCTCAGAGCGATTCCATGTGTTTTGGTGCAAAAGAGGACCATGCCTAGCATAAACATACCTATTTGGACATGTTGGAATAGTCTGCTTGGTCACACAAGTTGCAGAATGAAAGTTGCACCACTTTGCAACTTTGCACTGCTTGCATTTGATGCTTTTTCCATCAATTGAAAATCCGCCACCACGGGAAAAAACTTCGAGATAGCCAAAACCGAGAGAGGTTTTTGTAGAGGGGCTCAACGCAATCCTATAAGATTAGATGAGAAGTTTCTAAGCATCACGGTATCCAAGTAATAGCATGTTGAAGTTTGCAACCATTTTGCACTTTGGACCCTTAAGGGATCGATCTGGTGGAACGTAGGTCAGAGTGATTCCACGTGTTTCGGTGCAAAAAATACCATTCCTAGCATAAATATACCTATTCAAACACGTTGGAATAGTTAGTTTGGTCATATGAGTTGCAGAGTGAAAGTTACACCACTTTGCAACTTTGCACAACTTGAATTTGACACTTTCTCCATCAAGTGAAAATCCGCCGCCACGAGAAAACCACTCCAAGATAGCCAAAACCGAGAGAGATTTTTCTAGAGGGGCCCGATGCCTTCCTATAGGATTAGATGAGAAGTTTCTAAGTGTAACGGTATCCAAGTAAGAGCATGCTGAGGTTTGCAACCATTTTGCACTTTGGACCCTTCAGGGATCGATTCGGTGGAACATATCTCAGAGAAATTCCACATGTTTCGGTGCAAAAGAGGACCATGCCTAGTGTAAAAATACCTATTCAGATAAGTTGGAACAGTCCACTTGGTCACACAAGTTGCAGAATGAATGTTGCACCACTTTGCAACTTTGCACTGCTTGCATTTGATACCTTTTCCATCAAGTGAAAACCCGCCACCATGGGAAATCACTCTGAAATAGCCAAAACCGAGAGAGGTTTTTGTAGAGGGGCTCAATGTAATATTGTAGGATTAGATGATAAGTTTCTAAGTATCATGTTATCCAAGTAATAGCATGCTAAAGTTTTCAGCCATTTTGCACTTTGGACCCTTAAGGGATCGATCCAGTGGAACGTAGCTCAGAGAGATTCCACATGTTTCAGTGCGAAAAAAGACCATGCCTAGCATAAACATACCTATTCGGATGCATTGGAGCAGTTAGTTTGGTCATATGAGCTGCAGAACGAAAGTTGCACCACTTTGCAACTTTGCACAACTTGAATTTGACACTTTTTCCACCAAGTGAAAATCCGCCGCCATGAGAAAACCACTCTGAGATAGCCAAAACTGAGAGAGGTGTTTCTAGAGGGGTCCAACATGATCTTGTAGGGTCAAATGAGAAGTTTCTAAGTGTAACGGTATCCAAGTAATAGCATGCTGAAGTTTGTAGCCATTTTGCACTTTGGACCCTTAAGGGATCGATCCGGTGGAACATAGCTCAGAGCGATTCCACGTGTTTCGGTGTGAAAGAGGACCATGCATAGCTTAAAAATACCTATTTGGATATGTTGGAATAGTCTGCTTGGTAACACAAGTTTCAGAACGAAAGTTGCACCACTTTGCAACTTTGCATTGCTTGCATTTGATGCTTTTTCCATCAATTGAAAATCCGCCACCATGGGAAAACCACTCCGATATAGCCAAAACCGAGAGAGGTTTTTCTAGATGGGATCAACGTGATCTGATAGGATTAGACAAGAAGTTTCTAAGCATCATAGTATCCGAGTAATAACATGCTGAATTTTGGAGCCATTTTACACTTTGGACCCTTAAGGGATCGATTCAGTGGAACATAGCTCAAAGCGATTCCACGTGTTTTGATGCAAAAGAAAACCATGAATAGCATAAAAATACCTATTCGGATGCATTGGAGTAGTTAGTTTGGTCACATGAGTTGCAGAGAAAAAGTTGCACCACTTTGCGACTTTGCACAACTTGAATTTGACACTTTTTCTATCAAGTGAAAATCCGCCACCACGAGAAAACCACTCCAAGATAGCCAAAACTGAGAGAGGTTTTTCTAGAGGGGTACACCGTGATCCTATAGAATTAGATGAGAAGTTTCTAAGTGTCACGGTATCCAAGTAATAGCATACTGAAGTTTGCAGCCATTTTGCACTTTGGACCTTTAAGGGATCGATCTGGTGGAACATAGCTTAGAGCGATTCTATGTGTTTCAGTGCGAAAGAGGACCATGCCTAGCATAAAAACACCTATTCGGACATGTTGGAATAGTCTGCTTGGTCACACAAGTTGCAGAAAAAAAGTTGCAAATTGTTTACATGATCTTTATATGACCTTTTTCACATTGTTTACATTTCAAAATTGAAAGTTTGCAAATTTTCCTATTCAAGGCATTTACAGAAGAAGGTGCTACTACACCAAACATGAACTCAAAACTTACAATATTTGAGTATATCTCATTATGTAATTAAATCTTATTACAATGCCTCAAGCACTTCGTTCTCACAGATATATTACAATGTCACTCATACATTTGAGATTCTCTTTAAATGTCTGCATCATAGGTGCTCATTATGAGGTTAACTTCAAATGAGTAACTTGATATTCCCTCGCTAAGCTTCACTCACTCTTTTATAATTGTTTGAAATCAAAATTGAGATTTGTCAAGATCATTAAAATAAGGATGTTGTATTTGTTTTTTGGCTGAGATTCTCTTTGATGGCTCTTAAATCAACATTTTTTGCAACGAAAGATCAATCAATTTTTAGTAGTTTACTTACAAAAAAGCAAAGTAAAAGAGGAAAAATAAGAGCATCCAAAATGGAAATGAAATAAAAATAGATGGAAGGCACTTACAGATGTTGTATGCAGACATCAAAATAAGGATGTTGCATTTCTTTTCTGGCTGACATTCTCTTAGATGGCTCATATATCTGCATTTTTTGCAAGGGGACACCAATCACTGTAAAAGAAGATGATAGCATTGGAATCAAACAAATTAATGTGCATACAAGTATAAATTAATAAAAACCAATGTGCATATACTTAAAAATTAATCCAACGAACCATCTGAGTCTTCTCTACTTTTTATTGTGTCAAGTATTGCCTCATGGTTAGACTCACGAACCTTCCATAACGTCTTGTTCAAAGGTCTACCCCCATATTTGGTCAAATGAACATTGGATGCCACGAAAAGGTTCGAGTAATGAAGAATCTTACAATGCATGTCAAAGTTCTGAAATAGAAAATGTTTAACACTTGAATGTGGGTACCTTCTAAGCCATGTTCTAGTAACCACAACTAAGCCTGTAGGGTGTTCGATGTTTTCTCCATCTATAACTGGGGCTTCCAATTTATTTTTGGTCTCAATAGAACGACACAAGTAATAGTCTATTCCCTCTTCATTGTCTTCATCTGCAATAACTGCATAAACATGACCTGCATTGATATGTGTAAAAAATCTCTTGAAATTTGTCAACATTACGAATACAGTACAAAGTAAGATAACGATATGGAATTTCAACAACTAAGAAAGTAGATATATCACCTAGTTGAACTAGATCTGATACGTGGTCAAAGTCAACCGATGATTCCATCTATGTTAGTTCCAATGCCGTCGGAGGGCGATACGTGTGAAGTGGGCTAAGATAACTTTTGAACCATTTTTCAACCCACTCCCCTGACTCACAATCATTCCAGGCTTGCATTGTACATGAAGAACAAAATCATGCCATCTTTCGTGTATCGATACTCCATAAACCTACATTTGAGCTAAGGAAAGAGTGTACCTCACTCGATCCTGTTAGTGTACAATAGTCTTCATATGGTGAAATGTTAGTATCATCCATCAACCAAAAAAATCTAAGAATTGAAGACGTACCTTCATTACCTGGACCCATCAAAGCATTACACCACTTGAAAATTGATTTTGCATTTGTCAACTTTGCATTGTCTTTATACTTTAACTCTTCTCATGCTAATGCTCTTTCCACGCATGCTCTTGCACCATCATGCTCCCCCTTTCCATGTCCGGCCTCACAAAAGTTCCACATGTTGAACACCTATAATGACATGCATCCTGCACAACCAGTAGAACATGCGTGAGTTCTTGAACTGTGCTGCACATTTATCAGACCATATTATATGCCGATCGTATTCTATGCCCCTATGAGCCAAACCATTGTAGAACATCTAGAAGCAACCTTGCACGAACTCTGGAGAATGCATGCGATCATCACTAATGTAAAAGTGGTACTCCCTCAATACCTTCCTTTGCTCATCTGTACTATCAGATGCATGAATGAATGCTATGTGCACAAATATCGAAACTTGTGTGGAGTTGTAATACTGTGACTACACCTCATGTTGTGGCTGTAGAGTGTAGTTCTCTGCAAAGTCAACCACAGATACTATGCTTCCAGTTGGAAAGGTGTCCTTGCATAGCTTGAATTGCGTGTCCAACCATCGAGCTCTATGGGTATGCATTGCATAATCAGATAGTATATGGTCATGAAATGTGGTCATAAATTGGTACACTGGAATCTTCTCAATAACCAACTCACACCTTTTTGCTTGAAACCCATCTTTTGTAGAATATGCCACTGTTTTATACTTCCCGAACTCTACTAGTTTTTGTCCCACCTCATTTGTGCTTTCCATATGTTGACATACAAGCATACGCTGGAAGCCACTGCAATGCTCACATGAACCATCCAAGCATGATGTCCTATAGAATATCTGGCCATCCTCTATTTCACATAATTTTTTTGATAAGAATTCTCTTGAAGATTTTGGTGGGGCTTGTATGCCACAATCCTGCAAAACATCGTTAGTATGCAAATCTAAACATATAGAATGATAAACATCATAATGGTTAGAAAATTCAATATGCAGTCTACAACAACAAGTAGTGCATGTGTGATTTATCTTGACATAAAAAGGTTTAAACATTTCAATTTTTTTTTGAGAAATACTAGTTTGAGGATAATTATTTTCAAATTTAAAAAAAATTTGGGTTTGAGTCATATCCAAAAAATGCTTTGGATGTGGCTCACGATTTCGACTACCAATTCTCCTTCTTACCACATCCCTTTGATTCGGAGATGGCCTTGTGTTATTCTTCCAATAATCTTCAATTAGTTTTTTCAAGGCTTCAACAACTTTTTTATCTTTTCATGACAGTCTCCCCGAGAATGCCCATAATTCATTTGAATCATTGCCCTCAATTATTTGCCACCTTTGAATGGCTCTTGATAAAGTTTTTCTGCTAATTCCCGTTTGTTCACTAGTCTTTTTAATTAGATGAGCTCTCTTTGTTTGACATCTTACCAAAGTCGATGTAATGACATGTCGGGTGACATTACTATCCTTTGAGCATGAGGTCTTACCCACACTCTCATAAGCATCCATTAGATTCTTCACAATAGTGTCTTCACTTGATGCATTCGATGTTCTCAACCCAAGAGTCTTCATGATATTCCTATACTTTACACCCCGCATCATTTCAACAAATAGTTGACATCTTGCAGTCTCATTTAGCTTTTCAAAGAATCATTCCCAAATCTTATCAGCATATCTTCACAAGTGCATGTTGAAATATTACCTTCCATGTGCTGCAAAATTTCATCATCAATATTAATCAAATACTTTGGATTTCTACGCAAAATTCTAGGTGGTGTTCTCTAAGGTACATACATCTCAACATTAGGAATTTCATCAATATTTAATTAAGGTGGGCTAGATTGCGTACCTTCAATCGAGGGTGGAGAAGAAGACATACCTTGATGTTCACATGGGGATGATGGCATACCTTCTTTGTCAATTCCAAGTGATGATGTACTCTCAACTTGAGATGTGTTGGATGGTGTCCAACAATATTCACTTATGATAAATGGTGTTCCTCCATATTCACTTGTGCTAGATGGTGTCCATCCATATTCACTTGTGCTAGATGGTGTCCCTCCATATTCACTTGTGCTTAATGGTGTCCCTTCATATTCACTTGTCGTAGAGGATGTGTCTCCAACTACAGTATCTGAATCTGTCTTATGATGATGCTTTCGCATTTCTGCTTGTTGTGCTGCCAATTCCTATTCTCTTTTTGACGGTTGAGGTTCCTCTACAATCAGGTTGTTTTCATCAATCATTTCCAATTTATTCTTTTCACGATATGCCGCCACCCAAATACTCTTCTTTTCTTTCAAGGTTTTGTTCTCTTCGTCTGTTAGTTTCCTCTTTGTCTTTTTCTTTGGCATGGCAGATAATTTTATCTGTACCATGGTAATGAGACGAATATTAGTTCCTAAAAAATGTATCCATTCAAGTTAATTGAAAAATATATGTCATTGAAGGCTTCATTTAAACAATACTTACAATCATCGTGTACAAAAATTAACCTAGCATGTAGACAAATGTGTACAAACTATGGAAGCACTAGGCTGGCCAGAGCACATTTCTAACTAAAAGTGAATAACCATGATGGTGATTCTGAAAACTAATGAGTGTAATGGAATTTTGAGTGTTTTATAAGTTTGTGGTGTAGGAGCACCTTGACAATCTATGCTTCCATTTTGAAAGTTGATTCAATTTTGGGTATCTTCATGTTGTAATAGGGCCATTAAAGACATTTTCCATGTATCGGTTATATGAGCTTTCAAAGGTGATTGTTTGTTAGTTATAGGAATTGGGGGGAGTTTGTTTTCATTTTAAAAGGTTTAAACAACCTCCATTGGCTCGAAGGGAGGATTTTTGTTCATTTTGAAATCCATTTTTTTGATAAAAAATGTTGTTTTCCAGAAATTCACTGGTTTTTTTGCACTTTCCTGCACTTGTATGGATCTATACAACCTCCACTTGATAGAAAACTAATATAATATTGTAGGCACATGTCTTAAATCTCTAATGCATCAGTTTTGAGGGCTTAATAGTACGTTTGAAGGGAGCAATTGACAATTTTCTGAAACTGCTCATTTCATGCCAGTCAAGGGTTTGAGTAGAATTTAATTATGAAATGACCATCCCACCTACTATTATGAATTTTTTATTAGTGGGATGGAATGTACATTGTTAGAGTAGGGTCTTTTATTGTTGAAAATTCCTTGGAATGAAACTAATGACAATAGGATGGGGTTCTTAGGCTGAAAGAAGCACTTTTCCATGAGAATTTGAGGAACCGAGGAGTGATTTTGAAAAAGTGTTGAAGGAGTGGTCTATGTAATGAAATTTTGACCTTTTTTAGGGTATTTTGAAGATGTTTGATGCTTTGGAATGGTTTGGGAAGGCCCGGGTATAGGAGTTTCTATAAACCCTCCCTCTTTGCATTGAAAAATGGGGGTTTTTGTATTGGAAGCCTAGTTGAGTGGGTAAGGTCCTAAGACCTAGAAAATATATTGTTTTGAGACCTAATTAAAGAATTTTTTTGGGTTTGGAAGTTTGGTGTGAGGATATAAGGGTAGTTCCTTTGTAAAATTGGTCTACTTGGGGGCCTAAAATAGTGAAAAGGTCAAATTTCTTAAAGTTGACCCAAAGGAGTCATGTGATGGGTTAGGGTATGTCTTGCAAATATGAAATGGGTGCTAGAATAATTCTTTTATTTTCTTTTTGTTTTGGAAAGTTTTGGAGTTAAGGGCCCAAAACTGGTTTTGTACAGTAACTAGATTCCAAGGGTGAAATGTGGGAAATAGTGTTTATGTTTGTTGTTCAGCTTGGAGGAATGTTTGGATTGGTACATTAGGCCTTTTTAATCTTTTTAGATGCCTCTTGAAGGAAAGTTGACATATTCAATGGTTTTGGGTCCTCTAACTTTGCATCAAAAATGAGTATCACAGTCTCAAGTGTGTGCATGGTTTGGGAGATACATGTGACAGTTTGCAGATGCTTGGCTACTCGTAATGTGGATAGTGAACAAAGGAACTAAGTTTGTGTGTAAGGGAAGACTTTTGAAAGGTTTTATTTTTGCTGTAATAACTCAAACAAAGATTTATTAAGCAAATAATGGTTTGGTTGTGCCTTAAGAATTATAGTTTGTGTTTGTAAACAATGGTGCCATTATGGAAGATTTAAGACAACTTGTGAATGACATAATCATTGGTTGATGTTTTGAGGAACCTAGTTGATTGTAATCAGTTATTTTCAATATTTTCAAGGTGTTTTGAAGGTCCTTAAAAGGAATTGGGAACTCTTAATGCTAATTTGAGTATACGAATCAAATGTTTTGTGAAGGGAAATATAGTTGAATAAGTGTGTCAAGAAAGGTGTTGATTTCTTCTTTTGTACTCCATCAGTTTGTGTAGAGGTATTGGAAGGTGTTTGGACCCTTCAAAGGAATGGGAGAGGCTTGGATTTGTATTAAAGATGAATTTTGGTGAATGTTTCTGAGTTTCTAATCAACTTTATGCTATGTTACAATCAATTTTATGATGGTTAATCTATTTTTTTGAGTCTGACAAAGAGTTGAAACCAAGTTCTAATGTTTTGATGAAAAGATGATTGAGATTTTTTGTTGATCTTCTTCAATTTAATTTAGGGTCAGAAGTACCCTTGATGATTTGTGGATCCTGGTAGATGTTCTGCATCAAGTTTAAAATAGTAATTGGCAAGTGTATATAATTGTGTATATAATGGTAATTTAAAATGTGCATTGACAACCTAAGGTTATAATGACAAACAAAAATGAAAGCAAACCCTAATAGAATGATTTTTTTTTGTAAAGACTTCACATACATAAAAAACCAGAGTTTCAAATGGAGGAGATCAACCCAATTATGTAGCCTTAGCTTCTTCTTTCTTCAAACTCCACAACAATTTGACTTGTTCAAAAGCTTGTTCCCCTCCAAACTTCAATTGTATATCAGTTTTCGATGGAATTCAAACTTCAATTGATATTATATGTCTTTCAATGTGGAAAATCTGCTATTTCATGCAAAGGTGGTAGAAACATCATGGAAAAGGTGATGGAATGTGAAAAACATGCTTGCACACTTCACAACATCATCAAAAAGTTGCTTTTTGTTGGAGCATGCGTAGAACCAGGGGAATATGCAGACTGTGGGCCTTGAAATCATGGGTATATAGAGTTTTTTACCATTTTAGTGGAGTACAACACATGTTTGCATTATAACATGAGCGCGTTATGTGAAATATGGTTTTCTTAGTATATTTCTTTTCTCCCTTTTTGTATTTACCCCCTATCCTAATTCTATAGCTATCCCCTACACCCTTATAATAGAGGAGATAAAGGTGAGTGTGTCTGTGTGTGTGTGAGAGAGAGAGAGAGGTAGAGGGAGAGTGGGGGAGAGAGAAGGAGAGAGAGGGAGGGAGAGGGAGAGAGAGAGGGAGAGGCAGAGGGTTAGAAATAGAAAGTGGGAGACATGGAGATAGATAGGGAGGGAGAGAGGGGGAGAGTGGAAGAAAGAGAGAGTGGGAGAGAAAAAGGGATAGAGGGAGGGAGAGGGAGTGTGAGAGAAAGATGGAGAGAGGGAGGGAGAGGGAGAGAGGGAGAAAGAGAGAGTGGGAGAGAAAGAGGGAGAGAGGGAGAGGGGGAGAAAGAGATAGTGGGAGAGATGGAGATAGAGATGGAGGGAGAGAGGGGGAGAGTGGGAGAAAGAGAGAGTGGGAGATAGAGATGGAGGGAGAGAGGGGGAGAGTAGGAGAAAGAGAGAGTGAGAGAGTGGGAGAATGAGAGAGTGGGAGAATGAGAGAGTGGGAGGGTGGGAGAAAGAGAGAGTGGGAGGGAAAGAGGGGGAGACTGGGAGAAAGAGAGAGGGTTGAGGGATTAGGGTTGAGAGATATACCCTCAACTCTTAAACCCTAATCTATAAACCAATATACCCTCTTAATCCCTCAACCCTCAACCCTTAAACCCTAATCCCTCAACCCCTATACCATCTTAATCCTTGAACCCTGAACCCTTCGACCCTAATCCCTTTACCCCTATACCCTCTTAATCCTTGAACCCTCAAATCTCAATCCTTAAACCCTAATACCTAAACCCCTATACCCTCTTAATCCCTCAATCCTCAACCCTTAAACCCTAATCCCTCAACCCCTATACCCTCTTAATCCCTGAACCCTGAACCTTGAACCCTTCAACCCTAATCCCTCTACCCCTATACCCTCTTAATCCTTGAACCCTGAACCTTAAACCCTGAACCCTTAAAACCTAATCCCTCAACCCCTATACCCTCTTAATACCTCAGCCTCAACCCTCAACCCTCAACCCTTCAACCCTAATAACTCTACCCCTATACCCTCTTAATCCTTGAACCCTAATCCCTCAACCCCTATACCCTCTTAATCCCTGAACCTTGAACCCTGAACCCTTCAACCCTAATCCCTCTACCCCTATACCCTCTTAATCCCTGAACCCTGAACCTTGAACCCTTCAGCCCTAATCCCTCTACCCCTATACCCTCTTAATCTTGAACTCTCAACCCTTAAACCCTAATCCCTCAACCCTCAACCCTTCAACCCTAATCCCTCTACCCCTATACCCTCTTAATCCTTGAACCCTCAACCCTTAAACCCTAACCCCTCAACCCCTATACCATCTTAATCCCTCAACCCTCAACCCTCAATCCTCAACCCTTCAACCCTAATCCCTCTACCCCTATACCCTCTTAATCCTTGAACCTTGAACCCTGAACCCTTAAACCCTAATCCCTCAACCCCTATACCCTCTTAATCCCTCAACCCTCAACCCTTAACCCTTAAACCCTAATCCCTCAACCCCTATACCTTCTTAATCCCTCAACTCTCAACCCTCAACCCTTAAGCCCTAATCCTTCAACCCCTATACCCTCTTTATCCTTAAACCCTCAACCCTCAACC